>JBBBDQ010001097.1:1782500-2151665 GCA_037127315.1 Ascarosepion bandense
GGTTACTATGGGCAAAATAAACATGGGGGAGGAGAGAAGCTAGGCTACATGTACACACAGCACAAAGAGGCAATGAAATTGACAGTACGTACTTTCCCTTTTTTTTTTTACATTACTAATAAAAAAAATCTAAAGAATAAATTGTAACTAACTAACCATGGAGACAGGGATGAGTAGCTAACGAAGATGAGCTGAAGAGAAGGAAGGAGGCAGGGGGAGAGGGCTATGAGACAGCATAGCCTAACCAATGACACACACACACACACACACACTTTTTTTACTTTTCCTTTTGTATTTTTTTTTTTTTTTTTTTTTTGAGGGGGGAGGCTTTTTTTTTTCTTTTTTTTTTTCTACTTAAGCTAATTACTCCCATTATCAGTTTTAGCCATTTTGGCCTTTTCACCCTCAACACTTGGTGGTCGTTTTATAGGATACCTATCAAGAGAGGTCAGCTTTTGCTTCTTTCTTAAGATGTTTCTGAAGTGTGTTGGGCATGTATCATTGTATTAAGCACCCGCTCTCCCTGTAAGCAATTTCTCAGTGTGTGTTTTTTTTTTTTTTTTTTTTTTTTTTCAACGAAATCATTCACTTTCTTGGCACATGCTGAGGATATCACAAATTTCTCTTGGTGTAAGCACCTCCTCTTCCTCAACCTCCTCCTCACTGTTGAGTTCCTGCATCATCTCCAAGTGGGCAATCTCCTGTAACTTCTTCAGCTCCTCCATTGTGAGTGCTTCGGCACGTTCTTCCACCAAATCCACAACATCTGCCTCATCTAGCTCCAGCCCCATGGAATGACCAATGGATACGATTTTCTCTTCAACAGGTGTTTGTGGCGTTGGTTTGAACCCCTCGATGTTGTAAGCGGCAACAACACTTGGCCATAGCTTTTTCCAGGCTGAGTTCAAGGTTCTCCTGGTAACACCTTGCCAGGAAAGATCTATCAATTTCAGGCAGATTACGATGTTGTAATGATACTTCCAAAACTCCCTTAAAGTGAGGTTGGTGTTTTTAGTGACATCGAAACACTGTTTGAAAAGATGCTTCTTGAAATTAGATATCACTTGCTGGTCCATAGGCTGGAGGGTAGATGTGGTGTTGGCTGGCAGATACAACACTTTAATTAAGTTAAATTCGTCCAAGATGCTATCCTCAAGACCTGGAAGATGACCAGGAGCATTAGCCAACAGGAGGAGGCATTTAAGTGGGGAAACCATTGTCTGTAAGATATTTCTTGACAGCAGGACCAAAGGCTAGGTTTATCTACTCGATGAAAAACTACTGTGTTACCCAGGTTACTGTTTGCATGCCACATGACCTGTAGCTTTTCTTTCAACACCTTATGGGCTTTAATTGCCCTGGGATTCTCGGAGCAGTATACCAACAATGGCTTCACTTTACAATTGCCCGTAGCATTAGCGCAAAGACCGAGCGTTAGCCTATCCTTCATAGGCTTATGTCCGGGAAGCTTCGATTGCAGTGATATAGGTTCTCCTTGGCATTTTTTTCCAAGAAAGCTCCATTTCGTCACAATTAAATACCTGTTACGGTATGTAGTCTTCCTTGGAAATAATAGAATTGAATTTCAGGATAAAATTTTCAACAGCCTTTACATATGCGCTTGCAGCTTTGCCATGCCTAACGACTGAGTGAATACCAGAACACCTTTTAAAATTATCAAACCAGCCACAACTGGCTTTAAACTCATTTCCACTGCCTTGCGATGACTCCCCTCCCTCCTCAGCTGCATCCCGTTTAAGGTTATTAAAGATGGCAACAGACTTTTTACAAATTATAGTTTCTGTAACAGAATCACCAGCCAGTTCCTTATCCAGACCAAAAGTAAGTGTTCCATCTCGTTGTGCAATCCTGACGCCTTTAGAAGGCTGCAACTTCTTTATCACATCCTTTTGTTTGAGAATGTTTGATATGGTCGAAGCATAGTCAACGATTCTTACACCTGTTCATGCTTCAATATTATCTCATGTTTAATTTCCATTGAGATCATTTTCTTTGGCTTTTTCTTATCCCCATCCTTATCCTTAGATTTAGGACCCATGATTCACACAATAAAAGTTAATAAATGTTCAAAAAGTGAAAAACAAACATGAGATTCAACATTCACAGCATCAATAAGTTCACTGTACCACAGCTGACTAATGAACTGGCTGGAGGAAATTGTATGAGAGAAATGTAGCATTTCATAAAATAACTAGTTATAAAATGAAACCAAAGAAACTGATTGTTAAAAATGTATCTTTCTGATCTTGCTCTTTTCCCTTCTTTCATTCTTTTTAAGTTAAAACTATTTTCTATAAATCCCACTTGCTTAATCAGTGAGACAGAGACAGTGTATTGGAGAGAGGGGTTTTAACTGACTTTGATCTGCTTTACTACAGTTTCTTAATGTTTCTTTTTAATAATCTAGGATTTTTTGTATGAGTGCAGAAACTGAACATTAAAATTCTTCTTTTAGGTCTTAAGGAAAAATAATTAGAAATATTCATAAGGAATAAAATTAAAAGAAATAAGGTCATGTTTTATTTATTTAAAAGAATATTTACAAAAACACAAAAAGACAGTTTTTAAGTATTTATATTTAAAAAGGAAATGGTTAATTTAAATGGAAAATGATTACATAAAAAATGTTTCAAATCAACAATTCCAGGATTCAGTCCGTTGATTCATCATGGAAAATTGGGGTCCCCTACATATGACAACGAGGAGAATTGATGCCACTGGGAACAGCTACAGCATCATACCTGTAGGCAAAATTAAAATACTGCCAGCGATTACAAAATCAAAAATAAAGGTGATCCTTTTTTATGAATACTTTTATAATTGAAAAATTGTTTGAGGAGTCTATCGACCCCCTTTCGACGCCTAGACAATTATCGACCCCTTAGATAGTCCCATTGATCCCCAGGGGTCGATATAGATCATTTTGCCGACCCCTGGGCTAGCCAAACGAACACACTGCCATCTACCGATGGCGTCTCGCAATTTTTGATTCTTTTGAAACGTCGAACGTCATATCTCAAATTATTCGTTGTATCTCAAGGTGTAAGTCTAGCAAAGATTTTTGTCGTATCTCGAAAAAATCATATGTTGGGTCATCCGTATCTCAAGGTTCCACTATATATATATATATATATATATATATATATGCAGGTTTTGTTAAAAATGATAGACAAGGTGTGATGTTACGTTTTTTTTATGTAATTTTTCATGTGATCTTCTGATTTCTTTCTTTTGAGGATTATGTCCACAAAAGAAAAATCATATAAAATTGTCCTAATGTTTTACAATTACATAAAAAAAAAACTTAACCATCATACCTTGTCAGTCTGCATAAGAGATTGCTGCCCAATTATACAATTTTTAAGTTAATATAAAATGAACTACTTTATTAAAATGACACACACACGTGAAAATATATATATATATATATATATAGCTATATAGTTCTTTTTATCATACTGTCTAAAGGCTAATGTTGCTTATTGATGTGATACTGATGTATGGTTGTGTGCTGATATATAAAATTATATCAGTACTTTTATCGTCAATCTAACTTTGAGTACATTTTCACAGATTTTTAAAGTTTTAAATTGTGGTCCTGTTACTGCATGCTTCACCGAATGCCACTCTTACTTTGGTCCATCTCTGGTGAGCCCACTCTGCACTGGGTTTCATCAGGAACATCAAAGAACTGTTGAATATCGGACTCCAATGTTGCTGGTAAACTTAATTTCAACAATACTCATTAACAAGTGCAAAAATAACAACTTTTATGGTGCTATCATTAATATCATGAATACATAAGAGATTTGAAGTTTCTCCATTTATGGAATTCTTAAGGTGGGAGAAAGAGGTTGACTGGCTGTTGCAGTTATAGCTAACCAGCCCAGAGTCCTGATAAGTTATTGTGGCTATTGCTGTTCTGCTAATCTGTTGAAACTTAGTCTGATACATGCTTAATATATTTTAATAGAACACTTAAAAAATAACGTTTCTTTTACAAAGCAGTATAGTAGATAGTTTTGCCCTTCTTCTCCCACCTGCATAAATGAACTAAGATAAATAACCAACATATGGTATAATAGGCAAGGCTGTAGTGTTAGTGACACAAGGCATTTGATTTCCAAGGTAGGAACTTGTTTAGTGTGTGTTTTTAACAAGGAACTATGAATTTTAGAGAAACATCGATGATATGGGAGAATTGCAGTAACTTAAAGATAATGCAAGAATGGATTGTTGGTGACTAATAAAGATGGTAACTATCCATGAAAAGACATAGCGTTAATCACATGCCACTCCAATGTTGGTGACTGTTGACCTATCAGCCAATACAGTATATATACTTTGTAATTGTTGACTAAGAAGGGTGCCATTATTGATATCTTGTCATCAGTTACTGCATGTCATCTGGTTTAGAAAGCATTGCCATTGGACTGGAGTAATCTCACCACGTCAGATGAGACCTGTTTCCAGTTTTTAAAGGCACAAATTTGTAGAGGAGGTTGCATGTATATTTCTATTATTTTACATGACTGGTCTTTAGAATCAGCAATGGTTAAAGAAAGATCAAAATCAGAAATGTGAAAAGGAATTAATTGGAAGTATGTCAATTTAAATATATTTTAATCTAATTATTTCTAGGTAAAATATGAAATATATATATTTTTAATCTTTTGTCATAGTCTTCTGTTACCTCAGATTAATTTGAGAGCTTGATTTGAAAAATTTGTACAAACATACATACTGTTTTGGTTTCATGCCAAACGTTTGTCCATAACTCAATGCTTTCAAATATATAAGTTAATTCTAAAGACAGTGCTAATAAACAAATTAACTTTTTTCCTCATTCTTATGTTACACCTGTGTATATGCTTTAAAATTTGCTTAGCAACTGCTCATAATTTGCATGTAGTCTGTCAGTGTGCAAATACTACATTCTCTTCTCTTTCAATTATATTTTAAAACTCATATAATTACTATTTTCAGTTGCAACCTAAACTTACTTTGAATTAGTTGATGATACTTTACCATCTAATAGCGAATTAAAATAGTGTAGTTGTTAGCCTTTAATCTTACTTTTTATTTTTATTATATAAAAATTATAAATATTTTTCATGTCCATTGACATAAGAAAATCTTTTTCCAATATTAGAAAATCAAGAATGTAGATGTTTATATTTTCTTTTCTTCTTTATCATTTCACCCAAGCAAGGTAGTACTGCCACTGGTATGCAGGGGGCTACATAAGAGTAGAGTGAAGGGTTACATAGAGTGAAGAGAAAGAGGAACCAGTAATAAATGATGCCAGAAGATGGGCAAGAGAAAGATGGGAATACTGGTGTGAAAAGGGTTGTGTGAGAGTAAGGGGTGGGAGGGAGAAGAACAAGATTCAGTGGGTGTTGGGGAAAGGATAAGAGAAGTATGGTAGTTAAGGGAATAAGAGATGGCAATTGACATTGCATTTAAACTCTTGGAGATTATAGCTATCAGGGAAGCAAGTATACAGAAGGGAGTTCCACAGGTGGGAAGTGTGAAAAAAGAAGCTGGTAGAGTAGAAGTGGCAGCTGCATTTGGCTGTTTTGACTGTAAAAGGGTGGGACCTCATTGCCAGTCTGGTTGCTTGAGTAAATTCTTGTAGCACCAGGGAGCTAAGCTTGTTGGAACAGAAGCCATGAAAATATTTGTCGAAGAGACAAAGGGAAGCCACTTCCTGTTGGTGAGAAAGTGGCTGGAGTCAAGCTGCCAGGTTGGGACCAGGTACATTGCAGATTCTCTTCTGGAGCCTGTCGGGAACCCTAAGATGAATAGCAGGTGCACCTGAACAGTATTCAATGCATGGGTTGATGGTTGAGTTGTATATGTGCAAAATGGACTCAGTTGAGAAAAACTTCCTGGTCTGACACAGTGACTCAACCTTCCTAGCAGTAAATTTAGCTATTGATTTAATGTAGTTGTTCCACTTGAGGTTGGCTGAGAAAGTGAGGCCAAGGAGGCTTTCAGGGAGACTAGCTAGATGTATTTTAATGGGGGGCAGGAGGGACTGTATGGTGGTTGACAGATAGCAGCTTTGTTTTGGAAGCATTAAAGTTTATGAGCCATTTCTTACTCCAGTCTACCACAGGTTGGAGATCCTTCTCAAGATCAGCAGTGAGGTTATCTTTGTCTGCCTTAACAGGTTTCTGACTGCGCTGGGAGTAAATAGTGTTGTCGTCAGTGTAAATGCCTACTTGGGATTTGATCACATCAGGGAGATCATTGAAGATCAAAAAAAGTGTCAGGCCTAGGATGGAGCCCTGAGGGACACCTGCGTTCATGTGATAGGATCTGGAGGCATGCCCATTAAAGATAACCTTCATTATTTGATAGGAATGATTAGATTAAAACAAGCAAGCGTCCAATGATGTCATAGCCCTGTAGCTTGCACAGAAAGCTGGGATGCCAGACCCTATCAAATGCTTTGGAGATATCCAGGGCAACAGTTTTAGCTTTGCTGCTCTTATATGTACTTGGTGATGGTTGTTATTAAATCAGCAATTGACCTGGCAAAGTGAAAGCTGTACTGTCTGTTGAAAAATAGTTTATGGGTGGTGAGATGTTAAACTATTTCAGCATTGATGATAGCTTCAAATGCTTTGCCAAAAATTGGTAGGAGGCTGATAGGGCGATAATTAGAGGTGTCCGAGGATTCTCCTGAGTTTTTAAATACAAGAACCATAGAAGAGGACTTCCAGCAGGCAGAAAAATAGGAAACAGAGAGGCAGTAATCATAGTTTAGAGAGGACAGAGGAGAGTTCAGGGGGCATATTTCTTCAAGACAGTGACTTCACTTAGAGGAGTCAAGTTCTGAAATTATCTTAGAGACCAGAGAGGGGATTATGTAAACCACCCGCAGTTGAGCTTCAATCCTAAGAGAAAAGTTGGGTGCAGATACTCTAGACAAGTCAAACGTGGAGTTGGAGAATCTGCAAGCAAATCATTTGGCTTTGTTTACTGTGGCTGTGAGGACCTCAAACTTATTGATTAAAGGAGGGATGGAAGATTTGCTGTTGTTCAGCACACATTTGCATAGCCACCAGTAGTCTTTGAAGCCTAACTTGATGGCTGCTAAATACTGCTTCATTCTCTCAGCAAACAACAGCTTAGCATCATTTACGATCCTCTTATACTCATTACAAGCAGAGGCAAAAAGGCACCTATTATGGTCAGATATGTGGTTCTGATATAGCTGAAAAAAGTGATTCCTGTGGGCAATGGCAACAGAGCAGGCAGGAGAGAACCAGGGAACAAATGAGGTTTAGGATAGAACTTCCTGACTGGTATGAAACCAGCTTTCACCCAGGAGGAGACCCCAGAGGCACAGTCCTCAATGGGAAAGCTAAACACTTTTTCCTAAGGGATGTCACATAGGAAATTGTGGAATGAATCCCAGTCTGCTCTTTGGTGGTAGTAAGTGTCAATAGCTGTATTAGAAATGAAACAGGAATGCTTTTGATTCATTGTGCACTTTCTGAAGATCTTGTTATATACTGTTGAATAATATTTTCACTGTTTTCTATGATTGTCCTTTGTATTAATAATACTGTAAACTCTTTGTTTTAGTTGTCATTGTTCATGTTAATAACCTTTTATTGCAATAAATATAGAATATAACTGTGTCATATAATTTTATGTATAAGATTGTTTTTAGCATATTTTAGAGCTCTGTCTGGCATCAATATAAAACGTTTTAATTTTTTTTATTTTAGTCAAACTCCTGATAACAGCATTAACAATACATATGATGTGAGCAGTTTTCAAAAATATTATGGTTAGTGAAACACATCTTTTTTAGTTGATTTTACATGTAAAAATAAGATTAATAGCCAGTGTGTACTTAACTTGAACCACTAAGTGATGTAACATTTTAAAGAATGATTTAAAGGAAAAATTAATTCTTTTGACAAAACCACCTATTAGATGATTGTGAGCTGTAGTTATTTACTGTGAATTTTTCATTTGGTTGAATTTTTGATGTGGAAGGTTTTGTTTTATTCCCACTTGTTTTTTCTAACTATACTAAAAATATTATCCAGAGGATTTTTGGAGCTTTTGGTTTTTACTTTTTTTTTTTTTTTTTTTTTTTTTTTTAAATCTTGTACATATGTGTGTTGTGGTCCAGTGGATATCGGCTCGGAACGAGAAATCGGGGAGCCGAGTTCAAATTCCAGTTGAATTCATTGCATTCACTTACGCACAAATACCCTTGGGAAAGGTATTAATCTGTCTCTTCCTTCCAGTTATGGGTTAAATAACAGGACAGATTGGGTTCTATAGCCTTGGCTGGCAACCAGTCTACCGCAGAAAGCAATGGCAACCTACTGCGGGATAATCTTCTGCCCAGTCAGTCATGTCTCTAAAGAGACATGATCGCCCAAGCGTGCATCACGTATGGCACTTAACTGACTGACATGTGTTGGGTGAGATTATTTAAGGAAGCGACAGTATGGTATTAATTGTTAAGTTTTAATTTAATACAAATCAAAATATCAAAATAGTGAGTAGAGATTTAAGATTGGCCTTGTTACATAGAAAAAACAAATATCTTGGATAAAAAAAATCACACAGCTTGCATTTACAACTGTTAAATTTACTGCTTGATATTTTAGTGAAAAACTGAATGCATGTTCTTCAATTTGGATGATGTCAAATCAAGTATTAATCAACTTTTATGACACAGAACCTATCCCACTGGAGTGTGACAAAAATACTGTTAACGTGGGAAGGAATAAATAGTTTTAAAAATGGAATTCTATTTTTTTTTTTTTTATAGATTTTTCACTTAATACATCAGAACAAACATGACCAGTTTAGCAACAAATTCCATTCCATTAAATGAAACCACATGTGAACAAAGGAATAACCCTCAAATATTCAACAATAAAGTTAGGTCTGCTGGAAAGGAAAGAAAAAAAGTTTAAATTTCAAATTACTTGTATAAAAGATCACATAGCTTACATTTATTAGTGGGAAATTTACTGTTTGATATTTGCAAAGATGTTAATTAAAATGTCATTTCATGTAACATTGTTTATGCAGCAGACTATGATGTAAAAGTGTAGATTACAAAAAACAGTTGGCTCAAAGAGAAAGAAATAGCTTTTCTTATCAAGATTGTAAAAAAAATAGATTACAGTGATTTAAAATTTTACTGTGGGTTTGAGTTTTAATGTCAGATACTTACAGAAATTCAGTATAGAAAGCATGAAATAGTCATATATATATTTTTTTAAAAAATGTTTGAGTTTCATAAAGCAATAAAAAAAAACATTATAAACGTGTTTTTAAGTTTTTTAGACTGGTAATTTTTTTTTTCTAAATAAAGGTAAATAATGTGTTTAAAAGCTAAGACTATAAATATGATTAAAAAAAAATTGCAGAATAAAAGTTTTGAAATAAGCTATCACTCAATAAATCCTGGGCCTAACTAATAAAACAATAACTTTTAGGCATAATACAACTTTATTCATCAACATAGTTTCCTTCTTAGGTGATTCCAATTCATCTCTAACAATTCAATGCCTCTTTAAGAATGATTTGTCTTTGTCCTCAAAATATGCCTCAGTTTCTGATATCACTTCTTTATTAGAACCAAATCTCTTTCAATGGAGCTTTCTTTTGAAGTCAGCAAACAGCCAGTAGTCACTGGGGGCCAGATCTGGAGAATAGGGTGGATGCGGAAGTAATTTGAAGTGCAATTAATGTAGTTTTGCAATAGTTGTGATTGATTTGTGACACTGTGTTGTCTTGGTGACAGATCACTTTTTTTCTTCATTTGTGGCTGTCTTTTTGTGATTTCTTCCTTCAAATGCATCAATAATGCTTTATAGTATTTGCTATTGATGGTTCTTCCTTTCTCAAGTGTTATGGGTATCGATAGCCACACACACACACACACACACACACACACACACACATATGAGATTGGTCTCCTTGTGGTAACAAGGAGATGGTCACATGGGAACCTAAAGTCAGTTTTGGAATAGCAGGTTAAGGTTGGTTGACCCAGACACCCTTAGTAACAAATGGTTAGACATGAGATCGTGAAGCAGCAGGAGCTAGAATCTGTGCCAAAAACAAGTCACGTTGAAAAGAGATTGGAAATTAGTTGCAGATCAGATCTTGGGTTAGCAAGTCACGATTGCTGAGCGCTGATAACTTATGAATGAAAAGGAAAATGCATTTGAGATAATGGTGTAATTTGACCAATTCATCTTAAGCAACTCCTGATAAGGAAAATGAACTTATAAATTCTTGTTCGTTAAAACAAGAAGCTGAATCGTTTGTCAAGGAAGAAGGAAAGATAGCAACAAAGATAAGACACTGTAATGTTATTTGTATGCTAATTCTTTTTTATTTGTTAAAAGAGAAAGAAGGTGAAGCTGAGTTGTTTATCAAGAAAAGAAAGATAGTGACGCAGAGAAGATAATGTGTGAACGAAGTGATATTGAAGAGAAGAAACTGCAGAATTGTTTGAGTGCAGAAAATATGACATTTGTTTGAAGAAAGAAATAGAGAAGAGTGCAGATATTTCAGAATATTTGTATGCTGAAAATGCGACAGCGAACTGAAAGAAAATAGTCACAGATACATACATTTCAAGTGGACCATGTTTGAGTCCAAAGTTATATAAAGGAAGAAAGAAAAGAAGACAGTAAAATAAGAGAAAGAACTGACATAAAGGTAAATTATTATATTCTTAGGCCCATGTTAGAACATGCATACACTTCCACAAATATTATGTTACTACAAACATCATACCACATGTGCTCATAATTATATGGTTCTCCCCATTTTATTTTGTGTTAATCTCTTGCATTCGTGTTCACCTGTATTCATTCATATTTGTTGATATTTGTCGTAAATTGGACAAATATCATAGTATACTAAAATTGTTTTCAAAGCTGTCATCATGTTTCTTTAAAGGAAAATATTTCCAGTTCGAAAACGCAACTACATTCGAAATAAAATCGGATCTAAGCTGCAACTCGAAAAATGTAATTTACGCTCTGAAATGCGACAGATACACAAAAATATACATAGGAGTGACACAATGCTTAAATTATCATATCTCACTTCATGAGTGCAATATCAGATTATCACATAACAGGAAATTATATGTCTCTAAGCATCTACATGAATGCAGTGACGGCCTTTTTTCCGTCAAACCACTTTATCAAAATATTAATTATGAGATTTTATGAATGCAGGAAGAAAGATTCATAAAAAAAAATACAAACCTTCGCTCAACAAAACAACATAAAAAACAAACACACTGAAAAACATACAGAAACACGCATACATATACTCATAGATAAAAAAAAATACACACACCAATCTCAAAAGCAAATCCAATTCATACTAAATAAATAAATTTTAAACACCCCCACACAGAAACACACACACATATATATATATATATATATATATATATATATACACACACACACACTCACAGAACACAATCCAACTAACACACACACACCGAAAAACACAATAAAAAACACGCATACATATACGCACAATAAAAAACACGCATACATATACACACAATAAAAAACACGCATACATATACACACAATAAAAAACACGCATACATATACACACAATAAAAAACACGCATACATATACACACAATAAAAAACACGCATACATATACACACAATAAAAAACACGCATACATATACACACAATAAAAAACACGCATACATATACACACAATAAAAAACACGCATACATATACACACAATAAAAAACACGCATACATATACACACAATAAAAAACATGCATACATATACACACAATAAATAAAAAAAACACCCACACACAGACAAATAAGAGGCCCTCACACACACACGCACACACACACACACTAACAGACACAAATATCACCAAACCTATAAGATAATAAAGAGGTGCCAGAATGCCTTAAGAAAACACTTGACTCTTTTATCTGTTTATTTACCATTAGGACACATGCTGACAGAGAAAAGAGACGATTCAAACATGCCAGCATTGAACTCACATTATTCTGATTTATTTTATTTTTTATATATATTTTATTATTTTTTTATTATTTTTTTACTGTTCTTATTTATTTTTCACATACTTCTTATTAACTTTAAACAGAATGATCAGATATTCAAAGATACCAAACATAAAACCACGAATTTGTTCGCCTGAAGAGTCAATTTTAGACTCAAAACACGTGTAGTGCAAATCATGAACAATTAATACTTTATAACTTGTATGAATACCAAAACAATAAACATATTTTAAAGAAAATGTTCACGGCTTCTCACACTTTTTATTTTATATATATATATATATATCTATATATATAATTTTTTTGTCATTAGCATCACCTGTACTTTTTCAGTTAGATTGTCATTCTTAGCATCATGAGTATAAGGATAATTGTGTCCAATGTTTATATGAGCCACAAATATGATGTGATTATCTTACCACTGATTGTTTTTGCTATGACACTCCTGTAGTTTCCTATTAGCTATTCTGGTGATAGGACAATAGCTTTGCTATTTGATTAAATTTTTTCCCTTTCATGAAACATTTCTTTTTATTTGTTTATTTTTCATGTCTCTTTCTTATTAATAAATGTTATCTCTGTTGTGGCTGACCAAACTAACTGAAAATGAATTTCATTTTGGTTACAGTTTTTTAGCAACTTACACACAAATATAGCATGTGATTGTTCAACTTCCCTAAGATTATATTGCTTATTGTAAAATAAAAATTTTCCATTTGGTTCCTGTTTTGAGTTTTCAAAAGCTAAATAATTATTAAAACAGTTTAAGCTATCATCTTAAAAGAACTGTCAAATTTTTATTTCATTTATTTGCTTTAATAAAGTAGAAGTATTTGGTAGATATAAATTTGTTTGCTATCACTGCCTTTATAGGTAGGTATTTGGTTGCTCCAAAGGTGACTGAACAGCCCTGTTTAAGAATTGCACTGTTCATCAGATAGGTTTAAAAATGTGACATTGCCTGTCTCATCAATTAAATTTATTAAACAATAATCTTGATAATTAAACCAAAACTTACAATCCCTTGCTAGAATGTACAGATGCTCATTGTCGTCACAACTTGCTCATCTTCTGCTTGAAGAACCAGCTTTGTTACTAGAGAACTCATCCAGTATGCCATTGATATTGCTCTGATGAGTCAAATCAAAGAGTATGGTAGTGACTTCACATTTTCTGGAAAGGCAGGAAAGCAAATGAACAAAGAGTGGTGAAACCTAATAACCGAATAAGCTGTCATGTGGTATAAGTGATAGGCTTATTACATTTTAGAATACACCTTGCCAGTAATCAATATGATAAGCTAATCAGTTCTTATGTATATACTCTCATGTCTTAGATGAAGCTGAAAAATCCTCATTTTATGAAGCATTGCAAGGTCTCCATCATTCTAGGTTTGATAAAATCATCTTAAGATATTTTAAAGTTGAAAGTTACTGGAAGATCTAGAGTTGCTGAGAACTGTACACAGAATTTCAGCTTCACATTGTAAGTACACAATTTCAAAACAAAGGTAACCATATAAAAACTTGGATGCACCCAAGGTTCTGTCAGTGGCACCTACTGGACTACATTATAGCCTACAAACATAACCTGCAGGATGTCTGCAATGCAAGATAGCTATGAAGTGTGGATTTGTGTCAAAGTGCATTTAGTCATTAAGCTCAAAATTGCACTACTGTAAAATTATCAAAGTGTTGCAAAAGTCCATGCCCAAGACACTGGACAAGCTCTGCAAGCTCAAATTGAAACTCCTGCTAATCTAATAAGCTGGGAACAAGCTTTTGATCAGATTTACAATGCCACAAAAGACTCTGGTTAGTTTCAGCTAAAAGTTGTGATTTTTTTTTTATGAAAATGAGTCATTAAAAATATTCTCTCTTAACAAGCTACAGGAATGCATGCTACAAAAAGAACCACCTATGAGCAACTTTAAACAGCTGGAAAGGCAATTTAAAGAAGTAAAGCTCAATGCTTACTGTGGGTTTCATGTGATGGAGGACATTTAGCAGTCTGAATTTGGTTTCAGTGATACCTCTTAAATCAAAAAATGGCTTGAAGCTCCTTACTAGCATGGTGAAAATTTGTAACAGATGGAAAGAACACCTTTTAGATCTGATTAACAAGTAGTCATGTAGAGAAATCTACTCTTAACCATCTCAACAAAAACCCATCATGAAATCTGTAAATGATCCCCCTACCTTGAAGGAAGTAAAAATGTTTATTAGCAAGTTGAGCTGCTATCATGAATAGAATCCTCTTGAACAGCTAGAATGCTGAGAGAATTCCAAAGAACCATAGAAATTTGGTCACAAAACCATTGTACAGAGGTATGAGAGCTTTCAGGTCTTTTTAGATCTTACCAAGGCCTTTAACACTGTAAACAGAATGTATACAGGAGATCTTGAGACACTTAGTATATCCTTGCCATTTTGTAGATATCATCCAGTCATTTTATGATATGAAGATATCTGTTGCTCTTTACTTTTAAAACACATCCAGGTGCAAAATGGTGTCAAGCAAGGTGACCTTGTAACATCAACATTGTTTTCCATTTTCTTTTGTTTTTTGTTGTTTTTTTTTTTTCCAATCTACGCCTTCAAAGACTGTGATCAGTGTATATATATTCAATATTATGTAACTATTCTAC
The DNA here is from genome assembly GCA_037127315.1 of Ascarosepion bandense. NCBI lineage: Eukaryota > Metazoa > Mollusca > Cephalopoda > Sepiida > Sepiidae > Ascarosepion > Ascarosepion bandense. The sequence goes on from JBBBDQ010001097.1 coordinate 1,797,252, forward strand.
ATCCGATGATTTTTTGCTAAATCTAGAGCATTCTAATTTTTGCCTGAGACCTTCTGTATTATGATGACTGACTTGGTTACCCAAATAGAATGGAGGATTAGACTTCTTCAAAAAAAGACCTTTTTCATCAGACTTATGCAAACTGATATTATTCCCATTCTCCAAGGTCTAAATTAGCTAAATATACCAGTTACTTTGATCGTGGCTATGCCTGCCTCAAGAGCCATGTAGTTTTATTGATGTTTTTTGAAAAAATGATGCAAAATTTGGGTTATGTCCTTGTTTTCATTGTAGCTTCCCAGAGGTTGATTCTATAGCATTGAAAGTGATACCAGATGAAAGCTAATTAAATTTTCTTGCATATGGTGTCAAACAAATGAACACCTGTGTAAACTTTAATTCATTCTAATGCAGAAACATACACATTTTTGATGCTTGGAAAAGATGACATCTTATGATACATAACTTTATCTCAAAAATGTTACTCTATAGTCTATACAGCTTTACTCTATAAATATGTGTTGTGCAATTGAAGTTTATTCTTAGTGATGGATTTGATATAGCATACAAACATAATTAAGTTAGTACTAAGTAGCAGTCAAAATGGGTACAACTATGAGTAGGACATGATGACTTTGTCATATAGACAACAAACAATAAATGGCTCTTACTTTTTGACAAATTGAATGCTAACCATCTTGAGTACTGGTAAATATTATACAATGTGATGGCAAGTTATGACAGTACAATGATATGCAAATTAAAATTACTACAGTTAAAGACAACTGTGATACACATGTACAATTGTGTGTCTTGAGATGAAACACTGCAAAAAATCAACGTGGTAGTATGATAGCACTGCACTGACACAAATATTGTGTAAGAAACTGTCAGATAGGATGTCACTAATACATATATTGTCACTTGTTCAATGTGGCTTTCTTGAAACTGTCATATTTGTTCATGTGATCCTCCACAACTTGTAGTAAGCAGTTTTTCTACTCTGGGTCAGTTGTGATCTCATCAGTCTCACACCTCTCTCAGCCACATCATTGGTCACTTTCACTGACCTCACAAACTTCTGTGCATTCTTGTAGCAGTCATTGTCTTCCCAGATGTCAGCAGGAGTAGTGAGCCAGTCACATTCCATCCCAAGAGCATCAAACAGAAAGTGAGACTCTGGCCCTACCAGGTCTGTGAGAACTATAGCTGCGTTGATGACAAGAAACACTGGCTTGCCTTTCCTGTAGCTATCAGGTTTTTCTGTTTCTGACAACTTGATGGCGAGCTTCTCCTTTGCAGACTTGGTCATGCTGTCATGTGAGCTGAACAAGGTGAATGTCACCAGTTTCTGGGTCAGATACCAGCAGTGGTTGTTCATTTTTTTTTTTTTTTTTTTTTTTTTTTGAGAACAGAGTTCGCCAGTTCATAATCATGCTGCTTGTATTACATGTTCTTCATAACCTGGAGGTCATAGACATGTGTATCAGCAGCAGATGTGGTGGTCACCCAGTGGCTGGTGTAGAATAAGGCCAGGAACTTGTTCATCCTCTCCAGCTTAAAGATAGTGTCCTTATTGTATTTGAGTTCCTTGGAAAATGTGCATCTTCATACAGTAAATGTTCCTGGCCATCCAGCAGGCCTGGTGAATGGCACCTGACTTGGCCCAGTGGATACCTTGAGGAGGTTCCTCACCAAGGAGGATCAGGCACAGCTCTGTTACCTCTCTGTAATTTGCTCTCAGACTTACTTCCTCAAGGAAATTGCTTACAACTTGAATTGTGCTTGTCTTCTTCTGTTTCAAGTCTTGTTCAACATGGCCCAGAACTTTTGGGCAGTCCTTATCCAACTTGTCCCACTTCTCTTTCACAATGAACATTGGATTTTCAGGACTCTTGAAAAGAGACCTATTGTTCTTGTTGGGATTCTCATTTCTCAAATGCTGGAAATTGAACTTAAATTGAACCAGTAATATTTTTAGATAGCCACAAAGTGAAAGTAGTAGTCAAATTCACATACCTTGGGAGCACTATTATACTGAACTCTTGATGATGAAATATTTGCTCATGTGAAGAATGTAACTGATGCTTTTAAAAGTTTAAATGATTGAGTTTGGCTTGAGAGAGAGAACTTAAGTGAACAAAGATGGCAGTCTGCCATGCTTGTGTATTGACATAGGTTTTGTATTGTTCTGGAGAGGTTCCAACAATGCTATTTTAGATTGATTTTTAGTATCCACTGGATATTCCACATGTCAGACCCAGTAGTCTTCAAAAAGGCCAATGCAATTAGCATCAAAGCACACATTCATCATTGCAGGATTTACTGGGTAGGCTATATTTCTTTTGACAACAGTAGATTGCTTAAACAAAAGCTCTACAACACTTGATCCAGCATAAACCAAGGTAGGACTTCAAGGACTGATTAAAAGTCTCTTGCAGACTGCCATATAGAAGATCTTAAGTGGGGAAATTGTTTGTGTTTGAAATAAGTAGAGGTGTAAAATTTACGATGGCACTAAGATTTTCTAAGAATCTACAATGAGTTGATCAAATGTGAAGCCTGCTTCTTGGAAAAAAGATCCATCAATCCAATAATTTACATGTGATGAAAGTAGCAGAGAATGTGCAGTGAAGTCTTGTTAGATACAAGAAGTCATATTTGTAGATGTTTGATAAATTATGATCGGGGCTATGCTGTAAATAATATCTATGGTGTATTAAAAACCTGCAGAAACCACTCTAGTCACATCTGTTGCATGAAAACCCATGGGCAAGCTGAACTGACTTTACAGAATAGGTCAGGCCTTGTACAGAGTAAATTAGTTAACCATGTCTGTAATAAGCTTAAAGAGCCATTGAGAATTAAAAACATTGCTCAAACTTGTCAGCAATTCTTATATTTGTTCAATGAATCAACAGCCATCATATCTGTGTGTGTATATATAATGTGCATGCATGCAGGAGTAGGTCTGTAACAATGTGCTTAATCAGACACACCATATGCCTTACAACAAAACTAAGTCTACAACAAATGATCCTCCTTTATTTCCCCTACTGATACAAAACATAGACCTTGTATTGCAGGCACATCAAATTAAGAAATTGGAAGTTTCATATGCAGGTTCTTCTTAGAAACATGTTGCATGATCATATTACAAACCTTCAAATTTTGGACTGTGCAGACTCTACCACAGACATGTTTTGTGTGTATGTGTATACTATTGTAAATGTGTCAGAGGTTTTACTTGTATATAGCAAACACCATGTGCAAAAAGATAAATACAAACAACATGAATGCATTCAGGCTCAAAAGCCATGGTATATAATAGTTTTTGTTTGTAAGTTCAAAATGTGTGCAATGTCTGTCATGCTTTAACAGCTGCTCATAAAGGCCTTACATCAAATATTAAACAGCAGGTAAGATGTTGAATGAAATTGTTTCCTGGCAAAATAAAGCTATTCTTATTAGTATGTGATCTGTAAGCTGATGATTTTGATCTTGTTGCTCATTCCCAGAGTGATAGGTCTTATTTTATGGATCCTTTCTTGCATTAGTTCTAACAATTAACTTGAAAAAGATCACTGTAATGTACCAACCTGACACTTGTATGTATGACTAGAATTGCTATTTGTGGAAAAGTGTATGTATTTAGGCAGCACTGTAAATAGAACAAATGCCCTGGATGATGAAATTTTCTTCTGAACCTAGAAGGCCAGTAATTTTTTGGAAAACTAGATAGGCATCTATAGACTCAGTATGGAATTTCAATTGAAAGAAAGTTGAAAGTTTACAATACTCATGTTTTGTCTTTATTTTTTTTATCCATGTGAGACCTGGGTCAGTGGAGATACATGAAAAGGCTGGAGTGATTTCATCAACAGTGTTGGTGCTATATATTAGGTATTTGATGGCAAATGTATGTGGGTAGTGTTTTATCCTTGAATGCAGTCAGGATGAGGGGATCCCTTATAGTTTTTTCTATATTGGCCAAAGTGGTGGTGGGGGATGGTGCACAAGCCAAAATGTAGGTATAAAGATTGCATCAAGAACACACTGCAGAAGGCCAACTTCATGCAACATGACTGGGAAAACCTAGCTCTAAATCCCTGACTCTACAAGAAAGTAGTGCACAATACAAGAGAGCTACTTTGAATATAACTATGTTGCACATGAAATACTTGAGATATATTTGTAAGGGCCTTGATATTAATTTCCTAAAAATATTCTTATAGAACTTTATATTCTGTGTAGTAACATGGTTGGGTCTAAGTAGGGAAGGCTTCAAAATCATCAGACATACAGAAAAGTCGTATCTGCTTAGCTACTAGTGGCAGTGGCATAGCCCATATTTGAGAATGAAAAGAGTAATGACGTTCAAAATCAAATTCAAGCATTTTTTTTTTTTTTTTTTTTTTTTTTAAATTTAAAAGAAAATGTTATTTGTAATAAAGTGCTTGACATTAGAGACAGCATTAATAGAATTAATATTAAAAATTGTCACTTAACTGATCAGTGTCTCTCTCGGTATCCCAATTCTTAAATACATTCACTTCTCAAGAGCTCGTTAGGTTTACTGTCCTTAAGTGAGTGCATATATATATATATATATATATATATATATATATATATACACACACACACACACACACACACCTTGACCATGTTATTTCAAACATAAAAACATCAGATAAAGTGTTCATTAAGTCTGACAAAATGGCTAACTTCTATAAAATTACCACTATGGATTACACAACTTTAATATAAAAAAAAAAGAAAAAAAAAAAATTAACAAAATGGCAAATAACTCACTTAATTTAGTTGGAAAGATAAATACTACTAGCAAAACTATTACTGAAAAACTCAGTTAGTGAAAAAGTTAGTAAACTTTGTACTAAAGAAGCTTACATAAGTTTAAAAAATCACAAACCTGATTTTGAAACAAATGTGCCCACTAGAATCAGTAACCTAATTAGGCCTGAAATTGGTAAAATTATTCTAGAACCGATTAATAACCAAATCAAACAGAACCTTGGATTACTGCAGTGGACTAATACAACTGATGTCATAAATTGGTTTTGCAATATAAAGGATAAAAACTGTTCTTTAATCCAATTTGACATAATTGATTATTATCCGTCAATTTCCAAAGACCTTTTCACCTTGGCACTGGAATTCACCACAAATTATTCAGACTTAACTAAGGATGAATATAATATAATTCTCACCAAGACCTCCATTGTTATCCATAATCAAGAACATATAAAAAATAACTGATAGCCAATTTGACATTACAATGGGTGCATTAGACTCTATGGAGTCTTCTGATCTCATTGGTTTAGTTGCTCTATACAATCTCACTGCACACCATGACATTAACACTCATGACATAAGGTTATATAAGGATATTTCATTTATGACTTGTGCTCCAATATAACTTAAAAAAATTAGGATTTATTTTACTAAAATAAATAGCCCACAAAATACTAGTTGTTTCTTTTTTTTTTAACTACAATATAACTTAGTATACTAAAATTATTTAGCTTTAATTCCAACCTAAAAATTTCAACCCCTTTACGCATTAAAAATTACAATGTTTCATTGATAGTTTATGCTCCAATATAACTTAAAAATTATTTTACCAAAATAACCTACACAATACTTAATTGGTTTTGTAAACTCTAATATACCTTAGTATACCATAATTAAAATCCTGATTCTAAACTATACGTTCCACTCCCTTTACTCACAAGGTAGTACTAAATCTTAATTTAAAAAACCCATGAAATCCAACCTGCTGTTAAAGATTGTTGTCTGTCCATTTAAGTAATGTATGTTCCCACAATATATCTTACCCAGACAAAATAATTTTAAAATTTAAGAAACTGTTTCATTTATAACTTATGCTCTAATATAACTTAAAAATTATTTTACTAAAATAAATGACCTACAAAATGCTTAAGTTTTCTTAACTACAATATACTTTAATATACCATAATTATTTAATCTTAATTCTAACATAAACATTCCAGCCCCTTTACTCATGAAGTACTTAAAAAAAAAAAAAAAAAAAAAAAAAAAAAATCCAACCTGCTATTAAAAATTGACCTATTTAAGCATTGTGTGATCCCACTATGTACCTTACTTAGACAATATAATTTTCTTTAATTACAATGTATTCCAACATAATTTAAAAAAATAAAAATTATTTTACTAAAATAAATGACCCACACAATACTTAATGGTTATTGTTAAAACAATATATCTAAGTATACCATAATTATTTAATCCTAATTCTAACCTAAACATTCCAGCCCCTTTACTCATGCGATAGTAGTAAAAAAAAGCAAAACAAAAAAAAACAAACTTAAAATCCAACCTTCTGTCAAAAATTGTTTACCCATTTAAAAATCTGTCCCACTATGTATTTTATCCAGACAAAACTAAAAAGTGATGTCTAGACACCAGGCTATTCTGCTTCCTTTTTCAACCCAACAGTTTAAAACGCCATGATTATATAATTCTCATTTTTGATTAAACACCCAAAGCATTTTCTCTAACTACCACTCCCTAATTTTCTAAATAACCATGAATTCTTTTTATCTTTAAAAAATAAATCATTTTCACCATTTATTTTAACATATCACCAGAAAAACAATATTGTTCTGAAACATGAAAAATTTTTGTGTAGTGATATTATGCTTTTATAAACCATTGTAATAACAAAATTACAATATCCAATCTTTTTACTCTTTTCTTTTTTTTTTTTTCAATTGAAGTAGATAGACTAAACTATCGCCTGGTTCACACTCCACCTACGTCTATTGAACAGGTGAAGAGGCTCATCTCTTGTTCCCTGTTTAGGATGTGGTTTCCGGTTTTCTCTTTTCCAATCTTTTTACTCTTAAGTAGCCCCCTGCGCATCAGTGGTGTTACCGCCTTGCTTGGGGTGATATGATTAAAAAAATATATATATATCTCATTCTATCTCAATTCAAACATGTTTTCTGAAGTTTCTATAGGCACTATCTAATATTTTTCTGAAATTCTACTTTATGCATCATCTTTCATGGCAGGTTTATTAAGTTAATGGATATTTTTTTCTTTTTTTTTTTTCATTTTTATGAGTGAAAGGTAAGAGATGGATTTACAATTTATTATAATTTGAATCCTGAATTCAACAGACTTCGCTACTTGCCAAGCTTTCAAAAAACAGTAGAAATGAAATACAAACATAACTACTTTTTTCATGTATTAGAGTACATTACCACCAAATGTCAACTTGGTATCTTTTAAGAATTTTGCAAATCATGTTAGTTTGAAATTAACAAAAATTGGCAGCAAATTTAAAGATGTCATCACTCCTGAAATGAGGAGGCTAATATTTTTGGCGTTTTTCATTTTTGCATAGGTGGGTACTATATACTAAGATTTCATAAAAATGTGAGATTATTTAGAAAAAATAAAAACATATCCCAGAACACCGAAGCTGAAATACAGGATCTGAACATCTGGAAATCATTTTGCACCTGCCATCTAGCACAGCACTTGCAGGTTGATCCTCACCCGAAGTCGTACAAGCGGCAATTTTAAAGGGGAAATGTTAGGATGAATAAAAACATATTCCAAGGGAAACTCTTTCCTTTTTCAAACAGTACCACCCTTTTCACCTCTGGAAGTGAGTCATGTGATTAACGCGACATTCAAACAGACTTGGAATGTGGCTGTCAATGGATGAGAACACATGTATATTCTCCTGCCCTAATGATTGTGACACCCAACCCAGTAACTTGGGACTGATTCTCTATGTACCTATGTTGTAATGTTCTCTGTGTAAAATAAATGTATACTTCCAGTCAACCGTGAGTAAATTGCTACTTTTCTATCGTTCCACATGTTTTCTCCATGTGCTACGCACACACACACACACACTTGTTCACGGACCATGAATTATACTTCAAATTAAAGCATTATAGTTATGAGACGATAAACACTCCCATTTATAACAACTGGCGATGAGGAATTAGACTTTGAAAAGAAAATAATAATAAAATAAATTATTAAAGATTTATTTTGATTTTAAACAGTCAAACTCAAAACTACAAAAACTCTATTTCTGCAGAAGTTCTGAAACAAATTTTGTCACAACATCAAGAACTTGAAAGAACTCAACTGAATTTAATAACCCACCAATTTCAATTTCAAGACACCTGTAATTCATTTAGTGTTGATGTTTCAAATGCAATTTCAGAATTTATGTACGATGCGGAAAACAGCTACACATTCGATTCATGGTTTTTGCAATGGAAAGACACTTTTCACCATGAATTTCCAAACAGACAATGATTGGAAAAAATGGTTACACATATAGAAGTTAGGTACAAAAGAAAACGAAAGTTTTGTAAATTTTATTACCCAAATGACCTTCCAATTTGACCTTCACCAAGACCATTGCAATTTTAAGACATTTTTGTTGAACAACAGTCTCTGTTCAAAGTCCATTACAACTGTTTGAAACTACCCAAAAACCAGTCAGATGATTTTGTCACCTACACCAGATGTGTGAATCGTGAGTGAGAGATTTCATCTTCAGACGCTCACAGAAGACCAGCTTAAATGTTTAATATTCATAGCAGGTCTACATTCTCGATTACTAGTAAAACTTGAAACCGACAAAAAGGTAACAGTCCAGGATTTGACAACAGAATGCAACAGGTTGTTAAATTTAAGAAAAGATACCATGCTGGTTTAACAACAATCCACCTTACCTTCCCAGCCTTTTCAAGTTAGTCACATTCATTTGAGTGACAAACCTAAAAAAAGAAAATTCCACTGTCTGCATGCTGGTCTTGTGAATGGCACTTTACACGCTTTTGTCCATTCAAAAAACAAGTGCCAGGTGTGTCATAAACGTGGCCACAAAGAAAAGTTTTGTCATCCTCCAATGGCCAGATTTGCTGATCATCAAACTCCTAGTAAGTCTGCTCATGGAACTCAAAAAAATGAATCAGGAGAAAATTACATTCTTTCAAAACTGACTTCAAATCTTGCAGGAAATACATCAGTATTGGTTTAAACGATTTTCCAGTTTGTTTTCAATTTGACACAGTATCTGATATCACCCTCATCTCATGGAACACGTGGGCAAAAATTAGCAAACCTAATCTACTAAAAGAACAAAACACATTGCCCAGAGTGCATCTGAAAATGACATTCGACTCACTGGTAAACTAAATTGTTCTGTTTTCTTCCATGATAAACAATTCACTGGAACATGCTATGTGACAGATACAGATCTAAATCTGATCAGTTTAAACTGGATTGAAAAACTTGATTTCTTCACCATTCCATTGAAATCTGTTTTCAATACATTTTCTCTAAAGTCAAAATGTATACTTCCAGTTAACTGTGAGTAAATTGCTACTTTTCTATCGTTCCACACGTTTTCTCCACGTGCTACACACACATTCATCCACGGATCATGAATTATACTTCAAATTAAGGCATTATATTTATGAGATGACAGACACCCCATTCATAACAGTGCCCATGGAACCAGTGGTTTAGTTGGTGTGCAAAACTTTTGAGAGATCTTGATTAATTAATAACTTTAGTAAATTTAACCCCAAAATTGAGTGATTAGTGATATGTTTTTCTTAATACATGTCATGATCTTTGAGGGCCAAAAAGCAAGTTACTGTATTTATTTTTATTAATAGATGATATCACTTCTTAATGCTGAGGGGGGGGGGAAAGCCCATGCAAAAATCATGGACAAATATTTCACTTAAGTTAAAAAGGTTTTTTTTTTTTTTCAAAGTACAAAAATGTAAAATGTCAAAGTATGGAGTTAGTAATTAGTGTTGCTGCCTTTGTGAAGTGTCTCTTTAGGATGTTGGCATTGGCAACCATAGCTCTCCACAGTTTCTTATTCCTTCTGGCTCTCAATAATGGTTCTCTTTTTTTTTTTTTTTTTTTTTTTTTTTTTGCCAGCACTTCTATATTCTTCTCTAACATCCATTTATTTTCTTAAAAATAATTAATTGAAATAAAAAAATAAATGAAGTTCTTTAAATTTTGTTCTTATCTGTCCATAAAAAACTAAAATAGATTTTAATGGTCATTGTTGTAGAATAGGACTCCTGCTTCCTGCTCAGTGAACTGCTTCCACTTACAAATATGGGAAGTAGCTACACTACATTAGAGCAGGACTTGTTGAGTAGTTGATTTAGTCAAGTTTTTCTATTCTATATATGGGTATTCAATAAATCTTTTTTTTTTTTTTTACACTTACATAGTCATCTCTTCTGTTAGTACTTTCTCTAACTACAGCCTTCTTAATTTTGGGGTATTTTGAAAAGACATTACAACTATGAACTTTCTGAAGAAAATTTTAAAGCTCATTTTGAATAAATATATTTATTCAAAATGAGTTTTAAAATTTTCTCCAAAAAAAATAAGGTAACTTAATCACTTTTTTTTTTTAAGGCTTAAAATGCATTTTTAAAAAATGAAAAATCTGTTTTAAAGTTTTTATTTTAGTTTTAATTTCAAGCTATTAGGTTAAATTTAATATTCCCAATAAGCAAAATACTTTCTTGAATTTAAATTGTTTGAAATTTGTTTTTAATTATTTTATTTTATTTTTTTTAAAAACTTATCAATAAAGATGCTAAAATCTGTTGACACAATGTAATTCTTTTTATTAAAAAAATCTTTCAAAAATAAAATTATACTCTGAAATTTTGAGGAAGATTAGCTGATTTAAAGTTTAATCCAATTTAAAACAAATATTTCTTTTAGTTTGGAACATTGCAAAGAAGCATGTTTGTGTTTGAGACATCAACTTAAAAAACATTTTCTGTTTTGTAAGGAGACATAACTGTAATAATTACTTGACAAATGTAATATCAACACCTTATTTTATATAATTTTTGTAACTACCTTAATAGCCTCAAAATTTTAAAATATTCTAAGCAATTTTATGTTTTGAATTTTAGGTAAATGTAAAAAATTTTCTCATATACCTTCAAAAGTTTGTTTATTTGAAAGTGAGTAAACTGACAAAAAAAAAAAAAAGACAATATGCATCACTACACCACCAGCTAACTTTAATATGAAGCAAAATGAGCAGATGTGTGGCCTTTCAAGATAGCATGTGAAACCTCTACAACAGAGACCTGAGTAACATGAAGTACTTCTGAAACTTCATGTACAGAAAAAGACCTAAAAAAAGAGAGGCAAAAGAATGCCAAGCTGTTGCCAAGAAACAGAATCATTAACTCAGTCATCAAGCATGGTGGTCCTATGGAGTCTATTAAATATGTCCAACAAGCAGTGGGTTGGAAGCACTGAAACATGAACTTATATATTTGATTTTTTTTTTTTTTTTTTTAGGTACCAAGATCAATACAAGGGAAATTAAATCTCAGCTGGAAGGTGCTCTTTGCAGCTAATTGATGGCAGGAAAATCAGTTGATTCATCTCCACAAAGGAAAGAAAAGGCATTTACTAATTTTGAGTATTTAAACAACTTTGCAGTTGTGATAAAGAACCACCTCAGGTGACTTTCAGTTACGAGCACCAAGTTCAATGGGCTGCAGTATATTAGGATTCCAAATTTTACATTGGCTAAGACATTGATATTGCATTTCTATTTAGTGCTATGATAGTTTTTTGTTCCAGCAATGAGTAGAAGTAATTATTTTCAATGACCTTTGTCAGATGATATTGCATAAGTGGAATTAACATTTTTCACATTGGGACTTTGATATAATACCAGTTTCAAGTGATGGCTTATTCAGAGGCTTATAAGGAAATTCAATTAGTAAATCACCTTTAGGAGAGAAAGTTCAGGAGAACCACTTACAATGTTCAGAAAGTTTTTTCTATCAATTTATAACTGAAGTTTAAAGCACTATTATAAAGTATTTGTTTAACTTTTGTTATCGTTCTAGCCCTTTCTTGGAATAGTCGAAAATTACATAATTTCATAAAACTTTCTAAAATAAGATAAATAGAAAAGGTATTGATATTACAGTGAAAAGACTGTTTTGTTGAATTCCTCATCTCAAAATTCATAAAGTTTCAATGTTTCAGGTATGTGCTGCCAATACTTTTTTATAGCAAGTTCAGTATGGTATAATTTTTCCCTACAGGCTCTTCTGCCTGTTTTTAACACATCACTCAATAAGTCCCCGGTCTGACATATAGATGGTGCCACTAATAAAAAATCCATATGATTTTTATGAAGTACTAACCTTCAAATGGCATGTGACAAAATTTGGGATCCAATCAGATTATAAGTTTACGAATTTAAGTGAAGCTATTGTTGCAAATTTTCAAAACAATGGAAAAATCTGAATTTTGGGTGTTAAGACATTACTTTCTGATGGGGAAAAAATATTGCCCAAGTAAAGCAATGGCTTGATAAGTATTATTCGTGCTTTGCTTCATCGGAAACAACATTTAAGAGGTGGTATGCTGACTTTAAATGCGGCTGTAAAGACAAAAATGATGCTGAATGCTCTGGTTGCCCAAAATAGCAGTTGTTCAGAAATCACCAAAAAAAATCCTGCCCTGTTGGCAGAGGGCTTTAGAATACACCGTCTGCTGGGGGTAAAAGTTTCCCAAGTGGGCCACCTGTTGACTGTGGGTGGCGACCCGTGATGCCTGGAGATGTGATCCAGGTGCAGAGAGGTCAGGATCCTGCAACATACCACTTTGGCCCTTATCTGGGCTAGACAGGAGGTCAGAGAGGCCCAATCTGATCAATCAGCTAGTCATGACAAGCCTTAACACTTACTAGCAGATATCTACCATACCATCAAAGAATAAAATCTAAAGAGATTACAAATTATTTTTAATTTTATAACAAACATAGAAACAGATCATGTAAGTGTTAGAAGGCATTGGTAAGGGTCAATCACTTATTGAGATGAAACCACATGACTGTTCCTTATCTGATGTTTCCATAAAACTGGGAAGATGAAACTGAAGGAAAAATCAGAAATGATGGCAGAAACTCAACTAATTTGAGTATACCTTTCTTGTATCTTTGGGATGAAAGGGCAAATGGGTTTCCCCCACTTACATCTCCCACATTTGGGCTCCAAGGAGGGTGGGGAGCAAGAAAGATGTAAAACAAAATATATTTTTATGGATGCTAAATATCCTAATAAAAAACCAGAAATAATATAAATAATAATGGAAAATTAAAAGAACCCACTCTGACATCTCTAACTCAGACAGTGAGTGGGAATCCAAACCAGAAAACCAGAAAGAAATGACTTGTTTGAACATATAGGAAGAAAAAACTTTCCAAGATTCCTAATTATCGAAACCTTAGAAGGAAAAAAAAAAATCAGTGAATTATCTCCTTTCCTGATTGAAAAAATCTTATCCTAAAATAGCAACCCTAAAACTGAAAAATGGAAATCTACTTGAAGTAGATAACTGATATGTCCCAGAGGTAGCTAACCAATTTATGCAAATATAACCGGGTAGAATGATCTAGCATGTAGATGTAATGGGCAGTACTCGTCGTATGCAGTATCCTGAGACATAAGAGTATTCAGTAGACCTCTACTCATAGACCTCTAGACCTATCTGCGTCCTCACCATTGTCTGTATTTATGGCTGACATCAGCTAATCTTAGTGAGGGGGAACCAAGGTGTATGCATATTCATTACCTAACCTCTCTCTGAGCTAAATTTTCCCGTGAAATTTAGCTTCAATATTTTCTTTTTTAGGGTCTGTACATAATCGATCGACTTTTTTCCTAAGTTTTTTTCGCTTCAATCCACACTGCCGTGGTGGTGTTTGACGCACTGGTAACTCTGGCCTTGAGGTCGAGAATATTTCCATTATTTAACCCATAACTGGAGGGAAGAGATGGATAAATACTTTTCCCAAGGGTATTTGCGCATAGGTAAATGCAAGGAATTTAACTGGAATTCAAACTTGGCTCCCCAATTTCTTGTTCCAAGCCGATATCCACTGTACATCCACACCTGAATACAGAGCGTAATTTCCTTGCGAACATTAACTGGCGATAACCCTGATGTAATTTGAGTTTAGCATGATCCTATATACTGCAAAAAATTTTTGAATAGTTCTTTTATTCGTGTCTACACTTTGACTTTTCTTTAACGCTCATTTAAAGGTGTCCACAAATTTTTCTCCCTGTCCATTCGATCTTGGATGATATACTGGTGTTGTCACTTGATCATTGGACAATGATGAACAGAATTTCATGAATTCTCTTCCCATAAACTGTATTCAGTTGTCGCTGACTAAAGTTTTAGGGAGACCAAAGCAACTTAAAATTTCATTAAGTGTGTTTATTGTATTTATTGCAGTTGGACGTCTGCATTTAACAAATTTCTAGCTACTTAGTGAAACTGTCCACAACAATTAGATAAGATCCATTTATGGGCCCTGAATAGTCGATATGTAATTGAGTCCATGGGACATCTGACTTTGGCCATGGTTGAATCTTTACCAGTGGATCCCTTGCTGCCTGTTGACATCCTCTGCACTGTTTCACCAAGTTTTCTCTGTCTTGGTCCATCCTCAGCCAATAGGTATCCGACATTACAACTCTATCTGCGTATAGTAATACCTGATTGCAGATTGAAAATGGTGAAACACTACTTTCTTTTTTAGATTTCTCAATCCACCAGACTTAATTTTTCATTTTTTTTTCATGAAATTATTGTTCTCCCCTGCTTTTTTCACGTCTTCTAGATTATCTGGTAGTTCTTTAATAGTGTTGCATGCCGGACTCGACAATTCACTCTGGTCTCTTAGCGCCGCTATTATGATTTCTTCTAATGGTTCTGTATATTCAGGTATTAATCTTGATAACCCATTGGCGTGACCTAGCTTCTTTGAAGGCACATATTCTTTTTTGAAATTATAATTCAATAGAATTACACACCATCACTGTATTTGATTTGCCGTGTGAGTTGATATACTTTGTTTTTCTCCAAAAATAGATAACGGCTGTTTGTGATCTGTTTGCAGAACAAACTCTTTTCTGTATAGAAACCTGTGAAAGTTCCTCAAAGCATAGATTATTGCTAAACTCTCTTTTTCAATTTGACTGTAATTTCGTTCAGCGGGCAGTAACATTCTTGAGGCTTAAGTTCGTCCTTGAATTCATGAAGCAATACAACACCTAGTCCCTTATTACTGGCCTCTGCTGTTACAATAATTTTCCTCTTTGGGTCGAAATGCACTAATGATAGGTCTGCTAATAGATAGCTTTTTATTTTTATTTTTAAAAGCTTGTTCACATTCTTTCGACCATATCTACTTTGCACCCTTTTTCAACAACTCATTTAAAGGAGCTCTCATATCATACATTTTCCGAATATAATTGCTATAGTAACTTACTAATCCCAAGAACACCTGGAGTTTAGCCACATTATCAGGTGATGGCATATTTTTTTATAGCCTCATCTTTTTCTGGATCTGGTTTTCTTCCTTTACTGTCAATGATCTGCCCTAAATATTTTATCTCACATTTTTCAGCACTCAGCTTGAAACTCAATTCTCTGAAATACTGCTCTAATATGCATTTTGTGTTGGGCCTCGTTTTCACTTTTAATCAAAATATCATCTAAATATGCAATTGCATACTCCATACCAGCTAACATTGTATCCATTATTAGCTGGAATAGGCTTGGAGCTACCTTTAAACTAAATGGCAGATAATTTGGTTTAAACATCCCTTTAAGCGTGTTTGTCAGGTACTTTGAACATTCTTCACTGACTTTAACCTGGAGGTAAGCCCCAGACAAGTCCAACTGATAAAACACTCTACCTCCATTTAACTTAGTGAATATATCCTCAGGAGATGGTAGAGGGTACACATGGTCTTTCAAACAGTCATTTAACTTTGTTGAAAAATCAGCACACTCTGATTTTTCGGTTTTTCTTTTTTATATAAACAGTCAGAGATATCCAATCTGAGTAATTGACTGTTGAAATTGCTTCACTTTTCTCCGACTTTTCTAATTCGTCATTTATTGTGTCTAGTGCTGAAAATGGTACTTTTCTCTTTGGTCTAAAAATTGATTTAGCATTTTCTTTCATTTCGAAGTTGACTTCTGTTTTTGTGCACAGACCTAATCCTTCTGAGAAAACACGAGGGAATTCGTTTTTCAAATCCGTAATAAATCTTTTTCTTTGTCTTATTGTTCTCTATGATGTTAACTTTGTTACAGAAAGCATTTACAGGTAATTCCCACTTGTTAAACAATACAATCCAGTCTAAACCAGAGAGGTTTTCTGAACCAGGGAGCACTTTTGACCACTTTCGATTTGTGAATTTTCCCCATGAATGAAATGTTACATTTTAACTCGCCTTTAATCTTAAGTCTTTTTCCTGATTTTTTTCTAGTAATTTTGTCTGTGTTAGTCAACTGTGGGTAACCATTTTTTTTTTCCATGTTTGCTCATTTATTACTGAGATATCACTTGATGAATCAAGTAATAATTTTACGGTCTATCCATTTATTTTTACATTGAGATATTTTCTTCTTTTACCCTCCTCAATTTTGTTTTTCGATCAAACTACGTTTATCTTTGTTTTTGACTTTACTTTTCTCTGTTTTGCCCAACAATGAGAACTTCTATGGCATACACACCTACAATTAAAACATTTTTTATCCCTAAAGAAACTTTCTTTATATGCTATCCTCCACATGAACTGCATATCATTTTTCTTTCTTTGTTCTGTTTCCCTTTCTGTTGTGTTACAGTTTGTAATTGTGAAATGCTCTTCTCCTCAATCCGAGTATTATCTTTCTTTTATATTTATAAGTTACTGACATTCTTTCTTTACTTTTTGTAGTGTAATCTTTGGATCCTGTTCCATGATTGTAAGGATTCTTGATCTAATTTCTTTGTCTTTTGGTGTTGTTAGCCCCTGCACAAATATTAAACACTTGAACATGTCGCTTGACAATTTCTTTAATTTAAATGCCTCACACTGTGCATTAACCATACCTGCATATGTGACAAATCATTATCCTCTTTTATGATTTTTAGTTCTACCCAGTTACATGTGTCTGTCTAGCACGTAGACATAATGGACAATACTCATTGTATGCAGTATCCTGAGACATAGGAGTAGTCAATATATGCAGACCAATAGACTTCTAGTCATAGACCTGTAGACCTCTCTGCATCCTCGCCTTCGTCTGTATTTATGGCTGACATCAGCTAATCACATTACTGTGAGGAGGAACCAAGGTGTATGCATTACATTATCAATAACTATAAAAATGAACAAAACCTGTTAGGAATTAAAAAATTCCACACCTCCAAATGTAAAGCTTTTGCTCACAAAAAACTTAATACATCAAAACGGCTTTGAGAAAACAAGTTGTAATTGATCATGTTCTAATCAACTCGAAAAGAAATGGTCAAATTATACCCACAATATATATATCTCCTAACCTTTGATACCTTTACAATACCAAAAGAAATCAAAATCGGATATGTATGATAGAAAAAGTTGATATATATATATATATACCAGCCTCTTTGAGATGCTTTAAATGCCATAAATTTTGGCACCAGAAGAAAATTTGCAGAGGGCACAAAATATCTCGGAAGTGTGGTGAAAATGAACCTAATCATTCAGAAGAATAATGTTCAAACTGCTATGGAAATCACGCAGCTTACTCAAAAACATGTAAAACATTAAAAAGAAATCAGGGAAGTAAAATACAAGAGAAATATTACCTTCCCAGAAGCGAGGAAAATAGTGGAATCCTATCAAAAAGCAAATACTTATGCAGAAGTCATTCAAAAACCAAGCCAATCAAACCAAATAAATGATTAAGATTTACTTAACAAACTCATCTCTGAACTTAAAACTTTAAAAACAACCAATAAAGAGGTTAACAAGGATAGATAGCAACAACATCTATTAAAATCAAAACAAGTAATCAAAATCACGAACAAATTCCTAAGGGTAAATTAGTCAGACCAAGTTAACCAAAAAATACAAATAAACGAACAAATGCCCCTTCACAACAGTTATGTATTTTGAAGAATAAAGCTGCCACAATAAAGTGGGTTCCTCAACTCCCTCTAAAAGCCAAAATGTAAAATCATATAATAAAGACAAATATAAAAACAAAGGTACTACAAAAATCTCTCAAACAAACTAAATAACAAATGGAGAGAAACCTCTAACAGAAATTTACTCCATACAAACCAAACCACGGTCCTGATCAACTTCCAGAAATAGATAAGTCAGATATAAAATAAATCAATAACTCAACCCAAAGAATTGGAAGATATGGAAACCAAATATGCCATTGAACCAAGGTTTATTATATTTGGTAGATTTTGAAGATTTTAGGATACATTTTTTTGTGATGGATATAATTGTTTCTGAAAAATATGTAACATAGTCTATATTTTGTGCTGGGCTGCCCTTTGTAAATTCAACCTACACCCAACAATAGAAAACCTGAACTCTTTTAAAAAGTCTAGAGCAATAGCAAGACGAATAATAAAGAAGTCAAAAGGGAGAGATTTTGTGTCCAAAATAAGTTTCAATGTAAAAAAAAAATTGTCTGGAATATGATTAGAAAGATTTCTGGTAAAAACAAAAATAACCACTCAAACATCTTTCTAATAGTAGCACAATAGTTACTGACCCCAAGGAGATTGCAAATACACTTGCTCAAAATTTTTCCTAAAACTCTTCCCCTGCTATAACTATAGCAGAAAATTCCAAAACATTGAAAGGATTGACGAAAAGAAGAAACTTAATTTTAAATCCAATAATACCAAAGACTATAACCAACCTTTCACCATATCAGAATTACTAAACTCTCTAAAATAATTTCATAATACCACAGTAGGCCCAGATGATATACATTATGCTTTTCTCGATCAACGTACCTCCTTGATATTTTTAATGATATCTGGACTAACGGTAACATCCCTGACCTATGGAAACAAGCCATAGTTATCCCAATACTTAAAACCAAAAGAGATCCATGAAACTATATTATAGACCAATTATAGACCAATCTCTTTAACCAGCTCCCTCTGTAAGACCCTGGAAAGGATGAGCAATAATAGATTAACTTAGTTCTTTGAAACAAATAACCAATATACAATGTGGCTACTGGAAAAAATTGTGGATGTATTGATCATATAACCGATCTAGAAAGCTTTATTAGAGAAGCTTTCATAAGAGGTCAACATGTGACCACCATCTTTTTTGATTTTGAAAAGGCCTACGACACAACATGGAAACATGGAATCCTAAAAAAAAATCTATGCAACATTGGACTAAAAGGTAGACTACCTGAATTCATCTCCAATTTTTTTATCCAATAGAACATTTAGAGTGGATCCTATGCATACTCTATCTAATATAAACAAATAAAGTGTACCACAGAGCAGCATCCTATCAACAACTTTGTTTAATGTAAAAATTAATAGCTAAGGAAATCTCTTCTGATATAAACGGATCTTTATATGTGGACAACCTTACAATAAGCTATCGATCCAAATATGTCCACTATAGAAAGAAAACTGCAATATTGCATAAATAAGATAAACAACTGGGCAACTAAAAATGGTTTCAAATTTTCAAAAACCAAAACTAAATGCATCCATTTTTGTAATAAGTGCAAATTACATAATGATCCCAACCTACAACATGGATGAGAAAACATCTCATTTGTGAATTAATACAAAATTTCTTGGAGTAATCTTTGATAAGAAACTGAATTTTATTCCACACATTATATCAAAGAAAAATGTAATAAAGCATTACAATTATGAGTTGTGGCCCACAAAGACTGGGGAGCTGATAAAAATACTCTAATGAAACTATACAGATCCCTAATCAGATCAAAACTGGATTATGTATGTTTTATTTACCAATCGATTAGGAAGTCCTACTTAAAAATTTTAAATCCCATCTATCATACCAGCCTAAGACTGGCTTTAGAAGCTTATAAAACAACCCCAGTGGAAAGCTTACATGCTGAAGCATTTGAACCCCACAAGACACAGACCCAACAACTTAACTCTTAAGTACTATACTAAAATAAGAGCAAATCCCAACAATCTGGAATACAACAACACCTTTAACCCTAAATACAAAAGCCTTTTTGTACAAAAAAGAAGTGCAATTAAAATGTTTGGTCTCAGAATGATTCCTATTGTCAACAACGCACCCTTACTCACAACCAAAGTTCTCCAACCCACAACACCCAAAATCCCACCTTGGAAAATCATAAGGCCCAAAATAGATTTAAGCTTATGTAAACACAACAAAAAGAAAACCCATCCAATAATATTCCAAGACGATCTTGACAAAATCAAAGAAAAATACTTAGATCAGACACACATCTATACAGATAGATCTAAACAAATTGACGCAACAGCCAGTGCAGCGGTACTTAATAAATCAATCCAAAGCCAAACAAACGTCCCGGAAGAAACTTCCATTTTTAGTGCAGAAATTCATGCACTAACCCTACCACTCAATCTAGTTTCTAACAACAAAGATTCCAAATATATTCTCTTTTTGAACTCCCAATCTGCTATAAAAGCAATTAAAAATAAACAAATAGACACTAGCAAAACCACTTGACAAGCTAACTTGATGAAACAACCAAAAAGAAATCATTTTCTGCTGGATACCAAGCCATATCGATATCCAAGGAAATGAATTAACTGACTCAGCAACAAAAACTGCCCTAAATATCCCAATTAATACAAATTTTAAAACCTCCTACACAGACATTAAAAGATATATCAATACATACACAATGGAAAGATGGCAAACTTACTGGAATGAATTTCCCAACTACAAATTACATGAAATAATGCCAAAAATAAAAAAGCAGAAACAAAATACCAAACTGAATAGAAAAGAGGTTACACTAGCAAGAATAAAAATGGGTCATACACATTTAACCCAGTCATATCTCTTAAAAAAAAAGAAAAGAAAAGAAAATCAACCCAATTGTATACCATGTCAAACCCTACTCACAATTAAACATATTCTAACCAAATGCGTTGATTTTGCACCAGCAAGAAATAATTTCTACAAAGAAATAAACATTAAAAATCTATGTCTACTGTCATACCTCAAGAAAATTGGCCTTTATCAAAAAATCTAAAAAAACAAACATTACAGATATATCATCTAAAGCAAAATGCATGACTTACAACTGTAATAAATACAAAACTCCAATTGAATTCTACCTCTATAAAACCTTTCCAATTATACATCTCCAGCATAATATAACTACAAAATCAAGTTACCGTAAAACCAAATTTAAATTTAACTCAATATAACCTTGTGTCCAAAAACTGGTTTGAAAAATATAATACTGGCCTTATATAACTCTTTTGAGGTTGATAGGCCATTAAACAAAACCAACAAATATCACCAAAAAAATCCACAAACTCATTTTAGCCGATTGTAAATTGAAGTTGTGTGAGATAGCAGAGGAGTTGAACATATCAGAAGGCAGTGTATTCGCCATTTTGCATGAACATTTGTCAATGAGAAAGCTGTGTTCAATGTGAGTGCCGTGTTTGCTCATAGTCAATCAAAAGCAACAATGCGTCGGCAATTCAGAGTGTTCTTTGCAACTGTTTCAACACAACAAAGAGTTTTTGTGTAAATATGTGACCATGGACGAAACATGGATCCACCACTTCACTCCGGAGTCAAATTGGCAGTCAGCTGAGGGGACAGCAGTAGGTGAAAGCTGTCCAGTGACTAAAGGTGCAGACATCAGCAGGCAAGGTTTTGGTCTCTGTATTTTGGGATGTGCAAGGTATTTTGTTTATTGGTTATCTTGAGAAAGGAAGAACCATCAATAGCAAATATTATATAGCATTATTAGTGTGTTTGAAGGAAGAAATTGGCAAAAAATGGCCACAAATAAAGAAAAACGTCATCTTTCACCAAGAGAATGCACCGTGTCATAAGTTGATCGCAACAATGGCAAAACTACATGGATTGCTCTTTGAATTGCTTTTGCATCCACCTTATTCTCCAGATTCAACCCCCAGCGACTACTGGCTGTTTGCAGACCTCAAAAGAATGCTCCAGGGAAAGAGATTTGAAGAAGTGATATCAGAAACTGAGGTGTATCTTGAGGTCAAAAACAAATCTTTCTATTAAAAAGGCATCAAATTGTTAGAGAAGTGCTGGAATCAGTGTATCACCCTAGAAGGAGACTGTTGATGAATAAAGTTGAATTTTGCCTAAAAGTTATTTTATTTGTTAGGCCTGGGATTTGAGTGAGGTGTTATGTAGTATCAATAGAGGCTGTTGTGTGTTTTTTTTTTTTTTTTTTTTGAGCTATCACTGAAAAAGTAATGATCATCTCTGTTGTGCCATGAACTATTGAAGTTACAAGGCATTACTATTGAAATGAAACACATGATCAAAAAAATTTCCTTTGTCATACTTATACAATTTTGTTTTTAAAAAAGATTTCTGCCTTTTTTATCTAACAATTATTGATTCTATTAGCAATAGGCTTTTTTTACTTTAAGACTATCTGTATGATATTACATTTATGATTTTTAACTTTGAAGCCTGCACCTTCAGTTATATATATTGTTAAAATTGGCTTTTTTACCAATAGCTCATGTGATAAGTTTTCATGAACATGAAATTGAGCTACTGAGATAAATTTGGTACCATTATTTATGGTTAGTCTGTGTCCATGCCTGTATTATTTTATTTTTTAGATGTATTTAAAATGTTTCTATGTAATTTTTGTTTTTATTTATATATATATATATATATATATATATATATATATATCATTAGTCAACTCTTTGGGTATTAATTTTTATTGATGCTAAAGATATTTTAAAATTACAGCCTATCATTTTTGTCCTATTGGAAAATTTGATAAATTAAAATGAATAAATATTTAAAAGGTGTAAAATCAAAATAAAATGACATTTACATTAAAAACTAGGTTTTATTTTGATTATTACAATTTACTAGATATTTGATAAATGTTATTTTATTCAGCTGAAGATTGGTTATATTTGAAGAATTGATTTAATTCTCTTGTTTTTGTTGTTGATGCTACAATCTTTCAGCTGATCAGTTCAATTTTGTTTATGCAACATTTATTAATTCTACCTGATAAGAAAGACTCCTTTTCCTTAGGATTGGTAAACTGAGAAGGGTAATATGAATTTCATTATGAAAATGGCAAAAAGAAAATCTGAAAACTTTTGGAGTAATATTAATCTCAAACTTTCAATACCTTAGTTCATTTATTATTTTACCATCTGAAATGCAGAAAGATTACCTAACATCATAAGGATTTTACAACCTGCATTGTATTTTTCATCCCAACATCCAAGTTTAAGATTTTTTTTTTATGGTGTCAATACAATGGTATTTGAACAGATTGATGATATTCTGTTTAGAACTGTTAAAACAGTTCGGGCTTATTTAGTTTTTGCTAAGAATTCTTACTTTATTCAAAATATTATTTGGCAAGAGAAGATATTTCGTTTGAATTTTTTGGACAATTGAACTTTTTACGTTGCATTTTTTGTTAACACAACATTTTATCTGGTTCATTTTTACAATCTTTTTTCATAGAGGCTATAGAGAAATGAATGAACATAAACAGAATGACTGGTTTGACTCATTCCCAATGTAGGTACCTCTAAAAATTTACTAAAAAATGAGCATATATTGTTAACATCTAACACAGTCTATCCCACAAGTTTGGAAGACCGGTTGTCTTCCCTTGAACCTGAGAGGGGCTGCCAGGGGAACATGAGGAAGAGGGGAGGCCACAAGGGGAATTCTGGATTACATTCTCTTAGAGACCAGTCGCACACAGCATTTGGTCAAATAAATATCCTGTTCACTATAAGGGCCCCAAAGTTGAAAACAAAATTTTGTCAAAATCTTTTGTCATTAAGAGGAAGGACCAAAGAATATTTTAATCATTAAACAATGTTTTTTTATTATCTTCTTTTAGAATGTTTGAAATTTTGGTTATTTTTTTTTTTTTTTACATCCAAAAATTAGTATGAGAAATTTTAGCATATTTTTTGTAATCAAAAACACGTTCATTTGGAAATTTTTGTAAAAAAAAAATAAAATCAAATCATTTTAAAATTTTAATGAAATTTTTTTTGGTACCCCTTAATGTTTATATTAGCTATACACTGAACTCCTTGGAGAATTGAAATTTTTAAATTTTAATGTTTTGATTTATTTTTGTTTTTTGTGAAATGGAAATTCCAGTTACCAAAAAATCTGTTTTGAATCATAAAATGAATAATGAATTTTTACAAGAATTCTTTGTATTTTTAAGAACTTTAATTAGAATCATTTATAAAGTTTTAAATCTTGTAATATTTTTTATTAATTTGTATGGATTAAGTGATATTCTTACATAAATATATATTTACTAATCATGAATGAGAAAGCTTACTATAATTCAGTGACTCCACCCTCCCCTGGTATTTTAAAAAAAATTTAATTTTTTTTTTCTTTTTTTTTTTTTGTATACATATATATATATATGTGTGTGTGTGTGTGTGTGTGTGAATGTGCTGATTTTTGTAAATATGGGCATCCATACATGACATCAGAAAATATGTGGGTTAACTATAGTAAATTTAAAGCCACAGTAATAAAACATTGGATCATGGCAAATATTTTCCTCAACTTTTAAGATTACTGGGTAGTTAAAAATTATATAAAGGTGCCTCAAGTAATTTTTACAAATATGTACCTCAAAGAAAAATTTAGTTAAATTTCTGGTTGTCAGTAAGATGTTAGGCTGTCAATGAATCTTTCAACACTTAAAAAAAAACACCTACTTACTAATGTGTTAAAAACATTTTTCTGCAACATAGACTAAAAGTAATATTTGTTTTAAATCAGTTAATATTCCTCAAAGTTTTTGATAAGTATATTTTGTTTTTGAAAGCTTTTTTTAATAAAGAGAATTACATTATGCTAACAAATGGTTAAAATTGGTGACTTTCAGCTCAGTTACTATGTCCCTAAATTCACAAACTAATTCTTTAATTCACTAGACTATTGTGTTATGGGGTAATGTTGTGTGGAGAACTTGGAGTCTTAAACCTAACCTGATTGCTGATGAGTTGTCTGATTGCACTCACTGAAGCTTTCTCTTTTATTACAGCTGATGCTTTTGAAAACCTGCTGCATATTCTTTAACAGCTTTCATATAGTATTTTTGATGCTTGACCTGCTAAAGAGATTCACATAGCCTAGCATGTGTGCTGATTCTTTCAGGTGTTTACTTCTTCAGTGTTCTTCCTTGTCCAGTATTTTTCACTTCATTACACAGAGGCTGATAAATGCCCTTTTTTTCTCTATACATGAGCAGCCATGCCTGATTTCATTGTCTATTGCTTTTCAATGTTCCTCCAGCTTTTTTGGTGGGAAGGTGGCGGGGGGGGCTTGTTTCACTTTTATATTTACTGCTGGACCATATGAACTTGATAAGACCTTTGATCCAGTTCTCAATGGAAAGAGAAAATACTAATTAGCTAGCTTTCCTGGATATGCTAGTAACTCGCACATATTCAAGACATCTACATCACAAGCCAATCTTCACCAGACAACATCTCAACTTCAATTACCACCAGCTATACAGTGAAAATATCATACAACACTATGAAAAAGGAAACAATCAGCATCATGCATACTCTTCAGAATAACAACTACCCTGCAAACATAACATTATCTGCTGGTAAAAAACAGGAGTGTCAGAGAGGAGAATCAGAAAATTACCACAGTCTGTCTACCAAAATGCTTGAGATCTGTAGTCCATACAACATCTAGACAATATTCAGAAGCAGCTCCACTCTATAGAGAAATCTTTTATGAGAAAAGCTTAAAATGGAGAGAACATGACCAGGAACTGTTTATACTCTATTCCTTTCACTTGTGGACCAGTTAGTGTGTACTTGTAGTCTGTGGAAAGCAATAACTGAGCAGTACTAAAACAAGTCAGTCAGTTGAGTGCCATACGTGATACACGCTTGGGCGATCATGTCTCGAAAGAGACATGACTGACTGGGCAGATGATTATTCCGCAGTAGGTTGCCATTGCTTTCTGCGGTAGACTGGTTGCCAGCCAAGGCTATAGAACCAAATCTGTCCTATTATTTAACCCATAACTGAAGGCAAGAGACATATTAATACCTTTCCCAAGGGTATTTGTGCGTAAGTGAATGCAAGGAATTCAACTGGAATTTGAACTCAGCTCCCCCGATTTCTCATTCCAAGTCGATATCCACTGCACCATAACGCACATCCCACTAAAACAAGAATTTGACTATATATCACTAGTCAGGGGCAGTGGAACAAGAATGTTAAAGGTTTAGTTCAAAATATAGATAGGTTTCTGTAGGTTACTCAGATTGGCATTTATCTGATGGCTATTGAAAGGCACAACAGCAAAAACATTGATATCAACAAAGATTGTATAACAATTACGTTGTTAAGATAAGCACCTGTGGGATAGTCCATTGCTTGGGCTGTGATTGGTTGCTGGTAAAAAAGTGGAAGCATTTTTGTATAAATACTAGCTTGATTCCACTCAGTTTGCAGGGTTTGTATTGAGTTACAAACTACTTTATTTTTGTCTGCCAGCTGGATGCTAGCTGGGACCCTTACACTGGTAAGTGTTGTTATTCTATTGTTCTACAAAGTTGATAATAATAGGCTGTATGTAAATAATTGCATAAGCTTTAAGAAAATAGAAAATATAAGCATTTTTTTGTCTGTGTATTGAATATTATTAGGCAGTATCAAATTTAATTATTAATTTTTGTTTTCTGTTTTCTTTTAATTTAAAAAAAAAATTTTTTTTTCTTTATAATCATGTCATTCCAAGCAAGGCATTTTACTGCCACTGTTAAGCAGGGGGTTACATAGGAGGTAAGTTATGAGAAAGAGTGGTAGGTTACAGGGGGTGTCAGGAAGAGGGTAGGAGAAGGATGAGAATACTGATGAGTGGAGTGGATGAAGAAAGGAGCATGAGAGAGAGGATGCAAGTTAGTGAGATAGATGACTATTGATTTTACATTTGAATTCTTGAAGATTGTAGCTGTCGAGAAAGCAAGTAAACGGAAGTGAATTCCACAGGCGGGTAATGCGAGAGAAGAAGCTGCTGGAGTAGAGTTTGTGTTTACAATTTATTGGTTTCACAGTAAAAGGGTGGGACCTAGTTGCTAATCTTGTGGCTAGAGCAAATTCATGTATGGGGGGTATCAGTGAGCTAAGAGCAGAAGCCATGAAAATATTTGTAGAAGACAGGGAAGCCACATTGTGCTGGTGAGAAAGTAACTGTATCCGAGCTCTGTTGGATTTCATCAAGGACCCCTAGGTGGATAGCAGGAGCACCCGACCAGATATGGCAGCAGTATTCAATGCGTAGGCGGATGGTAGATTTGTATATGTGTAGGATTGTTTCGGATGGGGAAACACTTCCTGGCCCTGCATACAGAACCAACCTTCTTATCAGTGGATTTAGCTATGAATTCTATATAGTCGTTCCATTTGAGGTCTGTTGTGAGAGTTAACCCAAGGCGGCGCACTGTTTTACTTTCAGTGAGACTAGCCTGATCCATGCTAATTGGGGGAAGGAGTGATTGTCTGTGGTGGTTAATAGATAGCAGCTTCGTCTTGGAAGCATTGAAATTCATAAGCCATTTCTTATCTCAGTCAACCACAGATTGGAAGTCCTTTTTGAGTTCGGCAGCAAGGTTTGCTTTGTCAGCCTCGACAGATTTTTGATCAAGGTGAGAGTAAAGTGTAGTGTCGTCAACATATATGCCTACTTGGGATCTTATTACATTGAGAAGATCGTTAATGTAGATAAGGAAAAGCATGGAACCTAGAATAGAGCCTTTAGGGACACCTGTATTCATGTATTGGGAGGCATGCCTGTTCAATACTACCTTCATTGTGTGATCTGAGAAGAATGAGTGGATTAGGTCAAACAATTGTCCAGTTATACCATAGCCCAGCAGCTTGCATGACACTGTCAAATGCTTTGGAGATATGCAGGGCAACAGTTTGGGCTTTGCCGTTCTTGTCGAGAGCCTGATGTATATGCTCAGTGATGATTGTGAGCATATCAGCAGTAGACCTGCTGAAGCAGAAACCATACTGTTTGTCAGAGAAGAATCTGTGGGCTATGAGATGTACCACCTCAGCAATGACGATGGCTTTGAACACTTTGCCAAAGATCAGTAGAAGGCTAATAGGGTGATAATTAGCATGGTCAGAGGGTTCTCCAGTATTTATATATATATATATATATATATATATATAGGAACCACAGAGGAGGATTTCCAGCAGGCAGGAAAGCAAGAAGCAGAGAGGCAGTAGGTACAGAGTTTAGAGAAAACAGGAGCCCATTTCTTTAGGACAATGATTGGTATTCTGTCACCACTGCTTGCTTTATTGGGATCAAGGTTTGAAATTATTTTGGAGACCACCAAGGGAGTTGTATGTATGTCAGTCAGTTGGGCCTCAGTTCAGAGTGGGAAGTCTGGTACAGATACTTCAGATGAGTCCAGTGTTGAATTGGAAAATCTGCAGGCGAAGCACTCAGCCTTGTCTGTTGAAGAGGTGAGGACTCCAAATTCGTTGATTAGAGTGGGGATTGAGGGCTTGCTGCAGTTCAGCACACTTTTACAGAGCCTCCAGTAGTCTTTGGAGTCGAACTTATGGGATGCTATGTGCTGCTTCATTCTGGCTGCAAACATCATGAAGTATCTTCTTGCTCTCATTGCAAGCCGATGCAAAAAGGCACCTGTTATGGTTCGACATGTGACTCTGGAAAAGCTGAAAGAAGTGATTTTGGTGGGTGATGGCGGCTGAGCAGGCAGGGGAGAACCAGGGGGCTGAGTGGGATTTAAGTCTTAACTTCTTGGTAGGGATGAAAGCATTGATGCCAACCTTAACCCAAGAGGAGACCTCAGCCGCACAGTCTTCAACAGGAAGACTAAAGACTTTGTTCCGAGGGACGTCACACAGCTGATTGGAACGAGTTCCAATCAGCTCTAAGATATTCTGCTGGTCTTGGGTGGAGTGGGATTGGAAGGAGATGCTAATGAAAACTACTGCATGGTCAGTTTCCAAGAGGGCACAGTTGTTTGACATTGCAAGAGTTAGGGATGGAGGTAAGGCAGAGATCGAGTAGTGAGTCCTGTCTATTAGGGTTATTAGAGAAACGTGTGGGGAACTCTGCCACCTGCATAAGGGACTGAGTGATTGAAAACTTCATAGTATGGACATCAGCAAGATCTGTGACAGTTCTCCAACCACTTGGTGTGGTGGGCGTTAAAATTGCAAACACAAATATATGGGCTAATGGATGGGAGGAAATGGCCTTGTTGATATTATTGGAGATGCTGTCAAGAATGGAACAGTTGAGAGATGAGGGTGAGCGGTAGAGAAAGAGATAGTTAACTGAGCTTAGAAGGGAGAGATGGAAACACAAGAATAATGTATGGATTCAAGAGATCACCCTAGCTAGAGGAAGGTGTTCACTGATGTAAACACCAAGTTCATGCATGTGGACATTGGAGTCCTTCCTGAAGTGGGAAGGTAGCCAGTGACGTAGAATTCAGAAGAGAGGATAGAAAGATTAAGGTTAGTTTTGCAGAGAGCTAGGATGTCAGGTGAGTTTAATTGGAGGAAGGATTCAACACTGTAAAAGTTGGAACGTAAGCCTTGTATGTTAGTGAAGATGTTGATGGGTTTGGGTGGTTTTTGATTAGCTGATTTAGTTTTGCTATTATGGTAATATGAATTCATGTTTGGCTTTGTTAGTGAGTTTTCTTATGAGAGGTCCAGAGTAGAATCAGTCAGTCGCTATATATATATATATATATATATCAAATGTGGGAGAGAAGATTACTAAGTTTTAACTTAGTATAAGTTGGAAAAAGCCTTCCAAATCAGTAGAAAAGGTACCCAATACCTGTTTAAAGAAATGACAAAAAAGTGTTGACTCATTTTTTGTTTTATTTTTTATTTTATTTTATTTTATTTTATTTTATTTTTTTTTCCCACCACTATGTAAAAGACCAAATATTAAATGTGTTAAAATATTTTCAAAAGAAAACAAAAGTAAATTAACTGGTTTCCCAGATTTCTATTTAAGTACCTTCAAAAGGATACCCATCAATTAAATGAATTACCAATTTTAATTAAAATACAAAAATAAATCAGTTACCAAAATCAAATTAAAATACAGAACAATTAAATCAGTTACCAAAGTTCAAGCTGGCCACAGGAGAAAAACAAACCGTACTCATTTTGATATCTTTTTGAAAAAAAAAATGTACTTAATAATAAATATAATTATTTAAAAATAATTTATTTTCTTTCCTTTTTTTTTTTTTTTTTCAGGTAAGGAATCTGAATTTGATTATTTTCTAGGATGCTTGAAAAGGTAAGCATTTAAATTTTGTAGTTACCTTATTACTTTTATCTTAGTTTTTATAAAATATAAAGAACTGATGAAAACTTTTTTAGAAGACATTTCTAATCACTTAATTTTGTTTTTGCTAAAATTGTTATATAATCACATAACTAGTTATTGTCTATGAACATCTTTTCTATTTTAATGACTGATAAAAATATTCAGTGGCTAATTATTGAATGAATATTATTACTAAACCATATAACTATACATTAATCTTTTCTAGAGGCATTATGCATTTTTTATATTGCATTAAGATATAGAATAAATGCATACCTACATTTGTAATAGGTAAGAAAAGATGGTAATGCATGCTTATAAAGTGTAAACTGAAAACAACATAAGTCATGTAATATATATCTGCATAGAAAAACAAAGTTGATTTTGCAAAAGATATTGAAGCATGCTGTCCTGGTAGCTGTCAACAACTCTGATATTTGTAGGTGCAAGATATAGTGGGCAAATTCACCTCTTCATCATATCTTGTGATTGCTCGACTGAATTTGTGTCAGGTAAATGTGGTGGCCTCATCTTTGTCAAAAGTCTCTGCAATGCTCCTTAAATCAATTTTGAGCAATTCGAAACTGATATGCCACATGGATTTTATGAATAGTGTAAATTATCACTAGTCAATAACATGTTTAACCTGCTGGAGATGTTGCCTGCAATCAATGTAGATATGATTTGTACCAGTGTTATTGCAGTATTACTCCAGACAATACTAAGTAAGTATTTGACCCTACTTGTCAGTAATACCTTCTCTCAAGTATTCTCAGTACTCACATGGCCATATTACATTCTCATGACTTTTAGCATGTTACAGTATGCTTGATATTAGAACTATATTGATGGTTATGTACCAGAAAATTTTATAATGCCAACTCTGTTTTCTGACTATATTGCATGCAAATAATAAATACAGTTGACAGGTATTTAAATTACTGGATCAAAAGCTTGTTAGATTGATAATATTTAACAAATTCATCTTCAGGTATAACAAATTCATCTTCATTGATGTGACCCAAACTAGCATATTTTGTCAATCTTGATCACTTAGAAATGTAAAGCACATAGTACCATCTGCTATTAGTTAAAGTATATGTGGTCTATGGTAGTTTATAAACAGTCTGTTTCTTTGAATACTGTTTTCTAAGGGAAAACAAACTGGTTTAGAAGAGGATTTTAGCAGGTAAAACAAGAGATAGTTAAAAAGAGACTGCAAACTGTTAACTCAAAATATGACAAATGTTTGCAGCAATTCTATATATTTCTGCAAGAAAACAGTTTTTAAAAGAGGATTCAGATTAAGTTTAACAGCTTATGTGCCACTTAATTATGTATTGTTCATGTCTAATAGCTTAAGTTGTTTAATTAACATAATTCTTTATCTAAAAATTAAATTGTCTATTGTCCGTGATTGCATGAATTTAAGCATACTACTACTAGATTGACAACTTCATCATTTTGCTGCTGAAATAGCTAGATGCAACTGTCAATTCTATTCTAATAGTTTCTTTTCTTGCACTTTTTGTCTGTGAAACTTTCTTCCATTCTCAATTTGTCAGTTGCTATCTTCTGTTTTCCTGCACCTATTCTTTTATTATCATTGTGAATGTCTTCTCATTTTCTCTCACTTGGCATTGTTAACTATCATGGGCTGAAATGATTTAGAAAATATCTAGTTTTACCAGTTAAGTCTAACAGAAGAATATAGATATTGCTTATTGTTTCTTATCTTACTTGAATAACTCTAACTTGCATTTATTATTTATCAGCTATTTGTTTGAATTTTTACATATATGCACTAGGTGTCACTCAGTTAAATAACAGAAGCATTTTCATCTTGATTTTGGAAAATTCTGAAATATTGTTTGTAATTGTCAGTTCACAATAAAATATGACCACAATGATAAGCAGTTAAGAAAATGAAGTTGTAAATTTTGTAGTAACTTCATTGTGATTTCAAATAGATATTCTTTCTGTACATCATGATGCAAAGTATTGCTCTTTGTAAATCAATGTGAAGAAAACATATATTGTAGTAATTGAGACTGGAAAAGTATTAAAGATTACTCTCAATAATTTGTTCAAGTAAGTTTTTTTTAACATTATTGTGGTATCTATAGTTTCTGAAAATATCAGCTTGTTGAGTAAACTCTGCTGAATATGATGTAGAACTGAAAAACTTTTGGTTAACGCACTTTCCAATATCTGACCAAATAATCAAACATCAAACTTTTTGTATGGGCTACTTAGTTGAATAGAGAACTTTTCAGTACCCTTTATATATTATTTTTTTAGAAAGAAATGTACATGAATATATAGAAAGAAACAGGTCAACTTTTTTAAGAGAATATTTAGATCTTTGAAAGATCTAAATATTTCCTAAATTAGATAGGAACTGTAGAATTTTAATTATTGTTTATACAGCAACTTTGAAAATATTAAAATACGTTTCCTCTCAGAAAACCTATTTAACTTTCAATAAATATCTTTGTAAAATTTCATTAAAAATATTATTTCATAAACTATTTTATTCTTGATACATAGGATATGGGCTATTAGTTGTCTGTATCTTTTAAGATTTTACACAAAGAAGATGCTCTTAGATTTTAATACAGTTTAGTTTCTTATCAGTATGAAAATGAATATCATGTGCAATATTAAAAGTATGCAAAATCTTCTAAATTGTAGATAAGTTACAAAATACATGACATGCTACTACTATTCAGTATCTATTTGTGATTTGCAAATAGATACTGTAGCATAGCATATTTCTGCAGTTAGATTATTCAGGTTATTATTTATAGTTATATTTTAATTATATCTTTTTTCTATTACAGTATAAGATTTCTCACATGGATTCCATTTTTAAAATCTCTAGAGTGTAATATTTAAATATATTTAACAAAATTATTTTGTTAAATTTTTAACAGATAAATATATATTGTCTCCTTTCTATTCTTTCCTCCTCCTGTTTTTTTTATAACTTTTCCTTCCTTTCACCATCTGAAGCCAGCAGCAGTCTTTTTTTATCTGATCTCTTTCCCTATCTACCTCATTTGTCCTCCCCCCCTCACTACTTCTATTCCTGTGACATGGTTAACTTTTGATTTTTGATTCTTTAATACAGACGTAATCTAAAATTCTTCTAATATTGAGTCATGAATCTGTCTCAGCCCCTCTGTTTTTTATGTCTGGATGACAAATTTTAAAATAATTTTTTTTTCTTTTAACTTCCTGTGTATGGATGTTTTTGGGCTCCTTCCAGCATAAGAATTTTTGTACAATATTTGAATTAATAAACTTTTGTTTTTGATCGTTGTTGAAGAAGTGAGAATTTTCTCGCTGAAATAGCTATTCAACGATTGTAGAATTAGGAATTTTTTTTATATACTAAGCATATTTTTTTTTTTTTTTAATCATCTCACCCCAAGCAAGGCATTCCACTGCCACTATTGCGCATGGGGCTACATAGAGGAAGGTAAAGAGAAGGAGTGGATAGACATAGGGAATGTCAGGAGAAAGGTGATAGATGAGTAAGGATAGCGAGGATGAGTGTCGGGCAGATGGGAAGAGTGTTTGATAGAATGGGAGCAGGTTAGTGTGTTAGGAGGTGTCTATTGACCTTACATTTAAACTCCTGGAGATTGTAGCCGTCGGGGAAGCAATCGTTTGGAAGAGAATTCCACAGTCGGGAAGTGCGAGGAAAGAAACTGTTGGAGTAGAAGTTACGGCTGCATTTTATCGGTTTCACTGTAAAAGGGTGGGATCTAGTTGCTAATCTAGTATTTCGTGCAAATTCGTATTTAGGGGGCACCAGTGATCTAAGTTCATCGGAGCAGAAGCCGTGAAAGTATTTATAGAAGAGACACAGCGAAGCCACGTCTCGCCGGTGGGAGAGAGACTGCAGGCGGTCTGCCAAGTCGGTATCTATCACATTACAGACCCTCCTCTGAACCTTATCGAGAAGCCCGAGGAGAACAGCAGGGGCACCCGACCAGATATGGCAGCAGTATTCAATGCACGGGCAGATGGTAGATTTGTAAATGTGCAGGATAGATTTAGACGGAAAAAACTTCCGGGCCCTACACAGAGAACCGACTTTCATAGCAGCGGATTTAGCAATGGATTCGATATAGTCATTCCATTTGAGGTCCGCTGAAAGTGTGAGACCAAGGAGGCGTAGTGTTTTACTCTCTGGGAGGCAAGCCTGGTCCATGCTAATGGGAGGTAGGTGAGATTGTCGATGATGGTTAATTGACAGTAGCTTCGTTTTAGAAGCATTAAAATTTACTAGCCATTTCTTACCCCAGTCCAATATGGATTGGAGGTCTTTTTCAATCTCGGCTGCGAGTTTAGCTTTGACGCCTACACCAGATTTTTGTTGGAGGCGAGAGTAAACTGTGGTGTCATCGGCGTACAAACCTATTTGGGTTCTTATGGAATCAGGGAGATCATTAATATATATCAGGAAGAGTGTAGGACCTAAGATGGAGCCTTGGGGGACACCTGCGTTTGAATGGTAGTTCTGAGAGGCATGTCTGTTTAATACCACTTTCATTGTGCGGTTAGAGAGGAATGACTGGATTAGTTCAAACAAATGTCCAGTTATACCATAGCTCCGCAGTTTACATAGAAGGCCAGCATGCCAAACTCTGTCGAACGCCTTAGATATATCCAATGCAACGGTTCGAGCTTCGCCATTCCTGTCGAGTGCCTGGTATATGTACTCGGTGATGGTCGTTAGCATATCAGCAGTAGACCTGGTGAAGCGGAAACCATATTGCTTGTCCGAGAGGAGCCTGTGTGCTGTGAGATGCTGAACCACCTCGGCGTTGATAATGGCTTCGAACACTTTGCCAAAGATCAGAAGGCTGATAGGGCGGTAATTTGCAGGGTCAGAGGGTTCTCCAGTGTTTTTAAATATAGGAACTATAGAGGAAGATTTCCAACAGGCAGGAAAGCAGGAAGCAG
Source organism: Ascarosepion bandense (assembly GCA_037127315.1). NCBI lineage: Eukaryota > Metazoa > Mollusca > Cephalopoda > Sepiida > Sepiidae > Ascarosepion > Ascarosepion bandense. The sequence continues at coordinate 1,832,763 of JBBBDQ010001097.1, forward strand.
ATAGGCAGAGGTTGTAGAGCTTAGAAAGGATAGAGGAGAGTTCAGGGGCACATTTCTTTAAGACTATGGTTGGGATTCCGTCACCACCGCTCGCTTTGTGAGGGTCAAGTTTTAAGATTATCTTAGAGACAAGCGAAGGTGTAATGTGGACATCATTCAGTTGTGCCTCGGTTCTAGGTGAGAAGTCGGGTGTAAAAACTCCAGACGAGTCCAGACTCGAATTGTTCGAGAATCTGCGGGCAAAACATTCAGCCTTATCTGCTGGGGAGGTGAGGACCTCAAATTTGTTGATTAGCGGGGGTATTGTGGACTTGCTCTTGTTAAGTACTCTTTTACAGAGTCGCCAGTAGTCTTTAGAGCCGAATTTAGAGCATGCTATGGCTCTGTAAATAGATAATACTATTTACATCAAGCCCTCCACCTGGATCAATTTTAATATTAATAAAATTAATATTAATAAGATCTGGTTTTTGAGATTTTACCTGTATGCTCATCCTTATATATTGCCTTTTCCTGAAAATACTGGGAAATGAAGACAGAAGGCTGATAGATTGAAAATTAATAGGCTCAGCATGTACTCTCAATAGTCTGAGGGATAAATGTAATACGTGCTTAGTAGAAAAAAATTAGGATATTAAAATATCAATGTCAGAATTTACTTCCTAACCAATGTAACAAATTAGCAATTGTTGTCATAAGAATAGATTTCAAAAAAAGATTTAACTATTTCAATGTAATCATATTTTTATCTTATTTTTATCTCATTCTTTGATATTAGTTAGTATTTAAATTTGGATACCCATAAGTTTATTCCTACTAGCTACCCTTGACCTCTTGTGCAAACTGCTACCTTCCATTCTATAAAGATGTATGCTACTATTATCCTTATCTCCTCTTTTTGGTCTTTTCCAGACTAACCTTCCTTACTGCTTCCTTATCTTTATTTTTGGTATACTAGAATTTCTTCATTTTACATCCAGCTGGTGTTGAATAATGCATGTCTCTAGTAGACATGTTGAAATAGCTATTCTCCCAAATGTAAAATTTGAATTTACGTATGAAATAAATGAATATCTGCTCTGTCAATTGAATTTACATCAAGCTTTCTGTTGGATCAATTTCCATATTTGACCTCATGTTACAAGGAACCATTGGGATTACCATTCTTCTTCTGGATTTATTACTGCTGTTACTTGCTCCTATAATTGTAGTTGAGCTCTCTTGGATTTAATCCTTTGTGATTTCCTTCACTGATCTATCATGGATAGATTCTATTCAGAGTATTCCCTGAAAAATATTCCTTACTCCAGTTTACATTGGTTCAATATTTCCCTCACAGATAAAATCATTGACTTTGTGAAGAGATTACATTGTAAAGTGTATTTCTACCTATTCCCCTCTGACACCTAAGACTACAACATGGATACCTACAATCTGAAATCTCAGAAAATGCCACCTCCTTGTAAGTTCCTGGATCCATTTGAGAATGACCTGTTTAGTATTGTACCCAAGATGAAATTGAAAAAACATTCTAACTCCTTCCAAATGTTTTTAGTAAAGGACACTAAATCCATTTGGGTTAAAGCTGATGGATCTAAAAATATCTACAAATGTAACGCTCTTTTAAACTTCTGAATAATAAGATTACTAGCACATATAGACTAGACAAAGAAGAAAATATAATTGTCAAGATTGGCCATGATACTGCTAAATTTGCTAGGAAGCTAAGCATTACTGATAGAGTAGGGAAAGCCAGCACTAGAAATGCTTACCTTTTATTTAAAGATTTTGAACTCAGAGAATAATGTACGTTTTAGGTTAATAAATCCAACCAAAAGTGAATTAAGGTTAATCTCAGGAAATATTATCAAAAAAATAACTGCTAAATTCTAACTTCTGGAAAAATTAATCTGATAGCAATATCAGTGATAAAACTAGTCACATTTCTTAAATTTGATATTATAGACTTCTATCCCTTTATATCTAGAGGCCTAATAATAAACTATAATAATTTTGTTAGAAACTATGTAGAAATCACAGATTAGATGTACCAATGTGATCTACCAACTCCTCTAAAGAGAACAGGAAAAATTATAACATGTACATTAGAATTTTGGCGAGGGTTTGGAAACAGATTTTTTTTTTCATAAGCATGCTTTTACCAACCCTAAATTACAATTTCAGACAGCCCTTTCCTGAAAATACTGGGAACTGAAGGAAGAAGGCCTAAACCCACCGATGAGTTAAAAAATTAATAATCTCAGCATGTACTCCTACTAGTCTGAGTGATAAATGTAATCTGTGCTTAGTAGAAAAAATTAGGATATTAAAATATTGTCAGAATTTACTTCTTAACCAATGAATTAGCAAGTGTCGTCATTGGAATAAATTTAAACTCTCTTAAAAAGGTTTAACTATTCAAATTTAATCATTATCTTATCCTATTTTTTGAGGAACAGTGCAGGTTCGTCAAGGACACTGGAACAAGGAACGCCATATTTATGATTAGGATGCTCTCTGAAAGAGCAATACAAATGAAGAAGGACCTGTACCATTTTTGGGAAAGACATCAGAGTAGTCAAGAATCTCTACTGGCAGCAAACTACCTGATTATGGACAGGTAATGATTTCAGCAGATTTACAAAAATAGAAAGAGGCGTAAGACAAGGATGTGTCTTTTCACTGGACCTGTTCAACTTGTACAGCGAGAATATTTTGAGGACCCTAGATGCTACGCCAGGATTTGTTATTGGAGGCCACAACTTGAACGACATAAGGTATGCAGATGATACAGTGTTGATTGCAGACACGGAAAGAAAACTGCAAGACCTCCTACAGAAGGTAGCTGTGGAGAGTGATAAAAACGGACTACAAATAAACTTTGAGAAAACTGAATGCATAGTCATCAGCAAAGGGAGCAGCCCAAAGTGCCAAATACAGGTGGGGGATACCAGAATGAAGCAAGTACAAAAATTTAAATACCTGGGAAGTGTTCTGACAGGAGATAGAAAGTGCGACACAGTTCCGAAGGCGAATTGGTGTGGCAAAGGAGGCGTTCCAGAAGCTGAGTTAAATATTAAGACACAGGAAAATTTCACTAGAAAAAGGAGTGCTAGATTGCTATGTGATGTCAGTTCTTCAATACAGCAGTGAATGCTGGACAATATCAATGAAAATGAGGAAAAAACTTGAAGCAGCAGAAATGTGGTTCTACAGAAGGATGCTGCGGATATCATGGACCGAGCATGCGAGCAACGATGAGGTGTTGGAAAGAATGGCAATGAAAAGAAAATTAATAGTGAGCATCAGGAAGAAACAACTGAAGTTCTTGGGGCATGCAATGAGGAAGGAGGGCTTGGAGAACCTGATACTGACAGGCCAGATAGAAAGAATAAGAGATAGAGGAAGGCAGTGGATAACATATTTGCAGGGCCTGATCAGGTGGATGACGGAATGGGGGTTGTGAGGTGTAACAGGAGAAAACATACTAAGAGCCATCAGGGATAGGGAGATTTGGAGAACTATGATCACCTACGTCCTGAAGGAACAGGGCACATAGAAGATTTATTCCTATATATAACCTGTTTATTCCTAGTGGCTACCCTTGACTTCTCTGGCAAACTACTGCCTTCCACTCCCAAAAGAAGTGTGCTACTATTATACCTCTCTCCTCTTCTTGGCCTTTTTCTGACTAATCATCCTTACCCCTTCCTTTTCTTTACTAATCTTTATTTCTAGTATACTAGAATTTCTTCACTTTCATATCTGGCTGGTGTTGAATAATGCATGTCTCTAGTAGACATGTTGAAATAGCTATTCCCCAAATGTAAAATTTGAATTTACATATGAAATAAATAAATAGCTGCTATGTAAATTGAACTTACATTGAGCTCTCTGTTGCATAAATTTTAATATTTGACCTAAGAGCCATTTGGATTATTTATCAATCTTCTCTTAGATTTATTACTGCTGCTATATATATATATATATATATACACACACATACACACACACACACACACACACACACACACACAAACACACACACACAGGCTCTTGATAAGAATGGTGAAGCGTGAGCTGTTGCCCTGGATATCTTGAAAGAGTTTGGCATGTTGGTCTGCTGTGCAAACTATAGGGCTACGGTATGACTAGATGATTGTTTGATTTAATCAAGTTGTTTGTATCGAATTTAGTAATGAAGTTCATTTTGAACGAGAATGCTTCCAGATCCTCTTCATACGAATGCGGATATTTCTCAAGGCTCTATCCTAGGTCTTACACTTTTCCTTATCTTAATCAATGATCTTCCTGATGTAATTAGTTCCCTAGTAGGCATCTATGCAGATGGCACCACCATTTACTCTTTGTCTCAATAAGAAATCTGCCAAGGCTGACAAAATAAACCTTGCTGCTGCTCTTGGAAAGGATCTCTAATCTGTGATGGATTGACATAAGAAACGGCTTGTAAATTTTAATGCTTCCAAAGTGAAGTTGCTCTACTTTAATCACCATAAAGAAATCTTCCTCCTTCCATCAGTATGGATCACACTAGTCTTTCAGAAAGCAATATACTACGCTTCCTCAGCCTCACTCTCTCAGAACGACTACATTGGCTACATCTACTGCTAAGAAGGTTGGGTCACTGTCTTGGCCAAGAAGTTTTTCAGAATTCATTTTGTATATTTATAAATCTACTATTCATCTGTGCATTAAATACTGTTTCCATATCTGGTCGGATACTCCTGCTATTCATCTTGGGGTTCTTGACAAAATCCAAAGGATCTGCAATGTAATCGATCTCAATAAGGCAGCTTGAGTTCAGTCACTTTTTCACCAACATGATATGGCATCCCTCTGTTTTTTCTACACATATTTTCATGGGGTACCAGGTACCCCAACTACATGAACTCACTTGTACTACTAGATTGGCAACTAGATCTCACCCTTTTATTTTCAAAATAGTCAAATGTAACTGCCTCTCCTACTCTAGTAATTTCTTTTCGTGTACTTCCTGCCTAAGGAACTCACTTCTGTATACTTGCTTTCTTGATATCTACAATCTCCAGAAGTTTAAGTGTAGCATCAATTGCCATCTTCTATCTCCTTGATTCTCATCTTTCTCTTATTCTTTCTTTGACATTCCCCTGTACCTTGTTCTCTTTTTAACTGCTTCTCCTCTCACTGTAATACACTGCACACCAGTAGCAGTATTGCCTTGCTTGGAATGAAAAATTATTAAAAAAAAGTTCTGATTTTATAGATACTGCTCTTGTATATTCTTTAATGAGATATCTTGTGGATATTAGAAGCAAATATTTACATGGTGTTGTTTCAGTTAAATATTTAATATTTTGTGTATTTCTGTGATAGTTTCACTAATTCATTCATACAAAGAAATGCAAGTCTGTTATCAACTTCAAAAAAGGTTAAAATTACTTAAGTGATAAATATTTTAATAATTATATAACTGGCATATTTTGTGATTATAAATCAGGAATATTTTTGTTCAAATGACATATACGGTAATACCTTGAGATACAAGTGTATCAACACACAAATTTTTTTGTGATATGAGCTGGAAATTGGCTCATATGCCAAAAAACTTGTATGTTGGTAAACAAAAATAAGACATGAACTGGAGTTTTGCTCATATTTCATTTTTGTTTATTCACCCATTTTTGCTTGTAAGAAACCCACAAATACTAAAATAAGAATAAGTTTTATGAAAATAAGAGTGATTTTTAGGGGATTGGAATGAATTGAAAATATTCCCATTTGATTTATACAAGTCTTTTGAGTTATGAGCTATGTCTTAGAATAAAATAAACTCTTATCTAAAGGTATTACTGTATGTATTGTAAGGATTTAAAAAGCAACCAGTGTTAGTGATTTTATTGCTATGGTAATTGTAGTAATGTCTTTATTGCTACTTAGTAATTGTAGTAATGTCTTTGTAATAATTTGTATTTATCTATTTCACATTTCTCACTGTTACACCTTTGTTCTTGAACCTCACAGTTGTTCAAACATATTCCTTGCCATCTATGATTCTTATTTTTGCCAAAGAAAAAAATCTGCCAGCCATTTGTGTGTGCCTCAGATTTTTTCACGCCCACCTACAGGCATGACCATCTAGGGCACAAGTGATTTTGTGCCTCTTTCAATGGGGAGACAGGCCATGTCCATTACATTCCCCATTGATCTCATGATTACATAGATAACAGCTAGAAGAGGCTTCTTGTGTCTCTGAAGTGTTAGTACAACAAGCTCACTTGCTTCTTCAACAGTTTTGGTTACAACCTGCTGATCCTCTTCACTATCAACTCTGCTCAATTGATCAGTCACCATCAGTTGAACAGTCATCCTCATCATCAGTAGACACATTCCATCGTCACTACTTAAAAATCACCAATATGAAAGATATATTTGAGAACAACCGCATGGGTGACATTCTCTCTTTCTTGAGAGACAGGATTATACTTAAAAAGTGCGGACTGTGAATGTTGTGTGCTGGGTTCAGGACTTATTAAATTCGCTGCGTTTATGTGCTCACTGATGTCCCTGGGAGGAGTGTGGGTGCTCTTCTTCCTCCCAGCTGTGTGTGGAGTGGTGTATTGTATTCAGTATAACCTTGTGACCAAGGAACAACTGATCAGCAATTAAAAATTAGAAGGCAAACAATTTTGAAAGCAATTAAATTTGAGGACAAACAATTTTGAAAGCAATTAAATTTGAGGACAAACAATTTTGAAAGCAATTAAATTTGAGGACAAACAATTTTGAAAGCAATTAAATTTGAGGACAAACAATTTTGAAAGCAATTAAATTTGAGGACAAACAATTTTGAAAGCAATTAAATTTGAGGACAAACAATTTTGAAAGCAATTAAATTTGAGGACAAACAATTTTGAAAGCAATTAAATTTGAGGACAAACAATTTTGAAAGCAATTAAATTTGAGGACAAACAATTTTGAAAGCAATTAAATTTGAGGACAAACAATTTTGAAAGCAATTAAATTTGAGGACAAACAATTTTGAAAGCAATTAAATTTGAGGACAAACAATTTTGAAAGCAATTAAATTTGAGGACAAACAATTTTGAAAGCAATTAAATTTGAGGACAAACAATTTTGAAAGCAATTAAATTTGAGGACAAACAATTTTGAAAGCAATTAAATTTGAGGACAAACAATTTTGAAAGCAATTAAATTTGGAAACAAGGAAAGCTTTGGCAAACAATTTTGAAAGCAATTAAATTTGAGGACAAACAATTTTGAAAGCAATTAAAAGTTCAAAGGCAAACAACTTTGTTTGCCTTCAATCTCTTAGTTGCTTTCAATTTCAATTAAACAAATTTGAAAGTAATTAAAAGTTTGAAGGCAATCAACCTCGAAAGCAATTAAAAACTTGAAGGCAAACAACTTTTAAAAAAATCAATTTTCAGAATTAAATAACCCAAAGAAGTTTGATATGCTGGTTAAACAACTGGCCTCTGTTATCATTCTTTAAAGTTGAACATGGTTTGTCTGATTTGTCTCAACCTTTTGTTACTGCGTTTGTTTTTTAACTGATGATGCTGATTGCTACCCACAACCATCCACATACTGAAAGTTGTTTGACAAGCCTGCCATAAAAAGAGTACACCTTTCTCCTCATGATCACTTTGGGGACATCTAGAAGCACATTGCCATGCTTCCACCATAGGGTGTCATTGGTACTCCTGATAGCAAAGCCAAGTATCCTAGTTCCATATATTTGCTGCTCTAGTTCCTTACTTAGTACAAATATGTGTCTGTATATGTATCAACATGGAGGTTAATTTCTTGGTAATCCATTATGAGCCGCACCTTTGTTTTGTTGTGCAATGGCCATCAGTAGAAGCCCTTTCGAGGGACCAAATTTTCATTTGCTATAGGGAATAAGGCAGCCTTTCTTGACCATTGAAGCAATTTCTTTTCAGAGGAATTCCTAATTTTCATTGACATGGTATACTCTGCAACCTGGCTTGCAGGGTGCTTTGCTGTCTGTCCATTTTCACAATAGTTCACTCACTTTTAACTCTGATCAAATTCTGCATGAAAATAATATTCATCAATGGAGTGTTGCTACTGCTCATGCAGAAGTTGTCTTGTGGAGGAGGTGCACCTCTTTTGATTTTGTAAATAGAAATCCTGCCCAGGGCCCTGATTGCATTCACACTGATCAGTATGTTGAATCCAAGAGAGTCCTTGTGCTACCAAAGCCTCTATTTCTGCAGTTCCTCCGTCCACCCAAATATCTATTTGCTCAACATCACTGCTGCATGTTTCTCCACTAAGCATACTTCATCATCCTTCTTTTTTCATGTCCTGGACATGCTTGCAATAGTCTAAGAACATCCAGAATTCACCAGTGCAATGCCTCTCTTCCCACACATGTACACCTCTATTGTGGGCAGTGCCAAGTTCATATTTTACTGGGAGGTTTAGACCGGTACTGTAGGCTCCCCCCTTGTTCTTTTCCTGAATAATTCCACAACAAATGACCTGGCTCTCTTCACCAGCACCATGTTAGGTTTTTCAGGGCTTTGAATAATGATCTTTGATCTCTTGTGGTGAGCAAGGCAGTTATTGGTGCACTTGCAATTCCTTATACAGGGTCATGCATTGGTTTTACGGCTGCCATGGCTAATTTCCTTCCCATGGAGTCATCCTTTAGTATTGCCCTTGCATGAGTCAGCACTTGTGTTATGTCCCTTTTGTCCATTCAGCAGGATGTACACAGGAGTTTCTTGACACACTGTAGTAGACTGGCTATAAAAGCACATATTAAGCCTTGTTCTGGTATACTGCTAAACAGAACTGAGAGTTTTCATAATTTGCCAGAAAAACAACACTCTCCAGGGTATAAGTGTTATGCCACAAATCTTTAGTATGCTGTAAATGAGTTGGTAGCAAAGGTCATATATGGGGCTACTTTTATACAACAAAAGTTGTTTTTTCTCTCTTTACTCAGCTGCTGATACACTGCATATGCACCACCTGTTAGAGACATTGGGACTACTAACTGGATCCTTTTCACCATGCACAGTCAGTATATAAATTCTGCCTTCTTTATCCATTTGACAATGGATTGATCAGGATCAGAGCTGTCAAATTCTGATATTAATTTTTGGTCAAATCGGTCAGTTATGGTACCAAAATAGCTTGAATTGATATATTTGTAATATATCTGTATTAATGTGTTTCACATTTCCCACTGTCAGGTCTTTGTCCTTGAACCTTACAGCTGGTTTGTTTAAATGTATTCTTTGCTGTCTGTAATCCTCGTTTTTGTCAAAGAAAATATCTGCCAGCTTTTATATCAGTTATGCTGATTTTTTTTTCTTTCATGCTTATCTACAGGCATTCGTCTTAAGGTACTAGGTAATTTAATGATTGCGTATGGCACAGGTAATTTTGTGCCTCTTTTGTCAGGGAGACAGATGTCCATTACAATAATAATGTAATTCATGGAGTTCTGTTTGGATATATATTTAATGAATATATTCTGGAAGTTAATGATAGGAAGAATTCTGGCAAAGATTTTTTTTTAAGATGGAGTGTAGGGATATACTAAGATTGTTACAACAAATTCAGTGATCTGCTTTTCTGCAAAGAACAATGATAATTATGTTTTTATGATCAACAGGTACTCTCTGGTTTTCTCATATTTGAAGAATGGAAGTGAAGACCTTTAATTTTAAATATGAGCCTCCCTTTTAGATCAAATACCATTTTGACAAGGCACTTTCTAACTTGTATAGACTCAACTCACATAGATCAATACAATTAAAATCACAGTATGCTAACAATATTTAACCAATTCATTCATACAAAGAAATGCAAGGCTTCAAAAGGCTTATGATTTTGATCTGACCATCATTACCCTGAAAAATAGCCTAACCTGCTTGAAGAAAATTCCTTCCAGCTTTTATCACCATCTATGACACTATTATCTTTCTTTGGATTTTGTGAGAATATCTCTCTCTCTCTCTCTCTCTATATATATATATATATATATATATATATATATATATATATATATGCCAGGAGCATCACAGCAGATATGGCAGTAATATTCAATGCATGGTATAAATGGTAGGCTTATAAATGTGCAAAATGGATTCTGGCCAGAAAAATTGTCTGGCATTATGCAATGAACCAAATTTCCTAGTAGCAGACCAAGCAAGTGATTCAATATAATCATTCCACTTCGTGTCAGTGGGAAACGTGAAACCAAGAGGGTGCAATGAGAGAGAATCTCTCTCTCTCTCTCTCTCTCTCACATAAAATATAGCAATTTTATTTTGCAGGTGTAAAAATGTGCAAGCCATTCTAACTGATTAGCTGCAAGTTTTTCAGACTTATTATTAAGACTGGAGTAAATTGTGTCATCTGTATAAGTACCTAATTGGGAACTGATGCCATTGGGAAAATTGGAGATAATTAAGTTCAAGGATAGAGCCCTAGGGACTCCTTCATTATTATAAAATGATCTCAAGGCGTGTTTGTTCAGCATGATCTTTATAACACAATTTTTAAGAATGATTGGACTAAGCCAAATATCCATCAACAGATACCATAACCTCTGAACTTATGGAGCCGGCCAACATGCCAAACCCTGTTGTGCTTTTGAGATAACTAAAGCTACAGCTCAAGTCTCACCATTCTTATCTAAAGCCTAATAGGTAAATTCACAATTCATATTGGCAGTAGACCTAGAGAAACAAAAGGTATATTGTTTATCTGAAAGAAGTCTGTGTGAAATTAGATTCTTAACTCATTCAAAGTTAGAGCATCTAGTACTTTGCTAAAAAGATGTAAAGAAACTAATAGGGCAATAATTTGATTTCTCAAATTGGCACACTTACAGGATATTTACCATGAGTTTTTATTTAGCAGTAAATAAACTAGTGACAGATGAGATGAAAAACATTTTTCTATTTAATAGCTGAACATTCTGGTTTCATAAAATGTACCTTTTTTTTAAAAAAAAAAAAAAAAAAAATTAGTATAATTTTTTTTTTCCAATCCATGTAGGGGAAATATGGAATTCATCAACAAAAACTTAGAATTGCCTTTTCTTGAGCTTTTATGATTGCTATAAGTCTTGGGTTTCTGTAATTTAAAGGAATATTTTTCATCAGTGGTTCCAACTGTTAGTTAATAGATGGTTTTTGGTGTATGGAACTATGAATTATTATTTTTATTTATTTTTAATTTCGACCAAATTTTAAATTTTCAATTGGATTTAGATCCAAATTGTTTGCTAGTTATGGCATTGATTTTATATGCTTATGTTTTCCCAAAGAAAAACTTTAATCCCATTTTTACTTTTTTGATTTTGTGAAAAGACGTATTATAAATTATAAAAAAATCATCATCAAACCAATTTTCTATGGATGGAATGAGAAAATTATTCAGTATTTTAATGTACACATGTACATTGATTGTTGAAATAATAATTGTCATCTCCTCTGGTTTTTTTAAATAGCATGTAACCCTATATCATGAATGACTTTGGAAGTATACTTGTTTTCTTCAGGCAGTCATCATTATATATTCCCTTTGAAAGCTTCAAAGTTCCAGCATCCTCATCTTGGCCAGTGTAGATTCATCACAGTATAATTTTCATTTAATCATCAACTTGACGTGATTGTTTTTTTTGTTTTTTTAAAAGATCAGATGTATAGAAAACAGGTAATCTCTGATGACTTTTAAGCTTCTTGAGTTATCACATTTAGAATTTCTGTGTTTTATTGCCACTTATTACTTTTCAATTTCTTTCATGATGAGTACAAAGGCATAATTATGCACACTTAGTTTGATTTCAAATATCTTCTATATTTTAGAATTGATTTTTCATCAGTAGGTCCTTCTGTTTATAGTATCTCTTGAAGAATATTTGACTTTGGATATTTAGAAGTTTTAGTAACAAATGAAGGGTAAGTGGGTTTAACATAAGTCTTTTTGTATATGTATAGATTATGTGTGGGAGTAGAAAAGTACAAGAAAGTTTATATTTCTGCAGGTGAGCTATATCTAAAAATATGTTGGTTGTGAAACAGGATCTCTGGTTTAACACCTGACACTCCAGCTTGTCTGGGTATATTGCAATTCTGTCACCACTCCTATTTTTCTCAGAAGAAATCTCTAATTGATGAGTAACAGTCAAAACTGGGAGTGTGCAAAAGTAGTGTAACCAATGTCACAGATGGTTTCTAGTTTACCTATATATTTGTACCAACAATCTAACATGTAAGCAATAGTCAAATAAAAGTATTGATCTTCTGGGTAATATTAATGCAACCAAGTTTTTACTTCAGGATAAAAAATTGGCAAATCTTATGTTGAGTCATTGCTGAATATTGTTTATTTATTATATGAAGGAAAGATCGTAGGGAAAAAGATTTGACTTTATATATGTAAGGATTTAATCCTAAATTTCACTAGTTGCCTTTATTTTTTTAAGCACTATCAATATACACCCACCCAAACACATATGCTGAAAACTCAACACATAATTAAAATATTATAATAATGTCCCCACTCCTTCCCCACTCCTCCAAAAATACTCAATAGCCACATAAAGAAGAGAATTACTGTGTGTGTGTGGTGATCAAGATTTAATCACTGGAAAACAACCTGCTGGGAGTTTGTTCCACAAAGCACCAATCCTAGAGAAGAATTTGTTTAAGTGGAACTTACTTCTTACTAATGGAATATGAAGGGAATAAAAATGATTCATCCTTGTGTCCATAGCATGATTGGCCTAAGCTGCAAAGGTAAGGGTTGATGGAACCAAGGAATATAGCTTGTCATAACATTTGCGCTATGGGAATAGCAATAGAGTATCAAGAGACTACCTTTCCTCTGAGGGGAAAGGGGTTGTAGAGAGGAAATGATTCATCACCTACAAGGCTGCATAGATACTTTCTAACATTATCAAGACAGGCAAGTGAAGACTAGCAGCTTTGGCCCAGATATGACAGCAATACACTATTTTTGGTCTTATCTGGCTTTTGTAAAGGTGTAGTTGGGGTAGTCAGATACTTTTTTGAGTGGTACAATGAACCAACTGTTTTTCTAGCATCTAGCAATAGATTGTATATGAGTTTCACTTTAAGTCTGGAGTGAGCTTGAGACTCAATAGATATTCAAGACAAGGAACCTCCTTGAGGGAACACCCATCCATCATAAGTGAAAGTTCAGGATCTGTTTGGTGATAGGTGAACATTACTAGTTTGATTTTTGGATGCATTGAAGTTTACAAGCCAGTCCTTTTCTTATTGAACCACCAGGGGTAGGCTAGAAGAGAGAGCAGCTGCCAGGTTCTTGTCTTTTAGGTTTTTGGAGGTGTCCCTATAGACTGTGGATGTGTGTTGTAGTGCAGTGGATATCTGCTTGGAACGAGAAATTGGGGAGCTGTGTTCCAGTTGAATTTGTTGCATTCACTTACATGCAAATACCTTTGGGAAAGGTATTAATCTGTCTCTTCCTTCCTGTTATGGGTTATTTAACCCATAACAGGAAGGAAGAGACAGATTAATAGGACAGATTGGGTTCTATACCCTTGGCTGGCAACTAGTCTACTGCAGAAAGTAATGTCAACCTACTGCGGGATAATCTTCTGCCCAGTCAGTCATGTCTCTTTCGAGACCTGATCGCCCAATCGTGTATCACGTATGACACTTAACTGACTGACCTATAGACTGTTATATCATCTGCACAGATACCCATTAAAGATCAGTATATTCTTAAGCAGATGATTAATATAGAGCATAAAGAGGGTAAGACTGAAGCAGGAACATTGGAGAAGCCAACATTTATCTTATGGGCTTCTGATGACTAACCATCAGTGATGATCTTCAGGGACCTACCTACCTGTTAAGAACTTGATAATTTAGAAACCCTTTTTAATTGGGGAGTTTATATAACACATCTGATACCACACTTTGTCAAAGGCCTTTTGATATATCTAGGGTGATTGTCATCATGTTGAATATATTGTGTAGTGCTTTACTGATTCTGTGTGTAATGACAATTAAGACATTAGCTGTGGATCTAGCAGAGTGAAATCTGTAAAGCTCTCACTCAGGAGTTTGTTTCTGTTGATGTGTTCAATCTTGTTTATTTTAGATTTAAAGAGTTTGCATATTCCTGTCAATATCAACCTATTAGCCTCCTTAGTGTCATCAACATTCTTAAAAACAGTATACAGTTGACACTTTCCATAGACTTAGGAAACATCTCTCCTTGAGGCAGCAGTCTAATACTTTTTCCAGTATTAGAAATAACTCTGGGCTGATATTAAGAACAACCACTAGGATTTTACCCAGTCTAGTGACCTTCTTAGTCAGTTTATGATTAGTCTGGAAACTTCCTGTGCTGTAATTGAGATATTATAAAGTTTGTGTTTTGTGAGAAGGGGAAAGTTAAGAGGTGGTCCTCATTATCTCATGTAACATTAGAGGCAAAGTTCATTGCAAAAAGCTTTTTGTCCGATGAAGATGTAATAATTTCAGGTCCATCTATGATTGCAGGCACTGATGCTTTATATCAATTGAGAATTTTATTTAAGATTTTTCAGAACTTACAGGAACCAATTTTTCATTTTCAACTTTGGCTTGGACTCACTCTGTGTAGCTGCTCTTTGCATTTTCTAGAATGGTCTTGCAATTAATGCTGTAAGAATTCCACTACTTCATTCTCTGTGGTAGTAGTGGTTGTAACACATTCTGGCATGAGCCAGGGTTGGCTATTTTTTTTTATTATTAAACTTAAGCATTCATTCAGAGAGGAGGGAGATAGTTCTGGAAGCTTTATTTTTAAAGAAAGCTGGAAAGGGAGCTTCTGCAATGTAAGATCTGAAGCTGTTCCAGTTTGCTTTGGTGTACTGAAAGGTCATCCTATAAAATGGTACATCAGGAGATACTTTTGCTTTGGCACCAGCTTTAACATTGATAAGTGAGTGGTCAGAAATGCTCATGGGAGAACTTTAAATTGAACATTTTTCAGGGCAAGATGTGAAAGGTGTTTAGAAGTTTTGTGTAATGTCCTGTTGTGTCAAGTGGGCTTAATCAAGACCTCCTATATATTAACCAAGGTCTAAGCAAATGAAATGTGACGTCACGGTAGTAGTGTCATGAATCGTAGCCGTAGCGTTAGCCGTCTTCATGACAATGTTGATAATCACAAAGACGTTATTTTTTAATAAATATTTTAAAACTTTTTAAAATGTAACAAGAAAAAAAAAGAAAGACACATGTTTTGATTTATGCTGGTTTTATTAATTTTAAATAAAATTAAGAAAACAATAAGAAAATATAAACATCATTGTTGACTACTGACTGTCGGTCGTGTTTGTAAACAGTAAACACAGTTTTAAAGACAAAACTTTTCGTTTATTAGTCTAAATTCTAAAAATTTAACAAACACTGCTTAAATTTTCATATTTTTAATTTAATTATGAAAAATCACAATCACTTTTGTTTCAATTGCAAGAATTTTTAAATCAGAATCACTCAAATATAGCAATCAAGAAACCATTAGAATTTAGGAACAAACAAGAAGCAACAATAAATAAGCAAATTAATTAAAATATTTAAAAATGCAACAATTTAAATTCAAGCAAATTAATTCAAACTAAATAAGTTTAAGTTACTGTTTTTTTTTTAAAATCAAACTTATAAAAGTTTTTTATGTCTCAAAATTCAGCTGAATGTTTGAAGTTTTCTTTTTTTACTTAACTTCTTACAAGTAATATTATTTTCCTTGCTACAAAAAATATTTAATAATGCATTAAAAGAGGTTCAGATAATCATTTTTTCAATGCTGTGACCTTCACCACATGAGTCAACATGAAAAAGAAGTTCATCATTAGCCAAAACATCCAATGTTATGTACATAGACAATTT
Organism: Ascarosepion bandense; assembly: GCA_037127315.1. Taxonomy (NCBI): domain Eukaryota; kingdom Metazoa; phylum Mollusca; class Cephalopoda; order Sepiida; family Sepiidae; genus Ascarosepion; species Ascarosepion bandense. Next base: position 1,848,704 of record JBBBDQ010001097.1, read on the forward strand.
TCTTTGATTCATTGAATGAAGAAAAGAAGGATTCTTTACAAGTTTATTAATAACAATATAATTGTATAGTACTAAATTTGTTGTTACATAATTGGCATATAACAGAGAACCTCTATTAATTCCTTGAAAATAACTGTTTATATCAGCTAGCGTATCATCTCTTCCTGATACTAAACTTTTACAACTATAACATTTCATTTTTTTTAACGGCATAACAGCAATGAATAATTATGAATCGAACGAATTAATCATAGTATAGCTAAATCTGAAATAGATTTCTTAAAAACGTCTTGAGAACTTTTAATCCAATAGATTTATTAATATCAACAAATTGTCTTTAGGGAAATTCTGCTAAAAAACAACGGAGTTCGAATTTTAAAATAATATTTTGAAATATTTTGATTGAATCCATTGTTAATCCTACTGGATGAAATAAAAAGATAAATTTTTACCTTTAAAAAAAATACACCTAAAAATCCTAGGATATTTGGTAATTCAATTACATTTTTAAAATATTTTAATTGTAAAAAATGAAAAAAAAAGTAAAAATTAATGTTTCTATTTCATTTATGATGTTAAACTGTTTATAAAAAAAATCATTTTTTTGCAAAACTCTTTTTTGGTTAATGTTTTACTTATTAATTAATTTTTTTAAGGATTAAAAATCCCTAAACCAACTATAAAAGATTTATTCTTCAGTTAAAATTCTAATTTTTTTATTTCCAATTTTTTCTATGGATTAATATCGATAATTAACTTCAAATTATCACAAATAGGAAAAAAAATGTTTAGAAAATATTTTTTGAGGGTGTTCATTTTGTGCTAAATATTTTCTAAAAATTAAATATTTTAAAAATTAGGTTTTAAAATTCAAGTGTGGTGTGATTTAGGCCTGTATGTTTCAAATAAATTCAAAAATTATTCAGAAATAATAGTTTTAAACAAAGTTTAAAACATCATTTTCATGTTTTAATTTTCGGTAATAGTGATTTCTTGACTTTTGCAAGAAATAATTTCACGGAGTTTTCAAATAAAAAACCTTAAAAATAAAACAAATTCTTTTAAAATTGACTAAAAAATAAATTTTGTAGTTTTTGTTAATACATAAAAAAGAATAAAAAAATTTAATTCAGGAATATTTTTTCATGTTTAAAAACGATTCATAAAGTTGCAAGTATAGAAAAGTTAAGTAAGATTTTACTTTCTATTCCTAAGAATTTTTTAAAACATCTCATCGAAAAGAAAACATTATTTTCTGAAATAAAATATCAATAAAATATTAATTCAAATATTCTTAGGAAATATAATGTTTAACAACTTTTTTCGGCTTCAGTTTAAGTTTTAAAACATTTCGAAAAAAAAAACTTACGAACGAATAGCCATAAATTTTATTTTTTTTAATTCAGATATTTTTTAAGATAATTTTTATTTCAATTTTATTCAAAGAAATAAAAATAATATCTTATTTTATTATATTAATTTAAAAGATATATTATAAACAAAGTGCTTTCTTTCTTGTGCTACGGCAAAACTAATTTTTTAGCAAATTTTGATTTTAGCCGCGACTGTTGAAATAAATGGTGATAAAATTTTAACTACTCACTTTGCTAAATGGACTTGGGGTAAAATTCTCCCTTTTAATGGCATGTTTCCATTTATCAAATAAATGCTTATTTTTTGGAAACGAAAAACAATGAACTTTCGGTGTATTTTTATATTCCCCTTTGCAATTTGGTTCTGAAAATAAGTTAACGCTAACGGACGCCGGGTAGTAAAACAACACTACTAAGTGTGACGTCAGCAAGTCAACTTTAATCATAGAATAGGCCTGGTTATAGCGATTTTTTTTATAATAAAATAAGATATTATTTTTATTTCTTTGAATAAAATTGAAATAAAAATTATCTTAAAAAATATCTGAATTAAAAAAAATAAAATTTATGGCTATTCGTTCGTAAGTTTTTTTTTTTTCGAAATGTTTTAAAACTTAAACTGAAGCCGAAAAAAGTTGTTAAACATTATATTTCCTAAGAATATTTGAATTAATATTTTATTGATATTTTATTTCAGAAAATAATGTTTTCTTTTCAATGAGATGTTTTAAAAAATTCTTAGGAATAGAAAGTAAAATCTTACTTAACTTTTCTATACTTGCAACTTTATGAATCGTTTTTAAACATGAAAAAATATTCCTGAATTAAATTTTTTTATTCTTTTTTATGTATTAACAAAAACTACAAAATTTATTTTTTAGTCAATTTTAAAAGAATTTGTTTTATTTTTAAGGTTTTTTATTTGAAAACTCCGTGAAATTATTTCTTGCAAAAGTCAAGAAATCACTATTACCGAAAATTAAAACATGAAAATGATGTTTTAAACTTTGTTTAAAACTATTATTTCTGAATAATTTTTGAATTTATTTGAAACATACAGGCCTAAATCACACCACACTTGAATTTTAAAACCTAATTTTTAAAATATTTAATTTTTAGAAAATATTTAGCACAAAATGAACACCCTCAAAAAATATTTTCTAAACATTTTTTTTCCTATTTGTGATAATTTGAAGTTAATTATCGATATTAATCCATAGAAAAAATTGGAAATAAAAAAATTAGAATTTTAACTGAAGAATAAATCTTTTATAGTTGGTTTAGGGATTTTTAATCCTTAAAAAAATTAATTAATAAGTAAAACATTAACCAAAAAAGAGTTTTGCAAAAAAATGATTTTTTTTATAAACAGTTTAACATCATAAATGAAATAGAAACATTAATTTTTACTTTTTTTTTCATTTTTTACAATTAAAATATTTTAAAAATGTAATTGAATTACCAAATATCCTAGGATTTTTAGGTGTATTTTTTTTAAAGGTAAAAATTTATCTTTTTATTTCATCCAGTAGGATTAACAATGGATTCAATCAAAATATTTCAAAATATTATTTTAAAATTCGAACTCCGTTGTTTTTTAGCAGAATTTCCCTAAAGACAATTTGTTGATATTAATAAATCTATTGGATTAAAAGTTCTCAAGACGTTTTTAAGAAATCTATTTCAGATTTAGCTATACTATGATTAATTCGTTCGATTCATAATTATTCATTGCTGTTATGCCGTTAAAAAAAATGAAATGTTATAGTTGTAAAAAGTTTAGTATCAGGAAGAGATGATACGCTAGCTGATATAAACAGTTATTTTCAAGGAATTAATAGAGGTTCTCTGTTATATGCCAATTATGTAACAACAAATTTAGTACTATACAATTATATTGTTATTAATAAACTTGTAAAGAATCCTTCTTTTCTTCATTCAATGAATCAAAGAAAATTGTCTATGTACATAACATTGGATGTTTTGGCTAATGATGAACTTCTTTTTCATGTTGACTCATGTGGTGAAGGTCACAGCATTGAAAAAATGATTATCTGAACCTCTTTTAATGCATTATTAAATATTTTTTGTAGCAAGGAAAATAATATTACTTGTAAGAAGTTAAGTAAAAAAAGAAAACTTCAAACATTCAGCTGAATTTTGAGACATAAAAAACTTTTATAAGTTTGATTTAAAAAAAAACAGTAACTTAAACTTATTTAGTTTGAATTAATTTGCTTGAATTTAAATTGTTGCATTTTTAAATATTTTAATTAATTTGCTTATTTATTGTTGCTTCTTGTTTGTTCCTAAATTCTAATGGTTTCTTGATTGCTATATTTGAGTGATTCTGATTTAAAAATTCTTGCAATTGAAACAAAAGTGATTGTGATTTTTCATAATTAAATTAAAAATATGAAAATTTAAGCAGTGTTTGTTAAATTTTTAGAATTTAGACTAATAAACGAAAAGTTTTGTCTTTTAAACTGTGTTTACTGTTTACAAACACGACCGACAGTCAGTAGTCAACAATGATGTTTATATTTTCTTATTGTTTTCTTAATTTTATTTAAAATTAATAAAACCAGCATAAATCAAAACATGTGTCTTTCTTTTTTTTTTCTTGTTACATTTTAAAAAGTTTTTAAAATATTTATTAAAAAATAACGTCTTTGTGATTATCAACATTGTCATGAAGACGGCTAACGCTACGGCTACGATTCATGACACTACTACCGTGACGTCACATTTCATTTGCTTAGGCCTTGGTTAATATATAGGAGGTCTTGACTCAACCCTCTTCTGTTTGTGCTCTGCAGTAAGCATCTTTGGCCCCCATCGGTTGCTGACCTTTAAGTAGACAATTGTCATGGACAATTTTGTGTGCTGTCCCAACAGATAGTCTTGAGGTCCTTGTAATGTCATCCACTGTCACCCTTCTGTCAGACTGAATGAGGTCATTGACTGATTCGATCACCTCAGGAGACCTCACTTCTGTAGGCCTCTCAGGCCTGTCTTCATCCTCAACACTGCTCCGTCCTTCTTTAAACAATTTAGCCCACTTTTAGACATTTTTTTGGCTGAAACATGTGGCACCATACACAGTTACTTTAACATAAAATTTGCTAATTTTCAAAAAATAATGTGTGACAAATGTATATTTTATTTTTGCAAGATTTTTAAAACCGAGAATTAACTTTTGTTTACAAAAGTGGCAATCGCTCAAAAATGGCGGAAAAATTAAAAAATTGAGAAAAATTCTCAAACTTTTATATTCCAATCAATATAATTTATGTTCAAAATAAACCAGAGTATTTTGCTTACTGGAAATAGTAAAATTAATCATTTAGCTTTCAAATAAAACAAAGGTAAAAGTTTTAAAATTTTTCATTTTTAAAAATTCAGTTTAAAAGTTAGATATCGAAAATGACTGGAGGTACCTAAATGTTGTTGATAGAAATGTTGAATAAATCAGACTCCTTCATTCAATCAGTACTGAAGAGATTCTGTGTTTGCTGCATGACTTTTAGTCATGCTATTAGTTTTTTTTGTTTTTTTTTTCCCAGCAAAGCAATGTTTTAAATAAATTTCACCAGGAAATTAATGTTTTTTTGCCTGATATGCCTTTGACACTTGTTGTTGTTTTTTTTTTTTTGTTTTTTTTTTTAGATCTGCATAATGCCAGTCTACGAATTTTATTTAATGTATCCGCATTAATAATTGTCAGTTCTAACGTCTGACTCTGTGTCAATTTCCATTTTTTATTTTCATGTCATTCAATCATGCATTTATGAATTTTCTTTTTCCTACGACTTTTTCACCCGTGGTATAATGAACCATATTTTTTGGTTTTCTTTTGACTTTTCTTTTACAAAAAAACGTTTATGATCCTTACAACCACAATTGAAGTATTTTTTTTATCTTTGAATGGACAATCCTTGTATAGATGTAACTGACCACAGCTGTAGCATGGATTTATTTTAACTTTCGTACTTTGTGGTTTTACTTTTCAAAATATGTCATGTTGTTCGATATTCTATCACATGTTGAATAAAGGTTTTCCAAAAATTTTAAATATCTGGATAGTTTCTACAAACGTAATTTCTTCAGATTGTTTAATAGAATATAGTTTCTGTATTTTTGTGTTCAGAATCACCAAACTTACTTAACAGTAAACAAATTTTCTCATCATCTTTCCAGTTTAAACAGTCTTTAACAAATATCTCCTCAAACCTGCAATGATAAATATCAAATATAACCTCCTCTTCAGGTTTATTATGTAAAATTCACAATTGATTTAAACATGGCATCCTGCAAAAATTTTTTTTTTGACAAAATTTCTAGCAGTACAGGAAGTTGTTTTCTCTTGCTGTTTTTGTGCTAATTCTTGTTTAAAAAATTTTAAGGAAGCATTTATGGAAATCCTCCATTTTTAAATTTGCTTTTGTTCTTGATTATTTTGAAATTATTGTCAAACTGTATATTTTCATCAGTAAATCTATATGAATATTTTTGCTGATTTTTTTTAATGCCAAGTCTGTTATAGATTTGCTTGTCGGAAATCTGTAACCAAATCTGTTTGTATACAGATTTTTGTTGTTATCCTTGTTGCTACTGAGGTGGCAGTACGATACCAGATGATGTATGCTGAAGTATCTACAGCACAATATCCATGTTAATGGATATTAAGACAAACGCAGATAAGACAGAATGACAATTAGGAAGAGAGGAGAGGTTATGTTGTTTAGTCACAGAGTACAGTCCAATAATAATCATCAATGACACTGAATCCTAACTGCTATTCATCTTTATTTATATAACTATTTCGTCCACGGACCATTCCATATTTGAAAGCACTAGAGTGGTGTCAGCTGCTCTACAACAATTGTTTAACTTAGATGCAAGAGAAATGAATTGAAAAATTAAATTGATAATGATTTATTTGAAGTTAAAAATGGAACTCCTAATGTAATGTTTGTCAGATGGGTTGTGTATGATAAAGTGAAATGGAGTACTTATGACAAGAACCAGGCTATGATGAGTAGTGCTGTCTTAACAGTATTATAGACCTCTTGGCAAAGCAGTGCCTTGGGGCCCCTACCTACAAAACAACTCACAAGAACACAAATGTAAATGGTCAATAAAAATTAGAAATATTTATCGTATTGGTACTTCCAACTAAAACAGGGTTTAAACATTAACAAATGTGCTGTACTGCAAAGGTTAATCAATCCAAACTTTAACAATATAATCTGAGCAAACATTTCAACATGTAAATGATAAACCATGCAAACAGAGATGATATTGTAGGAAATTGCAGTTATTATTTATTCTTAATCAAGTGTTAATATAAACATTTGTAAAATCTCTTTGCAGAGAATTGGCTTGAAACTAATAATTTTAGGATGTTATTTTCCATATGCATGAGTGAAAGCTAGTTCAAATGCAGCTGCCTCGTTGTGCTACCAAGCTGATTTTTTTTTTATAAAATTCAGTCTTAAAAATGAATGTTCTTGTAACACCCCAACGGACGGTCCGAACAATTTCTCCAGCGGCCGTTCTCTACGCTGTGATGTTTGCCGGGAGTTGAAAATGTCGGAGCCTCAAGCTGGGGGTACAAGATTGAACTATAAGGAACGAACTTCCACAACTTGGATGAGTTGAAAGGATGCTTTATTTCGTTTAGAGTTAGCCTTTTCGGTTGGGGCAGGCGAATGTAACACACAGCTCTAACTCTAATTAATGGAGATCAACAAATCCGAACTGACCGAAACAAGACGAACGGAGGTTCACTTCACTCAACTGACTCACTTAACTGGCTCTCTCACTCTACTCTACTGATCTGACTCGGAAAAATTACCTGAATTTATTTAAAATTAATCCGGAAATGCTTTAGACCAGCGGGTGATAACCATTGGTGACTGCAAGTCCGAAATTTCAGTTATCTTTTTTTTTTTTATCTTAATAAAGCTTCCGCCGGAAAATTCTTAATGTGTGGTTAAGATACAGTAAAAGACAGTCTTTGACCTGGTCATTCGAAAACCCACCTCCTGAACTTTATCTCTTTATCACATTAAATCACTGAGTCAAATATTTACCGGAAGAGTGGTAGGATTTAAAACAGTAATCGGATACCCTTGTCTCTTCCACAATTTTCCTCATAAAAGAAAAAGCATTTATTTATTTATTTTTTTCCTCTTCTTTTTCACTTTTGTTAAATATGTTTTTAAACTATTTTCTATTCTTAACCATTTTCTATTTTAATCTATTATAATAAAATTCATATTTTACAAAGCACCTTAATATACGCCTAGTTATCGTGTCACATTCTCTTGCACAGTCAATCATCATGCACATGAACACTCAATTTCAACATTGGGAAACACAGATTTCAACTTGTGTGAAATTGTTTTTGTACAATGCAGAGAGTCTCACAATTTTCATCAAGAATCATGTAGTGCTTGAGATGCTCATATTCATTTAAAAGGGCACTATAATTAAGGTGTTTGTGATATACATTAGCCAGATGTTCAGACTTTTTTTTTGCTTAGCTCATCAGAACCAATTGTTTTCAGTTTACTGATAAAGGAAAATGAACTTCCAATCAATAATCTTTTGCACATTTTGTCAGTACAGAGATTAGTGTTCAGAATGAGAAGCAATGTTTCTGCTTTGAACCTTTCACTTTTTACTGAGAAGTACCATTTTTTCAGATCTCTTATATCTACTAAGGTATGCATTTTGCTTTTGTTTGTTTTTTCACATTCCTATAATCTGAATCTGGATGCCTACTTTTGGCTTTAAATTTGCATTTACTAAACGTAACTCTTAATTTCTTGAAGATAGGTTTTCATGGCAACATGTATGTTCACATCCTCCTACTGTTTTGTTCACTCTTTCATGAATTTCATTCCAAAGAATTCTAAGAAAAATCATTTCCAGGTTTTTTGTTTTCTTGCTTAATCCTTCTGCATCTTGCCTTGTATTAACTTCCTGTTCAATGTGAACTGGTACAGAATCCAGTGCAGGTTTACTTTTTTCAAAAGCCTTATACAAAGCATGAACATTATCAAAATTGTTATGCCCTCTCTATCAGCCTATGGTTCACCAAAACTGCAAATAGTTTCTTTTTCTCTCCTCAGTTGTCTGAAACATTGATTGATGAATTGATTACTTCAGCCCTCGGTTCATTGTGATTGATTGCAGACAGGCTGAGATTTGTTGTTGATATCCCACCTCAGTTTGATCTGAACAGATTGAAGGCATAAAGTAATAATAAAAAAATTAAATACTTGAAGATGAATAATAAAAAAATATATAATTTATCTTGAGTATATTATACAATGACTCCGTTAGTAGTGTACATGCAGAGTTGTCAATCTAAATTGCCCCAAAATCAGTTGCAACTCTTAGTTAAACTGGTAATGGTTGGCTGGAGTATAGTTAACGAAATTTGTTCAGTTGATTTTTTTTTTTTTTTTTTTTTTTTTTTTTTTTGGTAATTTCTTGCTGTTGGAGTTAAACTCCGTTCATCCTCATGGCCTGATTTGGATTTCTCTCTGTTATCTCTTTGTGCATTCACTTTTTTTGCAACTGAACTGGTGCAGAAGCAAAGGAGTAGGGTTGGTAAATTATATTTCCAGCTTGGTTGGCTTTCCCTCTCTCAGGTAATGGTTGCAGGCAGGTTCTCTCCTCCTTCTCCTCTGTATTGTCTCCACACAAAATTTACTGGTTCCCATTTCTCAGGTAAATCATTCAACACCTGATTTTTACTTGAGTAACCTTTATCTCACCTTTTTAACTTGCACTTTGGGTTTTTACAGTTTCTTTTATCAGCCAACTCTCAACAACTAGATTAAATTTGTCCCTGACTAAACATCAGACTTGTAACAGTTTTTCAATCCTTGGGAAGATTTTTATACTGGTTAACTCTTTTCATGAGATGTGTATCAGTATATTTCTGTATATAACTAAGTAATAAAATTATTAATTATCAGCAACCAAATAGTGTCACAAATATAATGACCATCTTGTGTCAGATACTTGACCACAAATGTTTTCATTAGGATGATGCTAGAACATTATTGCTGTGCACAAATAGAAAAATGGATACATACTCTGAACAAAGTCAAAGACTTTTACAGTTTGTAGGCAATGTTCACTCAGTCTGAACTTGGTGGGAGTAAAAGTGGCATATAGTTGAATATGTGCTTGCAATTCAGTATAACGTCCAAACATAGGCTGATCATGGCATTTTGTTCTCATTAAGAAAATCCATAACAGTATTTTCTAGATTCTTTACTTCATTGGAAAAGATGGGATCAACATCATGAAATGTTTCACAGACTCACATCTTTGACTGTATCAAGCAGTAAATGTTAGTTGATTATTGTATGAGATGTCTTTTCACTTATTGTATCAGAAGCTTGTCTCTTCACATATCACAAACTATCAATACCTGGTTATTAGTAATGTATCGTAAGTTTGCAGTCTTAAATAGCTTCTTACCTTACAAGTGAATCTCAGATTCAATCTCTAATAACTAATGGCATGAATATAACCAATATAACTGCTATTTACTGTTGATGTTAACATATATATTTTTATGTTATGTAGCACAATTTATATGCAATCTCCACACACATGAGGTTGCACAGGTGACAGTTATGAAAGCAGAGGTGAATCCTAATATCCACTTGTAACTCAATAACGAATATTTATAGTTAATAAGTGTTTATTTATTGACAGAAAGTTGCAACGTACATAGATTAGCATGGGACCATTATGCTTGTGGGACACTGAGGCAACTGCCCATGTGTTAAGATGGCCCTGGTTATGAGGAAGATACAACCAGTATCTGCTAAGTTTCTCCAATTTGTTCCAGAGAAGCAGTTCATGTAACACTTTAACTTCTAACCAGTGAATGTATCACACTGTAGGTATAAAAGCTATATATTTACAGGGTAACAAAATTGAATTAAAATTTACCACTGATTCTCACCTGAATGTTTTTCATGGAAAATTGTGAAAACTAAAAACTCTGTAGAGGTTGTGATAAGACAGAGCATGCTATATAAGTCAGAAGTGAATTAGTATTGCTTTCTGTGACAAGAAATGCTTTAAACAATTTCCTATTTTCATTCTCTAATAATGGTACATTTTAGAGAATAATTTGTATTTATTTGAATGATTTTAGGGATCTGAGAAAAGTATATATGAAAATTTTTTTTTTTATTGAGAAATATATTCTTGATTGGAAACTAGAAATCAATGTCTTTTAAATCTGTGGGCCTTAAGATTATTTTTGCAAAAGATGTGCTGACAGGAAATCCACTTAAATATGTATCATCCATTGCTATCAGTTGCAACATGCTGTTCTGAATTGGTTAGCTACTAACATAAGACCAGATATTGCCTTTGATAGTTGGGATTTGAATGCTACCTACTTCTGAACTACTGTAGATTATCTATTAAAGTAGAATTAATTAATGGAGTGATGCCTAATAGTTTAAAATTTTTCTTTTCCAATAAATAAAATTTTGTTCCCATTAGTTTTTTTTATTTTTTTATTTTTTTTTATAACCGTGTTGCCCAAAGCAAAGCATTTTACTGCCATTGTTGTGCAGGGGGTTACATAGAAGGAATGTTATGAGAAAGAGTGACAGGTTACAGGAGGTGTCAGGAAGAGGGTAAGAGAAGGATGAGAGTACTGATGAGTGGGGTGGACAGAGAAAGGAGCATGAGAGAGAGGATGCAAGTTAGTGAGACAGGAGATGACTATTGATTTTACATTTGAATTCTTGAAGATTGTAGCTGTCAGGAAAGAAAGTAAGCAGAAGGGAATTTCACAGTCAGGAAGTGCAAGAAAAGAAGCTGCTGGAGTAGAATTTGCGTTTACAATTTATTGGTTTCACAGTAAAAGGATGGGACCTAGGTTCATCTGAACAGAAGCTGTGAAAGTATTTGTAGAAGAGACACAATGAAGCCACATTGCATTGGTGAAAAAGTGACTGTATCTGAGCTGCCAAGTTGGGATTGATCAAATTACAGAGTCTCCGTTGGATTTTGTCAAGGACCCTTTCGTGAATAGCAGAAGCACCAGACCAGATGTGGCAGCAGTATTCAATGCACAAGTGGATGGTAGATTTATGTGTGCATGATTGTTTCAGATGAGAAAAACTTCCTGGCCCTACACAAAGAACTGACTTTCTTAGCAGCGAATTTAGCTATGGATTCTATATAGTCATTCAACTTGAGGTCTGTTGTGAGTGTTAACCCAAGGAGGCGTAGTGTTTCACTTTCAGGGAGACTAGCCTGATCCATACTAATAGGGGGTAGGAAGCTATTGTCTGTGATGGTTAATAGATAGCAGCTTTGTTTTGGAAGCATTAAAATTCATGAGCCATTTCTTACACCAGTCCGCCACGTATTGGGGGTCCTTTTCAAGCTTGGCAGTAATGTTTGCTTTGTCAGTCTCAGCAGATTTTTGATCAAGGCAGTAAAGCGTAGTGTCATCAGTGTATATGCCTACTTGGGATCTTATTACATCTGGGTGATTGTTACTGTAGATAAGGAAAAGCGTAGGACCTAGAATAGAGCCTTGAGGGACACCCACATTCGTGCGATAGTAATGGGAGACTTGGCCGTTCACTATTACCTTCATTGTGCAATTCATTTTAGGCCTGGTGAAGCGGAAACCATACTGTTTGTTCGAGAAGTCTGCGGGTTGTGAGATATTGTACCACCTTGGCGTTGATGATGGCTTCGAATATTTTGCCAAAGATTGGTAGGAGACTGATAGGGTGGTAATTAGTGGAGTTAGAGGGTTCTCCAGTATAGGAACCACGGAGGAGGATTTCCAGCAGGCTGGAAAGCAAGAAGCAGAGAGGCAGTAGTTATAGAGTTTAGAGAGAACAGAGGAGAGTTCAGGAGTACATTTCTTTAGGACAATGATTGGTATTCTGCCGCCACTGCTCGCTTTATGGGAGTCAATCATCATCATCATTCTGCGGCCTCGGCTGAGATTCAAAATCTTGTCAGTAGCTGAATATTTGATGCTTTGCTAGAGCTACCAAGGGTGTTTTTATCATGACACCATTACTAGATGGGTTGCCTACCACAGCTTAAGAGAGGCCCATTCACCCTCATTGATTCTCAGATTCAGCCTTTGCTAACCTTCCTGATGGAAACCTTCAAGGAGATGTAATAATTTTTTGAAGGATTTTGAAAATCGTCCTATATACTGACAGTCAAGGAAAACTAAGAAACAATGGTTGAACCAACAATGACATTCCTTGACTGTAATGAGGTAACTGTTTGTTAGAAATATCATTACATATGTATTGGTTTGTCCTGGTATGAAAATAAATTGCTTCATCAACAAAGTATTTATAGAAGCATGTTTGTGTTAAAAAATTCAGAATAGACATTGTTATAATTAAAGATAAAGATAGTATAACATTGGTTACCACATATCCAGATTTTTGATTGCCTAACCAAAAAAATATCCATAGAAAAATTACAATCTGCTGTCCATGGAAATAAGATTGGTGGAAAATTTTTAATATGTAAACTTTAAAGACCTTTGATTTTTCTCACAAAACTCAGATGTTTTACCATCTTATCTGTGCTTTCACCAACCCATCTCATGAGTGTTTTAATAGTATTTATAGCTTATATTTATATAGTAGTAATAATTTTTTTTATTACTACTAAATCTTCTTAGAAGGAACATAATTATCATCTTTTGAAAGGATAATTCTTAGATTATTTTGGAATTTCATACAGAAATTGAGCTTCATGTAATAAAAAAAATTTGGCAACCTAAAATATTTGTTCTATTTTTTGACATTATATACATTCCATTACCCTATTGAGCTTGATGACAAATCTTTCTGTACCAAATCATGTTTGTCAATTCTTGTTATAGCAGTAATTTGTTTTTGGGAATATGGGGTCTGAGAAATTTTGGCATTTCCTGCATTGTATATGATTTGTGGTTGGTCATAAATTGAGTGTGATTCCACTGTTGAATCAGCAAAACCATTCTGCTGCATCACGTCTTCTTAGGGTTCTTATTTGGTCTGATCCTTACCCTCTGATGTGTTTGAGTTTGTGGGATCTGCCACTATTAATACTCACACTGGAATATGATAAATACCATCACATCAAAGTGAGAATTGTTGGTAAAATATATATTTAGTATTAAGATTGCTTTTGATTGTATTGTGACAAATATTGACTATATTTTATCTATTTGTTTAATTGGTTTTATTTTCTTTTGTTTCTACCATTGACTAGTGAAGAAAATAAGCAATATTTTGAGTATATTATACATTTTTCTTTTTTTTTATTTGAAGAAAAGTAAAAATATGACTTAAACATAGAAATTTGAGAAGTTACTGAGAATTATCAAACTACAAATCTTTTTGAAACCAGGGATTTCTCATTGAACAAAATTGCATATCTTGATAGACTAGTTGATGTTAATGGAAATCAAATCAAAACATTAAGCGGACATGCCTCCCAGAACTACTATGTGGACGTGAGTGTCCCTCAAGGCTCTATTCAAAGTCCTACGCCCTTTCTGATCTACATTAATGATCTCTCTGATGCCATAAGATCCCAAGTAGGCATGTACGCTGACGACACCACAGTTTACTCTTGCCTCGATCAAAAATCTAGTGTGGGTGACAAAGTGAACCTCGCTGCCAAGCTTGAAAAGGACCTCCAATGCGTAGTGGACTGGGGTAAAAAATGGCTTGTAAACTTTAATGCTTCCAAAACGAAGCTGCTATCAATTAACCATCATAGACAATTGCACTTACCCCCCATTAACATGGAACAGGCTTGCCTCCCAGAGAGTAAAACACTACACCTCCTTGGCCTCACACTCTCAGCGGACATCAAGTGGAAAGACTATATCAAATCCATTGCTAAATCCGCTGCTATGAAAGTTGGTTCTATGTGCAGGGCCCGGAAGTTTTTCCTGTCTGAATCTATCCTGCATATATATAAATCTACCATCCGCCCATGTATTGAATACTGCTGCCATATCTGGTCGGGTGCCCCTGCTATTCTCCTCGGGGTTCTTGACAAAATACAACGGAGAACCTGTAATGTGATTGATATCGACTTGGCAGATCGCCTGCAATCACACTCTCACCGGCGTGACGTGGCTTCCCTGTGCCTCTTCTATAAATACTTTCACGGCTTCTGCTCTGATGAACTTAGATCACTGGTGTCGCCTAGGTACGAATTTGCACGAGATACTAGATTAGCAACTAGGTCCCACCCTTTTACAGTTAAACCGATAAAATGTAACTGCAATTTCTACTCCAACAGCTTCTTTTCTTGCACTTTCCGCCTGTGGAATTCCCTTCCACATACTTGCTTTCCCGACAGCCACAATCTCCAGGAGTTTAAATGTAAGGTCAATAGACACCTCATAACACACTAACTCGCATCTATTCTCTCAAACACTTTTCCCATCTACATCCTTACCCGTCTATCACCCTCCTTCTGACATTTCCTATATCTAACCACTCTTTCTCACTACCTTCCCCTATGTAACCCCCTGTGCAATAGTGGCAGTGGAATGCCTTGCTTGGGGTGAAATGATTAAAAAAAATGTAATAATCAATGTTATATGCTGTAGGTAATCATATATTTGCACTGTGTATTTCCTGTGTCACTCATTATCTGAATATATATGATATGTAATTTTTCTGGAAGACTTGTCAGACTATCATAAGTGGATATTTTTAAACAACATGAATGAAAAATATTGAGGAGCAAACAAAATAAGCCATCACTAAAGCCAGTTTTCAGTTAGATGGTGCTGTGTACAAAATTTCTTCATATTCAGCAGATATTGCTCTAACATTGCCATTTATTCCACTGTTTACAGACTAATTGTGCTCCCTACTCCACCAAAAACAGTTCTTGGGCCCTTGAGAAGTCTGGCGAGGCTCGTGCTGTTGCCCTGGACATCTCCAAGGCTTTTGACAGGGTTTGGCACACTGGCCTTCTAAGCAAGCTACGGGGTTATGGTATTACTGGACACTTGCTTGATCTGATTAAATCTTTCTGGAGGTTGTCTTGAATGGGCATGCCTCCACATCCTACTGTACAAATGCTGATGTCCCTCAGGGCCCTGAATCCATCTTGCATATATATAAATCAACCATCTGTCTGTGCATGGAATACTGCTGTCATATATGGTCAGGCGCTCCCACTGTTCATCTCAGTGTTCTTGACGGGCTCCAAATGAGAATCAGTAACGAGATAGGTACCGACTTGGCCGCTCAACTCCAGCCACTTTCTCACCAATGGGATATGGCTTCCCTCTGTCTGTCCTATAAATATTTTCATGGCTTTTAAGTCACTGGTGCCCCTGCCACAGGTGTTTACTCGTGCAACCAGACTGGCAACTGGGTCCCACCCATTCACAGTTAGATCAACCAAATGCAAATGACAACTTTACTCTAACAGCTTCTCTTCTCACACTTCCCGCCTGTGGAACTCACTTCCATATTCTTGCTTTCCTGACAGCTACAACCTCCAGGAATTTAAATGCAATGTCAAAACCCATCTCTTAACCTCTTAAACCTCTAGTTTTTTCTACATCACCCTGTATATCTTTTCTTTTCTGTCTACCTTTGCAACTGTCATCACACCTGTCTTCCCATCCTTCTCTTGTTCCTTTCTAATTGGTTCGTCTTTCTCTTTACTCTCCTCCTATCTAATCTTTTTACTCTGCACATCAGGGGTGTTAATACCTTCCTCAGGTTGATACAATTAAAAAAAAAAAAAATTAAAATTGTGGTAGAATGAAATTATTAAATTACCAGAATAAATAAAATGGTAAAGTTAATGTTAAAAAAAAAATCACCAATATTTAAAATATATTTGAGATAATTTCTGTCTTTTATTTTAAGATGGATAGATTTTGAAAATGTTTTAAATGAGTCTGTTTTAATATAACACTATTTTAGCCTGGCCGGACAGAAGTAATTAAATTAGTGGTATTATTAATTGTTGCAAATAAGATGGTAGAAATTGTGTTGGTCCGTATTATTAATTTTTATAAATCGAAAAGAACCAACTAAAAAAAAATGTTGTTCGTTCTGATATGAATGCTGGTAATAAAATTTATTATGGGCAGAGGAAGGTAAGGGGTCGCAAAACCCAAAGCTGAGAGATATGAACAAAGTTATATCTTGCGGGTGTGTTATTTGATAAACGGCAGTCAAAGGAGGTTATTGTTGACAATTGGAAATAGTTTGAAGTTGGAACAAGGACACTGCAGATAAAGGAAAAAAATTTAAACAAAACAATTTTTATCTATCAAAAAGGATTGTTTTTGATAAGTGGAGTTAAAATTTTCAAGCCTGAGTTACACCGTAGTTAATAGTAAAAAAACTTCAAACAAAATATAATTTTTACTGTTCAGAAAATATCGTTCGAAATAAAAGAAATATCTGATGAGTGGAATTTAGCCTTTGTAAATCTGGTTGAAAAAGATTTATAAACATAAAAGCTAGATTTTTGTTTTTCGGCATTAAAAAGAAAAAGCTGAAATAAATGATTGTTATATATCGCCGTACGACGACAAAACAACAAACACGCATATATAAAAATATAAGGTTATATTTTTATTAATGACGACGAACCGTGTGGAATAGAGAACGGAAGGGTGAGAGGCACATAGAATGGGTTGACGGGAGTGTATTCTTGCCGTGGTGTTTCTCTGCTTCCACTGGCCGTTCTCTGCTGGCGAATCCGTGTGTCGAGGTCTTTATATAGTCTTCTAGAACCGGGACTTTCCTTCCGGTTTTGCCTCGCCCACGCAACGCCCACGTAATTCTAAGAGACACCTGATCTGTTTGCCTCTGTAGCCATTTCCACCGCTGTCGGAAATAAGGTCAAATGACATCCGCTCCGGCCTCGACAGGATGTATTTCACAAACACCTGTCTTGTTGCTTCGCCGCCCCCTTCACCGACGGGAAACACCATCGCTTGCATCACTTCCTCGGGTGGGGCCAGATTGTTATATTACACTCCTCGCCCTCCCATTTTCCAAAATGTTCACCTAAGAACATTTTAAGCGCAACACCCTCACCCCCCCCCCCCCCATGCCACACAAGCCCAACAATTGTACAAAACATGTGCACGCCGAAACAACAAAACATGTGCACGCTGAAACAAACAAAACAAAAAAAAAAAATATGGGGGAGCCTACATCGGCAACCCAACAATGTTCGTGTCCATTGTGGAATTTTCCTGTACAAAAAACACAGAATCTCTTGCGTATGCTTCATGATGCAGTGTTGGGAGCCAAAATGAGTGAGACTGCCACAAAAGTGATGATAGAATTACTTGGGACTTATACAGAGCATAATGTTCTCCCAGCTCGATGTTTCATTGTTCTTTTTTTTTTTTTTTTTTTTTTTTCTTTAAGTTTCTGTAACTTTCAATTTTCGTTTCCTTTCTCGACTCTGTCCATACGCGTAGACGCCTCGATGCACGACCATATGATCATAGGCGGTAACCGCGCCCCAGTTTCTAAACTGACATCGAGTAAATGACCTTTGACCAACACCATGCGTGTTTCCGCTCGAGTTTATTGTTACACATGTAACTTCATTTAATTTAATTTAATTTCAAACATACTATGTTTGAACACAGAAAAACTGCCATTATCTGCAGTACATATCATTCATAGTCTGACCGAGAAATGTTCAATAGAAAACGAAGAAAATTACCCTGATTCCAACGTTAATCCGCATGCAATTTACTTGTGGAGGATTAGAAGTTTCATCTATCTTAATTTAGTCTAAAAAAATGGACCTGTGACTCGTAGTTCCTTAGTTTGTATCTTCCGCATGTTTTGCTATAAGGAAGGTGACCTAACTATTTCACTTAAACTATCGTTAATCCTCCCACTGCTTTCTTTCCCAATCCTATAGCATCTCAGCCAATAAGTCTACAAGACTTTTCAGTTGTTCTTTCTTTTTGTTCCGATCAACTGTGGAATCTGCAGGTCTATCCGTGCTTTTTGCCCCAACAGACGTTTCGCACTTTGAGCAATCATCCTCGAACGTGGATGAAACATTATTTATACCACCGATTCTATCATCACTATCAATAGTTGACACGTTTTTATTCGCCATTTTACGTCGCGTCATGATGCGACGCTCCATTAATGGAACATCAGACTCATCGTCTGATTCCACACGTTGGTGTCGATATTTGTGCACTGGAAAGTCGGTCTGTTCCGCTCCGGATTCGTCATCCGAATCACTGGATTCTACTGGAGCAGCCAATACAATCTTTCGTAACGGCCTATCGGAAGTAGGGATTTTCCATTCATCAATGGACGCTGCCCGAAGATGCTCAGCATGCGTCTTAATGACCGAGCCGGTTAACTGATCTCTAATTCTATAAGAGACCGGGCCAGTCTTTTCAATGATCACATAATATGGCCGCCAGCACACATCTAACTTCCCTTTCTTTTGGTGATTCTTATAGTACACCAAATCACCAACCTCAAAAGTTGTATTTTTCGTCTTACCACGCGACTTATCTATCGCGGCTCTCCTCGCTTTTCTTATATTATTCCTAACTAAAGTGAAGCTACGATGCATTTCCTGTAGTGCAATTTGGTGATGCTCATCACCATAATATATGCGACGAGGCCTCAGTATATTGTCGAAGGGCAAAATAACATCCCTGTTGTAGAGCAAGTAATACGGTGAAAACTTAGTGGTTTCGCTCACATGAAACCGGATAGCCGCCAACATTTGGTTAATGTAAATATCCCACGACTGTTCGTTGTTGCCGATTTTTTTTGCTAGAACATCATGCATTGTTCTGTGAAACCTCTCAACCTTACCGTTGCTCTGGGGGTGATAAAAAGAAGTTGTCACATGGTGTACATTTAGGTCTTCTAATGTCTTTTTCATTACCCTGTTGACATTTTCTGGCCCATTATCAGTTAAAAGCTGAAGTGGTGTCCCAAATCTGGGGAAGATTTCGTCAACTAAGAGATGCACCACTGTTTCTGCCTTCTTGTTAGGAACCGCAAATGCCTCCGGCCAACCACTGTACATATCTATGAATGTAACTATGTATTGGTTACCTGAATGGGTCTTTGGGTAGGGTCCTGAGACATCTAAAGCAACCTTTGTGAAAGGAAAAGGAGGGAAGTCACATTCCTGTATGTGGGGTTGCTGCCTCTTTAGGTTTCTTGTCTGACACGGGATACATTTACCTACGAAATCATTTATTTCTCTAAGTAAACAAGGCCAGAAATACTTTTGTTTTATTGAGTGGAATGTCTTATCCACCCCCATATGGCCACTGTCATCATGGTATTGAACTAGCACCCTTTTTCTAAGGTGAGATGGTACATACAGCCTGATGAGGGGTTCATCATCAGGTTGAGACAAATAGTACAGCACCTCATCCATTACTATATATCTCTTCTGTTCTGCTTTGGTAGCCCTACCATTTCGTAATCTAATCTTCAGGTCTAAGATGTTTTTGTCTGATTCTTGCTCCCTGATTATGTCTATTCCTTTCAATGTGGGCCGTTCAGGTGCCTCTGATGAATTTCCGACATTTTTATGGGCTGCTAATTCTTCCGGCTCCATTAGGTTGGAGTTTATAACACTAACCAAGTAATTTCTATCATCTATATCTACTAGAGAAGCAATATGGTCTTCGTTCACATCAACAGCGCGTGATAAGAGATCCGCGCAAACATTATCCTTACCCTTAAGATACTGTATGCTGCAATTGTAGCCAGACATGCTCAGAGCCCAAGTCTGTATCTTCTTATTTTGTATGGGCGAGTTAAGTAAGTGCTCCAGGGGCCTATGATCAGTGTATATTGTGAATGTTGCGCCATGCAGGTAGTGATTCAGTTTTTGAAGAGCATAGTGTATGGCATAAGCCTCTTTCTCTATAGTTGACCACCTCGTTTGTGTGTCACTTAATTTATGGGACAATAAATAAATTGGTTTTTCTACATCCTTCCTATTTTCCTTATCGTACACCACCTGGGATAGGCATGCGCCAATCGATTGATCGGATGCATCAGTATATAACCTATACGCCTTATTTGGGTTGGGATAGGCTTGTGTTATCATCTCTGCGAGCTTTGTTTTTAGTGTATCGAAAGCGGTTTGGCAAGCATCGTCCCATTGGAATCGTGCATATTTCCTTGTCAAATTGACCAGCGGTTCGGCTATATCAGAGAAATTTCTAATAAAGCGGCGATAGTATGAGGTCATCCTGATAAAAGCTCTTACTTGCCTAACAGTGGTTGGAGTAGAAATTGACTTTATAGCCTTGACTTTATTGAGGTCTGGTTGTATTCCCTCTTCACTTATCTTGAACCCCAGGTATTGGGTCTCTTTCTTAAAGAACTCACACTTAGCTGGCTTCAGTTTAAGGTTGTGCTTACGTAGACTACTCAAGACTGTGTCTATATGTTTTAAATGATCTTCCACCATATTTGAAAATATCAGAATATCATCTAAATATGCCAGAGCAAAATCTTCCCGTCCCTGTAAAACAACTGACATTAATTCCTGGAAGATGCCGGGTGCGTTTGCAAGTCCAAATGGCATAACATTAAAATGAAACAGACCCTTGTGGCAGGTGAATGCACTTTTTTCTTTGTCATCATCATGAAGCTTAACTTGCCAGTACCCTGATTTTAAATCAAGCTTCGAAAAGTACCTTGCCGAACCAAGTGATGCCAGTATATCATCGATGACAGGAAGAGGTCGAGCATATTTCTTTGTAATCTTATTAAGTGCTCTAAAGTCTACACAAAATCTCTTACCACCGTCTTTCTTCTCTACTAAAACTACTGGGAAACCCCACGGGCTATTGGATCTCTCAATTACACCTGCCTGCATCATTTCGTCGATTGCTGAATCCATTGTCTTTCTTTGTTTGAGGGGTGTGCGATATGGGCGTTTTCTTATGGGCTCATGCGTTCCAGTATCGATACACATCTCCACAGTATCGGTTCTGCCCAGGTTCTTGTCGTCACTAACGAACATGTCCCTATTTCTTTTTAGCAAATTGTTAATTTCAGGCTTGAATTCCTCCGGTACATGTACCTGTTCCAAATCTACATCAGGACTTTTATTATTTTGTTTATCGGGCATAGTAATTTCAGTAATATTACCTGCCCTTTCCAATTTAGCCAGCGGACACCCCCGTCTCAAAGTGATTGTCTGGTTAGTGTTATTCATTATTAGCAACTGAAACTTACGAGACTTTGGCATTTTTACAACTGCGTTGGCTACTGATATACCACATAAGTTGCTAACATATCCACTACTCAGCTGTTCGATTTGATATTCTTTGCCACGTCCATTTCTCAGCCTGGTTAATCCCAGACAAGCATGCAGGTGTTGAGGTCTTAATGTTACTTTTTGAGCTAACCTAACAATAGAGGAAATATGAACATCCTCCTCTAATGCCACGTATTCTTCACCAATCTTCAATGCCCCCAAATCGAAATACATTCTCACCCCGTTCTGCATCAGCCAATCTCGGCCAAGTATAACGTTTCTATTGAGATTTTTCACGACTAAAAAATCATGGGGTATGGACTTACTTCCTATCTGGACCTGTAGACGACAAAGGCCTTCAACGTATAACGGGGATCCATTCGCAGTTCGAAGTTTAATGTCCCTCTTTTGCAGTTCAAGTCCCAGTCGCAATTTTTTAAATACCCTACAGCTTATAACCGATACCTCTGCTCCCGTATCTACCAATGCCCTATAAGGTCTACGTTCTATTCTAATAAAGATGGAATTTGGCGCGCCCATATTACCAACTATGTGCGTTGGTACTGTCTTGTTCCGTTCGTTGGGCGTCGCACGAACGGACCTCTGCCGTTTCCCGGGGCGCGTCTACAAAATTTCGCTATGTGGCCTTCTTTCCCACAATTCCAACACCTAACAACGCTCCCGTTCCTCTCCCGCTCACGAGTCCCAACTTTTCTATTGTTCTTATTCCTATTATTATTATTATTATTACTAGTATTAGATTCAGCGGGGCTTACGGCTTCTATCGGTACCCGTCTCCGAGAGTGGCAAATTTCCATAGGCTCCTCTTCGTATTCAGAGTTCGTATACTAGAGATTAGTCTATATACATAGTGTCCAACAGCTCCCCTTGTTGTGAGAAGAGCTGCCTGACACTTGTCTTCTTCTGCCACGCGCACAACTCTAAAATACCTCTCCATATCCTCCAACCAAGCACTACAACCACCATCTTCTTTGCATGGTAATGGCTGTATATTTTTTAAAAAAGATTCTCCCCTTAAAGTGTTCGACACCGAACAAGCCACATTTCTCAATTCTAGGGTCAGACCTTGAACAAAATCGGCAAAAGTATGCGGTTCCATTTTTTTTTTTTTTTTTTTTTTTTTTTTAATTAGACTTATGAACAAGAGCAGAACACACACAAGATTGAATCAAAAGTCACCTACCTTTCGTTGATGTCTATGGTCGTCTGGCTGCTTTCTATTTTCGTCGTCTTTTTTCTTTTTCTTCCTCTATCTAGTTGTTTTTAATTCCGTCGAATTTCAATTGTCGCCGTGGTAACCAAGCTCGTATCTATCTGTTTTGTTGTTGTTGTTGTCTCAAAACAGCAAGTCACTAGGCACCAATTTGCGTATGTTATATATCGCCGTACGACGACAAAACAACAAACACGCATATATAAAAATATAAGGTTATATTTTTATTAATGACGACGAACCGTGTGGAATAGAGAACGGAAGGGTGAGAGGCACATAGAATGGGTTGACGGGAGTGTATTCTTGCCGTGGTGTTTCTCTGCTTCCACTGGCCGTTCTCTGCTGGCGAATCCGTGTGTCGAGGTCTTTATATAGTCTTCTAGAACCGGGACTTTCCTTCCGGTTTTGCCTCGCCCACGCAACGCCCACGTAATTCTAAGAGACACCTGATCTGTTTGCCTCTGTAGCCATTTCCGCCGCTGTCGGAAATAAGGTCAAATGACATCCGCTCCGGCCTCGACAGGATGTATTTCACAAACACCTGTCTTGTCGCTTCGCCGCCCCCTTCACCGACGGGAAACACCATCGCTTGCATCACTTCCTCGGGTGGGGCCAGATTGTTATATTACATGATGTCACCAACAGAGAAGCTGTATCATTGGTTGGACCGAAGAAAAAGAACAGAGAAAGTTCATTGGCCGAGATTAGATTTGCATGTTCGTCATCCTCAACCCAATGAATATGGGACAAGCATAAATATGGGGCTCTGTGAGGGCCACAGGCAGTTGGAATTGGAGGAGCTATGCTGAACTCACAAGACGAAATCACCACCACCACCGCTTTCCAACATACACACAATATTATGAAGACAAACACTTCTCTTGGACGAAACTTCTGCTCCATCGTCAGCTAAGTAGAGATAAGGGATTGGCGATTGTTATATTCTATTTTCTTTTTGTTTCTTTTTGTATGTATATAAAGACTTTTTCCACAACTTATTTGCGCGTCATTCAATTTATATTTGGTGCCATTTTCATTAACTCTAGTGTGTGCATGTTCAGTCTGGTTCAAGTTGGTGAAGAGTCAGACAGCAAGATTTCAGTGTGACTTCTTTGAGATCACAATTCACAATGTGGGTGAGGAAAAACACTGTTGTAATAGTCAACTTGAAGACCAGCTGCTGAATCGAAGCCATCAATGACCAGGCAGTCAGCGTCCATTTACATTAATACTTTAGCTGTTTATTTTTGTTAATTTGACGAGAAACTTTTTCATCATGATTCATTAATGTATCTGATTAGTCACTCTTTCACTTTTGTCTTTTCTATATCTTGTCACATATTCCTCAGAAGATTATTTTTAAGTTTTCATTGATTAATTTAATGAATAACAAAATTAAATTCCAAAATTACTATTGTAAATTTGTGTTTAATTTACTTTTTCAATTTAATTGTTTTAGTAGCCACAAATTTAAAATTGATTTAGTCCTTAAGAGGTGTGCCCCTGAACTTTCCCCTGTCCTCTCTAAACTGTTTAACTACTGCCTTTCTGCTTCCTGCCTTCCTGCATGCTGGAAATTCTCCTCAGTCGTTCCTGTCTTTAAGAACTGTGGTGAACCCTCGGACCTATCCAACTATCGCCCTATCAGTCTTCTGCCGATATTCGGGAAAGTATTCGAGGCTATAATCAATGCTGAAATAGTTCATCATCTCACTGCCCACAAACTGTTCTCCGACAGGCAATATGGATTCCGATTTGACAGGTCCACGGCTGACCTGCTAACAACTGTAACGGAGTACATGCTACAGGCCCTTGATGAGTCTGACGAGGCTCGTGCGGTTGCTCTGGACATCTCCAAGGCTTTCGACAGGGTTTGGCACCCTGGCCTCCTATGCAAACTACGCGGTTATGGTATTACCGGTCGCCTGCTTGACCTAATCCAATCTTTCTTAAATAACCGCAAAATGAAGGTCGTTCTGAATGGGCGTGCCTCTTCGTCCTACAGCACGAATGCTGGTGTCCCACAAGGCTCTATCCTTGGCCTGACGCTCTTCCTTATTTTCATCAACGACCTCCCAGATGAGATCAAGTCCCAAGTAGGCATCTACGCAGATGACACTACAATATACACCCGCTCCAGTAAGAAACCTGTCATGGCGGACAGACATAATCTCGCTGCTGACCTTGAGCGGGATCTACACTCTGTGGTGAACTGGGGCAAGAAGTGGCTTGTCAACTTCAATTCGTCTAAGACCAAGCTGTTGTCTGTCAACCATTACAGGCAACCTCACCTGCCTCCCATAAGCATGGACCAGATGATTCTCCCGGAGAGTAATACACTACGCCTCCTCGGACTTACCCTGTCCTCAGACCTCAAATGGAACCACTATATTGAATCCATAGCAAAATCTACTGCTAAGAAGATTGGGTCACTATGTCGATCCAGGATGTTTTTTCCACCTGAATCCATTCTGCATATATACAAGTCAACCATCCGTCTGTGCATGGAGTACTGCTGCCATTTATGGTCAGGTGCCCCTGCCGTTCTCCTCAGTGTTCTTGACAAGCTCCAAAGGAGAGTCTGTAATGTGATAGGTACTGATCTGGCGACTCGACTGCAGCCACTTTCCCACCGTCGAAATGTGGCCTCCCTCTGTCTCTTCTATAAATACTTTCATGGCTTCTGCTCGGATGAGCTTAAGTCACAGATGCCTCCTCAACAGGTGTTTACCCGTGCAACCAGACTGGCAACTGGGTCCCACCCATTCACAGTCAGGTTAGCCAAATGCAGACGACAATTCTACTCCTGCAGCTTCCTCTCTCGCACTTCCCGCCTGTGGAACTCACTCCCGTATTCTTGCTTTCCTGACGGCTATGACCTCCAGAAATTTAAATGCAAAGTTAATACTCACCTACTAACCACTGGACTCTAGCTCTCTCTCCTCCCCTGTATAATCTTCACTTTCTCTCCGCCCATGTATCTGTCATTGCACCTGCTTTCTCAGCTTTCTATTGTTCCTTTCTAACTAGCTTGTACTCCTCACTCTTTTCTAATTAATCTTTCTACATTTATGTAACCCCTTGCACATCAGTGCTCGGGGTGAAATGATTAAAAAAAAAAAGTTTAAGTTCTAGGAAACTTTGTGTATACCCAATGGTTAGTTATCTGAATTACTAGAGCAATAAATATAGAGCTATAAATAGTAAATTTGAAAAAAAAAGACAAATCTCGTATTTCAGGAAATCTTAAAATTCAATTTAATTAAAGGGATACAAATAGTATTTAAACTTACTGACTGTCAGGTCAATTCATAAGAGTGTTTATGTTACTGCTATCTACATTTTAAATTAAGCTTATTGAAAATATCAATCATATGAATCTTTGGTGCTTGTCAATCTGGAATTTAAATTTCAAATTTAACCTTTTCAGGATTGAACTTGCAATGAATGTCCTCAAATTGACAAATCAATGCAATGGCTATTATCTCATGAGATAATCCTGAAACTAAAACTTGTGCTACTTGTTGCTGAGGCTGCTACTGCTTGTCATATTTTGTATTTACTGTCTTTTTTCTTGCTGTTGCTGAAGTTTTGCTGTTTGATAAGCTGGAAAAGATTTAGACAATCTGTGATTCATACATCAGGATGGTATTTAAAAGCAGCTTCACCTTACAAAAAAAATTAATGTAAAGTCAAGCCTAACACAGGTGATCATGGACTTCCACATGCCTCTATCTCTTGTTGTTCTTAACATTTCTCCTCTTGATATCTCTCTCAAACCCCATTCTGCCATCGACTTGCACAAGCTCATCAAGTATGTCTTGCACTGCTTTCCCCTGTCTCCCTTTCCTGCTATCTATCCTGTGAGTATTAGATTCTCCAGGCCCTCTTTCTTCATTACATGTACAAGAAACCTTAGCTGTCTCTTCCTGATGCTAAATATAAGTTTCCTTTTCGTTTGGATTCTCTCCAAAACCTTGGCATTGCTCACATATTCGGTCCATAGTTTGAATCTCTCCTTCATCTTTGAAAGCAACATCATTCCAAAGGAAAATGGACATAAAAAGGAAAATGAGTGAATCACAGCTGAGCTTCTCAAAATGATGCAAAAGAGACAAAAAACAATTCTAATACAGGGAACAGAATTCAGGAAACTACACAAGGAAATAAAGAGCAAATGCAGACAGGCTAAAGAAAAATGGCTCAACGACAAGTGTGCAGAAGTTGAGAGATTGAGCACAATTAATAAAAGAGATATGGTTAAAAAAAAAAAACTAACAGGACAAACTATATGCTTCTCAACAAGACGTATGAAATCTAAGGATAAAATGCTCATATTAGAGAAAGAGAAAATACTTCAGTGATGGGACAAATATATCAAAGATCTATTCTATAACAAGAGAGAGCAACTGACAATACACAGAAATACTGACAAACTGGAAATACTAAAGACCAAAGTGGAAACTGCACTACTCAAATTAAACAGAAACAAAGCAGTATGATAAGATGGCATTGTAATAGAGATGCCGACAGCCTTAGACAAATTTGGTGTAAACAAAATTACACAAATAAATGAAATCTACAACAGTGGTGATATCCCAAAAGACCTAAGCAGATCGATTTTCATAGCACTATCTAAGAAGCCAGGTGCAAATGCATGTGAACTCCTCTGAACAATCAGCTTAATGAGTCACATAACAAAACTCATTATCTGGATTCTGATGAATAGAGCATGCAGTAGAATCAAACCAGAGATAGGACAAGAACAATGCAATTTTGTCAAGTACACTAGAACAAGGAACACCATATTTATGCTCAGAATGTTATCAGAAAGATCAATACAAATGCAGAAAGACGTGTACTTGTATTTCATAGACGATGCAAAGGCATTCAACAAAGTACACCACAAAGACTTGGAGATGCTCAGCAACCCAGACATATTCAGGAAAGACAGAGTAATCAAGAACCTGTACTGGCAGCAGGTTGCCTGGATACGGACAGGAAACGAGTTCAGCCGATATGCAGAAATAGAAAGGAGTGTAAGACAAGGATGTTTTCTCACCAGATCTATTCAACCTATACAACGAGGTGATTCTGAGAGAATAAGCAGCTCTACCAGGATTTGTCATTAGTAGCCACAATCTTAACAATATGAGACATGCAGATGACAGTGCTGATAGCAGACACAGAAAGGAAACTTCAACACCGCCTACAGAAGGTAGCTAAAGAAAGCGAAAAGAAAGGACTAAACATAAACTACAAGAAAACTGAATGCATAGTCATCAGTAAAAAGAAGAGCTCAAAATCCCAAATGTCAGGGATAATGGAATCAAGCAGGTACAGAAATTTAAGGATGCATTCCAAAGGCTGAGTAGAGAATTGAGAGACAGGAAGATTTCATTAAAAACAAAGAAAAGAGTACTGGCCTTATGTGATATCTGTCTTCCTTTATGGCAGCAAATGCTGGAGTTGCTAATACTTTTTTTTAGTGTATCCCACTTTTTTTTTTTTTTTCTTTTATACACGGTCCTTAAATTTTTCCTGCAGGTTGAGTTTGTTCATGAATCTGTTTTATTGCAGTCTGGGTGCTGCAGTCTCCAGACTTTTACCCTTAGTTTACATATTACTGGGAGGTGGTCACTTCCGCAGTCAACACTTGGATAAGTTTTGCATTTCTGAATCTCCTGTTCAGTTAGAGGGTCTATTTGATTTTTTTCGTGTCACCTCCTTGTAACAAGGTATTGGTTATTACCTGGTCATTCACTCTGCACCATTGGACTCATTTTTCTCCAGTCATTGTAGTTTCCTAGTTTGAAGTTACTAACGGTTACACCTTCTCTCTCCTTGCTTTTGGAATTCAAGGCTCCCATGATAATTCTAATTTCTTGGAAGTTGCACTGAGCTTTGGTGTTGTCCAATATAGAGTAAAAAGAATCTTTCCTCTGTAGAATCCTTAGATAGCAACTGCCTGTAATCATTTGATACTGACAGCTTCAAGCTACCCAGCAAATTGGTAGGTGGTTTATATGACAGCCAGGGAGATTCCACTATGCTATATAGGCAAATCTATTTTGTAGATTCTGATTGGCTGATGATTCCAGTGTGGATATTGTGCTCAATAAATATCAGTACAATATCCACTCAATGGATGAGAGGAGAGAGTGACCGACTGACGACATGTGCCAGGCGTTTTGGTGGCATTTCGTGATCCTGTTTACCAAGGAGCCTGGTCTTTGTGATGAGGAGTTTCGCAGCTATTTGGCTGACTTCCCCCAGCTTCTGCTGGCTGATGCAGCTAGCGATGTTTACATGGCTTTAAAGAAGGTTGGCAGAGGTAAATCGCCAGGTCTTGATGGTTTGCCCTATGAATTGTACTTGAGGCTGTCGCACATATTTGTCCTGATTTTGACTGTCGTGTTCAACAACTGGTTCTGGCAGGGGTCCATCCCCAATCGGTTCACCAGGGGTGTGATCACACTGTTGAGAAAAGGCAAGGATGTGGGGAAACTTTGCTAAACACAGTTAAAGATTTTGGCCAAAATCTTGCAAAATCGTTTGCAATTAGTTGCCGAGCCTCTGTTTGGACCTGAGCAGACTTGTGCTGTGAAGGGCTGAACAATTCAGAGCAACCTGCATCTGATATGCATGATCATAGAGGGGTTAAAAGACAACGAAGAAGCTGTGCTGATCAATTTGGATCAGTCCAAGGCATTTGATAGGGTTGACCATCGTTACCTGGCAGCTGTCCTGCAGGCCGTTGGATTTGAAACCAACTTCCGCTGCTGGATTAGCCTCCTGTATCAATCCCCCATGTATGTGGTACAGGTGAACAGAAAGTTGACAGGCGTTCTGGTGCTGTCTAGGTCAGTCTGACAGGGTTGTCCACTGTTGCCCCTACTTTATGCTTTGGCATTGGAGCCCCTCCTTCGCCGGCTAAGAAACAGGGCGTGCAGTCCGGCTAGTCCCTGGTGGTGCTCGAGCCAGGGTTTCCACGTACGCCGATGACGTCACTACTTTCGTGTCCTCCCGGAGTGACATCGAGGTGGTACAGAAGGCGCTTGAATGGTACGAACAGGTGACAGGGGCCAAGATTAACCGCAACAAGTCGTCTGGCTTGCAGTTAGGTGCCTGGAATGGTGTTACCCTTCCGGGGCTTTTCGACTGGACAGATGGCCCTGTCTGCATTCTTGGAGTGTGGTTAGGGCCCGACCTCCAGTTGGAGAAAAATTGGTCAGAAGTACTGGCTAAGGTCGGCGTGTTGAAGGAATTTGTCCTTAAAGAGTTTGGCTGAGGTGTGTGCTACATATATCTTTCCCATTATCCTTTACCTGTTGTCTGTACTTCCACTTTGTAAATGGCGTAAGGAGGCGATCGAGCATTTGCTATTCTCCCTTCTGTGGAGAGGACGCAAACACTACGTCGACAAACGTGTCTGTTACCAATGTCCGTGTCATGGGGGTCTGGAAATGCCGTACCTGATGGGCCACAAGGTTGCATCAAGGTTGGTTTTTCTCAGGTATTGCTGAGGGGGATAGTGAGGGACATGTTCCCTAGCCTTACTATCACTCGCCCCCCCCATCTCAAGGCGGTGCTGTAAGCCTCGAGGACGATCGAGTTTTCTCCTCAAATGTCTGTCGGCCTTGCAGGCCATTCCATGGTCCAGTGACCTTTCACAGCCTAGGAGAGTTTTCTATTATGGGTTAGTGGAGGGCGTCATGAAGGATTCATTACGTGATGTGCTCTGCTTATCGGAGGATGAGTTTCACTCGTTCTGGTCTTGGGCACCAGGTACCGATTATCTCAGCAACTCTGAGTTTTTGCTCACCTGGCAATTGGCTCAGAATCAGTTGCCTCTCAATGGCCTTCATATGGGACCTGGCGGGTTTGCCAGATTGTGAATGCTGCAACCTTGGCTTGGAAGAAACGGCTTCGCATGCCTTCTACCATTGTTTGCAGGTTTGCCCTCTATGGGACCGTGTTGGTGAGTTGACTGCTCATATTACACTGTGAGAGCTTGTGCTCATTGATCATGCATTTGCCTGCGACAATGTGTGGCCCCCGTTTTCTGAGATGAAGAGTATGGTGTTTCTGTCACTGCTAGCCACGGCTCGAATGGGGATTTGGACAACGTGAACAGTGGGAGTCTTGCGAGGTCAGCGTCTTTCACATCAGGATCTGATCCGATGTTTTGAGTATCAGTTCAAAATAAGGATTAGAACTGATTGGAAATGTTTAACTTCAACAGACTTCAGCAAAAGGTGGGTAAATGTGACGAGCCTGGTTCTAGTCTTGATTTTCTCTTTTAGATCTGCTGGTTACATTGGGGTGGATTCCTTTGGAACCCATCCCTGGTTAGGGTGCCTTTCTTTTGTGTACCTAGTTAATGTGAATGAATGTGTTCCTAGCCTGTACCCAGCTTTCTCTTTTGTTATGATCGAAGTCAAGATTTCCAACCTCCCCAGTTTGTTTTGGCCTCCTTTTATCTAGGCTTGTCCCATTCCATTAATTATTTTACCCCTCCCCCACTCCCTTAGCGAGTGTGCTTCTTGATTCCGCCAGTTGGCGGAATACAGAGGTCACTCTTTTTCTGGGATGGACAGGTTTTACTAACATTGATTATTATTTTAGTTCAAAAATTTGTTGTAATTTTAGTTTGTTTTTAGGTTCATCCCCCTCCTATCATTACATCTTTCATTAAATATTTTAAATTATATATTGTATATAAATGTATTTTTATTGTCAAGGGTTTTTTCCCCTTTTTTTTAGGTGCCCCTTGTAAATTTGTGGTATTGTGATGTATGAAGGATTGAGAGGTGATGGATTGGTTTTTGTGGTGAATGTGTAAATTGTAATGTGTGATTGGGTCGCTATAAGTGTTTAGCCAGGTATAGGATAGTTAAGTGAGTACCACCCTCTACCCCTTCTCTTTTCAGCCTGGTGCCATAATTGTATTTTTGATACAATAAATATTGAGAGGAGAAAGAGACATGTATTGAGTTACAACCCTGTTTATTTTTGTCTGCCAACTGGAAGCTAGTTGGAAAGGATTAGTCTCATACTCTTAATTGTTCATCCTCCTCAGTGCTTTGCATTGTCAGTGCAATCATTACTATAACAGTTATATTGAAGGGCTTTCCTTTCAGTTTGGTCCCTAAATTTCTGTTGGATAACTGGCAGTGCCCCAGAACAAATTTCTTCATGTCTAATACTAAGCTGACTCCTTTTTGTCACTATTTTTACTGTCTGTGTGTATGATTCTGTGGTTGTCATTGACAAAATCTCCATCATTTGGTCATCTACTTTTGCATATGCCTAAAATGTTGATATTCAATTTGCTCATCTCCTGCTTGAACTTCTCCAGCTGCCTGCAGTTGTTGAAAGTTCTAATGTTCCATGTCCTGAGAGTTCAATTTTGTTTCCTGAAAACAGTTACAGGATGACAGTCTGGTGAAACCTGTTGCTCATGTCTATCCTTTTCCAGTGAGGGATCAGTTCTGAAGAATTGTCCCCCTTACACAATTGATGCTGACAATCACTAGATGACTGTCAGGTGACACCTGTTGTACATGTCGGTCCTTACTGGGCAAGGAGTCAGTTTCTTTAGACTTGGCCACCTTCATGTTGTTAGGGTTCTTAATTTAATTGTAAATTGCCATGAATGTTTTTGGCATTAGTAGTGGAGTGGTTTCCTATTGCCTTCTCCATGGTGGTTTATTGAGATACTGCCTCTAGTTAGCTGGCTGTTGACTCTTCAAGTGTTCTTCTGCCCTTTGTAAGTCTTACTTTTCATTCTACTGGATTGCTAACAACCCTCCTCACTAACAATAACCTGGAGTTGGGTCGATGGGTTGGTTGTCGACAATCTGACAGTGAATTTGTTGCAACGCATATATACACAATATCAAATTTTAAAAGCAAAAGAAAATTTTTTTTTTTTTTTTTTTTGTAAATGAGTTATTACACTACCTAGGTTTCTACCTTGTGGTGTCTTCAGGCAATTTGCAATTTTTTTTTTTTTTTTCTAAGAACATGCACATAATGGGGAATTTTTGAACGTGCAATTTTTAAAATTAGAAGAAATTATAACATTTTCATCCATGGTTGTGTGAACCTAATAAGTATTTTATGGTATGGTTGCACTTAGTCATAATTTTTGAATGAAAGAACAGAAATTTTCTTATTTGTCAAGATAGTTTCACCATCTGCTATGGAGATTGAAGCAACACCACTTTTCTGAGGACTGAAAATGCTCTTGAGGCTAGCATAGAAAGCTTTTAGATTTTTTCTATCTAAAGTTTCTTAGAGTTCAGTGGACTCTTCAGACCACTAATGCTCTTTCATGGCTCTGATAACTCATTGAACTTGACTTTTGCACTTCTTGTAAGTGATCTTCTTATTGGACAAGTTCTTGTCAATCTATGCTTTATGAGAAGAGTGCAACTGATCTACAAGCTGCTGAACTTCTGTATTATTGTCATCAAACTAGTCTTGATGTTTATGATGTGGTAGGCCGAGAACCTTCAAGGATGTAGAATGTGTTACATCCTGCAGAACCTTCCATGATGATTCGATATCATTGGTAATGTTTACAGAATCAAGTGCAGCAAGAAGTTTGTCAGAGCTCAATTTTCGTTTCAGTCAATTTTAGAAACAGTACGTTAATGCTCTTGGGCACTGTAGATTTTCTCTTCACTTTTGCTGATGCAGTGTAATTTTATTCTAAAGTAGAGTGTGATCTGGCAGCATGTTCTGTGGAATAAACATGTTATCTTAAAATCTTTTATGTTCCATGTTTTGGTGATGGCATAGTTGATCAGATGCCAGTCTTTCGAATGAGGATGCATCCATGTGGTCTTACAACAGCTAGGTTGCTGGTAGAAGGTATAATCGGTCAGTTAAGCCCCATATGTGATACATGCATAGGAGATCATGTCTTGAAAGAGACATGACTGACTGGGCAGAAGATTTTCCTGCATTAGGTTGCCATTGCTTTCTGTGGTAGACTGGTTGCCAACCAAGGCTAGAGAACCCAATCTATCCTGCTATTTAATCCATAGCTGGAGGAAGAATCGAGGGATTCATACCTTTCCCAAGGGTATTTGCACATATGTGAATGCAACAAATTCAACTGAAATTTGAACTCAGCTCTCCGATTTCTCATTCATGCTTTTCAATCCTTTAATCTCCTGATAAGACTTGCTGCCGGATGTAGAGTATCTATATATTTTTCTTTTTATATTGGATGTCGGAGTAAACAACTCAAAATTAACTGTCTCAATGTACTGCTTAATATATATTTTCCATTTTTAAATGAGTTATTTCGCTACCCAGGTTTCTACCATGAGTGGTGTCTTCAGGCGATTTTAATAAACCTTTTACCGTTTTTCTTTTAAGAACACTCTTGTAACAATGTTTTATTTGAACGTTCATGTAGCAGAGAATTTATGAATGCGCATTGTTTAAATTCAAATGAATTATGACGTTTTCATCCATGGTTGTATGAACCTAAGAGGTATTTCTTAGTGTGGATGCATTTTGTCATAATTTCTGTTCTTATATATTAAATAATATTAAATTGAAGAAATATAAGATATATGTTATTAGAAAATTTTATAAATGTTGTTTTTGTCTATAATTCTGAGATGAGGTAGTATTTACAGCATTTACACTAGACCATCACTCCCATTTTTGTTGCCATTTGTTATCTTTTACTTTATCATTCTTTTTTACAGCTGAAATGTTGTACAAATGGCAACAAAGATGAGGACAACAGTCTGAACAATGCAGATACTGATGTTATTTTCATATATGTGTATGTGTGTTATATATATATATATATATATATATATATTAATTTATAAAGTATCAGAGAAAATTTATTGTTATTGCTAAAAAAAAAAATGAATGATAAAAATATAACAGATTGACTAGCAGTAAAAACGAAACAAAATAACGTTATAATTGGGGAACATGTTTACAATAAAAATGAAATTATGTTACTTTGCAAATAAAAAGTAAATGTAAAGATTAAAATGTAATATAATAATCTGGCCCCACCCGAAGAAGGGATGAAGCGTGGGTGTTTTCGGTCATTGAAAGCAGCGGATGTCATTTTGACCCTATTTCCGACAGAGCGGAAATAGCTCAGAGCAAACAGACAAGTGTCTCTGAGAATTTACGTAGGCGTCGTGTAGGCGTCGCGTGATCAAGGCAAAGCCGGAAGAAACGAGTCCCCGGTTTTGGAAGATATATAAAGACTGCGAAAAACACGGATTAGACAGACGAGCCAGTCGACAGTCGAAGTAGAAGAAGCAGTCAGTCTTGACAGACAGTCTCGGCAGAAGAGAGAAGTCGAAGAAACCACAGAGTCAGTCACAGTCAGCCTCGACAGAAGAAGTCTCGAGAAGTCGAAGAAGAAGCTAGACGAGTAAGCAGAGAGGTTACACTCCCGTCGTCACCCCTGTCAACCTTGGAAGAGCGCTCTCTCACTCTCTGTTCCTAGGCAACACGGTCGATCGTTCTTAATAAAAATATCATAGATATATTTTTATATACACCCGTGTTTGTCTGTTTATTGGTATATAACAGACTAATTGTTTTGGTGCTAGTGACTTGGTTTTGAAACAACAAAACATTGATGCGTACATTATTGGGTTACCGCAACAACGATTGAAAATTCAACAGACTTGAAATTTCCGAATTAAAACTGCCACCAGAAAAAAAAAAGAAGACGAAAATATAGTAAACAACCGGACGAGACCAACGAAAGGTAGGTGACACTTTGATTTAATAGTGTGTGTGTTCTCTGCTGTGTTATAGTAGGTCTGGTTGAAAAAAAAAAATGGGACAGCATATTGTTGCCGATCTGACCGTAGAAATGAGAAATATGGATTATTTGGTCGGAGGTGGTGAAACAGACTACATGTAGGGAGTAGCGCATTAGGTTTGGGGTTGACGGAGAGGAAGAAAGTGTTAAAATCGACAGTGGGGTGTTAAAATGAGGAAGAAAGTGTAAAGTGAAGTGTTAAAATTGACAGTGGGGTGTTGAAGTTGACGAGAGGAAGAAAGTTGAAATATTTGCCTGTCTGTAGGTGTTAGGGCATCTGAGTTGGTGGTTTATTTTTTTTTTTTAATGTTTTACCATATATGTGAAGTGAGAAAATAGTTAATGTTTCGTAGAATAAATATTTAATGAAATAATTTTGGGTTGTGTCTTAATTTTACTTGAAAAGCGGCATGAACTTTTCAGACAACCAGATAGAAATATTGACGAACAACTATTCTCAATGTGATTATGAAGGTCGGTTGTATGGTTGAAATAGTTGAGTTTTTTCTGATCAGTACTCGAGCCGAATTAAGAGAATAAAACGAAACAATCGATGTTCTACGTACACAAACTTTCCCCAATTGGAGTATTAGCGGAAAATGACCCTCTCCATTTTCTCCATTTGGCCTTGTATTGCATGAACTAAATCAAGTTTGGTAAATATTAACAAATTATAAAGATAACTGAATGTAGGTACGTACAAAATATCGCTAAAAAACAGCGTGAAACAGCATAGTATGAATAAAAAAGTTCATAAACTTAATAAAACTAACTTTTTCCATCAAAATATTTATATTTTTATTAAGAGGAAAGATCAAAGCAATTTTTAATTATTTTTAAAATTTTTTGAATCTCTGCTAACATTTTCGAAATTTTGATAGAAAATGTTGTTTTATTTGAGTTAGCGGCTAAAAAAAAAATTACGCCTTTATTACAATAGGTTACGTGGTAATGCTAATACAACCCACTTTTTTCACGGTAACAAACACATTAATTTCAAAATTCTCGCAAAAATCAAATAATAGTCAGATTTGAATGAAACTTTCAGTACTCATTCATAAATGAATGAAATTATTTTTGAAATTATTATTTTTTTAAATTTCTTGGTGAAAATATTTTTTTTTAACTCTGTTACCCCCCCTCTACGTAAATCCATGAAATTTTAATAAATTTTAATATCTGTATAAATTTTTTTTATTAGTTAAATGCAGGACTCATTGGGGCATATAAATCATCTATGTTTTTTATTCTAAAGTGGACAACCTGGCCGAAAATCTGCTCCGAAGAGTAAAATAAAAATGCAATAAATCTCTGATATAATTTAATTTGATAAACTTTTAATTGCTGGAATAAATAATAATTATTAAGGACATTATACTCTGAAGAAAAAAAATTTTTTCGTTTACTAATAAAATTTTGAAATAATTGTTTTTATTTTTTAATTTTTTATTATAATAATTCATAAAAGTGTTAAAAATATTTTAAAAACCTTTTATTAAAACGTTGTTTAATTTCCTCTTACTTAAGAATTGATTATCACATTGCCTATCGAAAATTGAAAAGTTTAATAAAAACCATTCACCCATTTTACTTTTAAAATAATTAAAAATAATTAAATTTTGGAAATTTTTATTAAGTACGGTGTTCCATACGGATCGAAACAAGTTTCCGTAGAGGTCGTATTGTTTTTAGAAGTTAACAAGTCTTTGGATGAATTCCCCTTACATCGAAAACTAAACAAACCAAACTTTGATTCTAATTTCATTCTTTTTTTATTAAATTAAAATTATTCTAAAAGAAATTTAATTTTTTCAGAAAGCATATTAATAATGTAAGATAAATATGTAATATCTAAACATAAAAATATTTAATATTTCAGAAAAATATTAATAAATAACAGTTCGGTTATTTTAATTTAATTCTTTCTTTTAAAAGAAATTTAAATTTTTATTCATTCAGAAAGCATATTTTTATTTATTCAGAAAGCACATGTTATTTTTATTTATTCAGAAAGCATATTTTCTTTTTATTTATTCAGAAAGCATATTTTCTTTTTATTTATTCAGAAAGCATATTTTCTTTTTATTTATTCAGAAAGCATATTTTCTTTTTATTTATTCAGAAAGCATATTTTCTTTTTATTTATTCAGAAAGCATATTTTATTTTTATTTATTCAGAAAGCATATTTTATTTTTATTTATTAAGAAAGCATAGTCTGGCTATAAATCTAAACTAAAATTCTATAAAATGTTATACTTGCTGAAAATATTATATTAAATTTTTAATTTTACTATTTAGTTAAAAAACAAAAAAAAATTTAAATTTCCAAATATTACGTTTTAAGCTACACGATTTTTTTGTCACTTACGGTCGCCATCCAAACGTCATTCACACCTGCTACTTGTCAACACGTAATTTATCGCCTAGATAAGCGCTGACAAGAGGGCTACTGTTTTTAAAGAGTGATTTATTTCGTAAATATCAAGTCAGTAAGCACTTAATACTTGTTTGAAATCAGATAAAGGAAGGTTTCAATTATAAAAATCAACTTAAATAACGTGTCAAGGAGGTATATTTTTTTTTTGCAAGATTTTTAAATCAGAAATTTAGCTACTGTTTACATGATCTGTCGATTCGTCAATAATGGCGGTAAATTTAAAAAAAATTTTTTTTGCAGTGAAATTTTTGATTCCGAGCAATATAATTTCGGTTTGAACTAAACCAGGGTATTTTGCTTATGGTAATTAGTAAATTTAATCTCTTGGCTTTCAATTAAAGGTAAAATTAAAGCTTCAAGAAAACGTTTTTATTTTTAAAAATTAAATTTAAATTGAGGTATCGAAAATCGGCAGTGATTTTTTGTACATACCTAACTGAATGCTACCACAATGGGAAAATCGGAGAAACGAAAGGGTTCTTTAATTTTATTCGTTCGTAAACGTCAATTTGTAATCTTTACACAGATAATTGTCAAATTTTAAAAATGTTTGTGTTTTGTGTGACATTTCTAGAGCGTAGAAATGACTTAAATGTTATCGAGAGTTTTAAAGTGTATTTTTAATTATGCAGTTAATAACAGCCAACAAAATCGCCAATTATAAATATATCTCAACATCGTTGCTTGAAAACAACTGCATTGTTTGGTTATTTCTTTGCGAACACACCGATTATATATATTCTTAAAACATTCACCCGCGTCTCAGTGTTTCGCGATATGAGTCAGATATTGAAAAGATATTTTGTTATCAATATGGTGGAATCGGATTATTTGGGGAGATTTGGGAAAATTAAATTAAAATCTAAAACTTATTTTTATTTACGTGAAAGTACTTCACTTTTATGCTTTTGTGCAGGTTCCCATAAAATCAACATCCTCTGTGAATTTTCATTTATGTGACTTGGGAAATATCTTTTGAAGATATATTAATTTCTGAAAACTAGTAAATATGGAGAGATTAGTGAAGGATGTGAGGAACTCCCGAAGAAGTTGACGATAGGTGTTATTGCTGGCGTGGTCGGCGTAATAATAATCCTGGGAATAATAGCCAGGAAGAGGATTTTTAAGTGTAAAAGAAGCAACAGTGCTTCGGAAAAGGAAATTGAGTTATCCGCTGTGAATAGTACTCCAGAGTCAACGGGCGTTCAACTCTCTGCGTTAAACAGAGAGATGTTAACAAATCAGATATGCTTGGGTTCGAATCCAGAGGATGTAGTTCAGGGAATGGAAAACATTGTACCAGCTGGGAGCCGCGAGTCACTGGCCCATTTTTTTTTTTTTTAAATTGATATCCTCCACAAGTAAATTGCATGCGGATTAACGTTGGAATCAGGGTAATTTTCTTAAATTTCTATTGAACATTTCTCGGTCAGACTATGAATGATATGTACGGCAAATAATGACCATTTTTTCTGTGTTCAAACATAGTATATTTGAAATTAAATTAAATTAAATGAGGTTACGTGGTAACAATAAACTCGAGCAGAAGCACGCATGGTGTTGGTCAAAGGTCATTTACTCGATGTTAGTTTTGAAACTAGAGCGCGGTTACCGCTTAATAATCACGTGATTATGCATCGAAGAGTCTACGCTTATGGACAGACGCGAGAAGGAAAATGAACATTTTTAAGAACCTTGCCCAATTCTGTGAAAATGGATATTAAAAAAAAAATTAAAAAAAAAGAAAAAAAAAAGAAAAAAAGGAGGAAAAAAGAAAGAAAAAAAAGAACAATGAAACATCGAGCTGGTAGAACAATTTTCAAGATGGACACGAACATTGTCGGGTTGCCGATGTAGGCTCCCCTATATATTTTTTTTTTGTTGTTTTTTTTTGTTTCAGCATGCACATGTTTTTGTTGTTTTGGCATGCACATGTTATACAATTGTAGGGCTTGTGTGGCATGGGGAGGAGAGTGAGGATGTTGCGCTTAAAATGTTCTTAGGCGAACATTTTGGAAAATGGGAGGGCGAGGAATGTAATATAATAATCTGGCCCCACCCGAAGAAGGGATGAAGCGTGGGTGTTTTCGGTCATTGAAAGCAGCGGATGTCATTTTGACCCTATTTCCGACAGAGCGGAAATAGCTCAGAGCAAACAGACAAGTGTCTCTGAGAATTTACGTAGGCGTCGTGTGATCAAGGCAAAGCCGGAAGAAACGAGTCCCCGGTTTTGGAAGATATATAAAGACTGCGAAAAACACGGATTAGACAGACGAGCCAGTCGACAGTCGAAGTAGAAGAAGCAGTCAGTCTTGACAGACAGTCTCGGCAGAAGAGAGAAGTCGAAGAAACCACAGAGTCAGTCACAGTCAGCCTCGACAGAAGAAGTCTCGAGAAGTCGAAGAAGAAGCTAGACGAGTAAGCAGAGAGGTTACACTCCCGTCGTCACCCCTGTCAACCTTGGAAGAGCGCTCTCTCACTCTCTGTTCCTAGGCAACACGGTCGATCGTTCTTAATAAAAATATCATAGATATATTTTTATATACACCCGTGTTTGTCTGTTTCTTGGTATACAACAAAAATTCATACGGAATAAATAAAAAAAAAAAAGAAACTTAATTTTAATATAACTAATAATTGAAAAAAATGAATACTAAAAAGAAACTTAATTTAAATATAACTAACAATGGAAAAAATGCTTTCCACTAATTTGGAAAATTATGACCATTTTTGTAAAAAAAACAACAAATAAATGAATATTAAGCTTAGATATATATAAATGAATTTTTTCTTGCCACTATAATAGTTTAACCAATAATATATATTCAATGTTCTTATAACTGTGACACTATTTAGCTATGGTAATTGGCTAATTAATCAATCATAGAAATTAAAAACAGGAATACGTAAAATGAAAGACACCCTGAGCGACTTTTACTTTTTTTTTTTTTGTTAAAAGAAAAATTAGGTAAAGATTTTTTCATTTGCAAAAGAGAATGTTTTTTCTTTCGTTTGCAGAAAATAGAGAATTGTAAAAGAAACTGACTTTGAATTTTGTCAGAACTAATTAATGTCATGACGCGTCAAGAGACACAGAAATAGTTAAAAGAATGGCATATTCGCCACATGCATAGCAATAAAATTCTGCCCTGTCAAGTGGGCTGAAATAATCAAAAATTCGGTTATCTAAAAAGAAGACAAGGAAGAAGGCCAAGCCTTGATATGATCATGAATATATTTGTCCAAAAGCTGTTAAAAATGTTTTTTTTTTTTTTTTTTTTTTTTTTGTCCCCAGAGGTGGGCATTTGGAAAAAGCAGATGATAGAAAGACAGAGATTTGATTTTAGGTGAAACATGGCCACCCAGTTAGAAGTTGATTAGCAGAATTAATGACCCAGTCAAAATTCAGCCAAGTGGATTTTGGGTGGCAAACTAAGATAAAAATTTTAAATGACAGGTCATCTGCAATTCTTAATACTTCTGGCAGATAAGAGAAAGAAAGCAGAGGGGGAGTGGAAGATAATTTTTATTTTCTCTTTGGGCGATAATGTAAGCTAATGCTGGTCTAGCCATTCCCACACTGCCAGGAGATCTTTTGGCTGAGTGGTAGCACAGGTGATAGGCGGAGGTGAATAAATGAGAAGGAAGGGAAACCTGTTGATGCCCACTGAAGGGATTGGTATGAGGTACCAATATGAGAAAGGAAGAGTTTAGGAGGATAATTATCCTCCGACCTCTTCTTACAGAAGGAGGAGAACCCCTCTAAAGCAGAAAGTAGTTTAATTTCCAAAAATGGAAAGTGATAAATTTTCCTGTCTGAAGACAGAGAATTCTTGGTGGGGATTTAGAATTATCGAATAACCCAGACAACGTCTGGCCCCCACACCGGATTCTGACCAGAGTCAATATAAACGAACGTTCCCAAACGTTTAAGAAGAGACAGACAAGACGGGAGAGAGCAGTTCGAATCTTCCCTCGCAGAAGGTGACCACAAGATTAACACCTTTTGACTTTGGTTTCTCACCAAAAGCAGGCATTAATAGAGAACAACTTACTCACACCACTAAAGCAAGGCTTAATGAACACCAACTGAAGATACCGAAAAGCAGATTATTGAAATACGACTTAAGATACCAGGACTAGTTTAAGAAATGCAAAGGTGTCATGAATCCATAGAAATGGGCTAGGAGAGAGACGCATTCCTGACTGTTATAAAGACTGTTATAAAGACTGTTATAAAGACATTTGTTATTAATCAACATATTTGAACCTCTTGAGTTGTTCATTATTTTTCCCTTTTCTTTTATATACTTGTGCAATACCACCTCTATCCCGGATTCAGTTTGCACTATGGCCTGGCACCTGAATGATTTCGTTTGCCTAAGATCAAATCACAACATGGGTAGGTTGGGCTAGAAATCAAAGTAGTTACTTCAGTAACCAGATGTTGGAAGCAAGCTTGGAACGGTGGAGATGATATTGACTCTAACCAGGCATTGACTGCGACCAAGACAACCAGAGGGGTTGGTGTCATATCTTGGGCCATGGTGGACTGGGTTTTCATCCAAACCAACCAGCCAGAAGGGTCAGAGAGCCATCACAACTGGTGCTGTGACCATAGGATCAAGGCCTAGACCAATCACTGCCCCTTTGGTAGGGTTAGACAGTTAACTCTTAGCGAAAATTTCATTAGCGGAACAACGATTGTTTAAAAAAAAGATCATTGTATACCATGACTAGAACATGTACAAAAAATTATAAAATATGTATATTAAATAATGTAAATAAATAAATAAAATAACATAATAAACAAGAAAAATATAAGAATAATATATGATAAAAATAAAAAAAAAAACAATTGACTTTCCTTAACATTGCTTCCTTAGAAACATGAATAAAACATGCCTGTTTTTGAGTAAACTACTAAGACATAAGCATAAAATTGTTATAATTTAATCTAAATGTAAAGTCAGCAAAAAGGTTTACATATATAAACTTTTTTGCTGACTTTACATTTAGATTAAATTATTTCAATCCTCATTTATTATTTAAAATTTATGGTCAGTTGACATGGCAATAACATTTTTCTTCAAATTCTGCATATATGTGAGACTATAATGTTCATTATTAATTTAGGAAAAAAGTATGTTTTCTGTCATGGCAAAAGCTTTATTTAATATTAAATATACTAATATTACTTATTAGCTTGAGATCAGCTGAGAGAGTGTGACCAAGGAGGCATAGTGTATTGCTTTCAGTGGGACTAGTGTAATCCATATTAATGGCGGGTAGGAAAGATTTTCTTCGATGGTTAAAGAAGAGCAGCTTTGTTTTGAAAGCATCAAAATTTATGAGCCATTTCTTACCCCAATCCATCACAGATTAGTGGTCCTTTCCACTAGCAGAAGTGAGGTTTACTTTGTCAGCCCTGGCAGATTTCATATTGAGATGGGAGTAGATGGTGGTGTCATCTGCATAGATGCTTGCTTGGAAACTGATTATATTAGGAAGATCATTTATGAATATCAGGAAGAGTGTAGGATCTAGGATAGAGCCTTGAGAATACCAGCATTTACATGAAAGGATTTAGAAGCATTCCCATTCAGAACAACCATCATTTTATGATTTGACAGGAATGA
The DNA here is from genome assembly GCA_037127315.1 of Ascarosepion bandense. Taxonomy (NCBI): domain Eukaryota; kingdom Metazoa; phylum Mollusca; class Cephalopoda; order Sepiida; family Sepiidae; genus Ascarosepion; species Ascarosepion bandense. The sequence continues at coordinate 1,892,530 of JBBBDQ010001097.1, forward strand.
TTGGATTTTTTCAAACAGTTATCCAGTTACTGTAACCCTGTAGCTTGTGCAGAAGGCTAGCATGCCAAACCCTATCAAACACTTTCGAGATATCCATGGCAACAGCAGTTCTTATCAAGGGCCAGATATATGTATTCAGTGACGGCTGTTAGCAGAAGCCATACTGCTTGTCAGAGTATAAGTTGTTGGATGTGAGATGTTGAATCATTTCAGTATTGCTAATGGTCCCAAACACTTTGCTAAAAAGTGGTAAGAGGTTGATAGTGATAGTTGGAAAGGTCAGAGAGCTCTCCAGAGTTTTTAAAAACAGGAACTACAGACGAGGACTTCTAACAAGCAGAGAAGCAAGAAGCAGCAAGTTATAGAGTTTGGAGAGGACAATGATTTGAATTCTATCACATCCACTTTATTTATGGGAATCAAGTTTAAAAATAATGTTAGTGACCAGAGAAGGGTTGTGTATATAATACTTAGTCGGGCCTCAATTCTAGGAGGGAAGTTGGGTGTGGGTACTTAGGATGAGTCAAGTGTGAAGTTGTAAGAGAATTTGCGAACAAGGCACTCTGCCTTGTCAGCTGTGGATGTGGGGGACCTCAAAATTATTGAGTAGTGGAGAAATTGAGGGTTTACTGCTGTTTAGCACACTTTTGCAGAGCTGCCAGTAGTCTTTAGAGACAAAATTGCAGGATGTTCAACATCATCCAGAGAATAAAAAAAAAACAGTTGACCAAAATACAGAATATTGCAGTATAAAATTTACAACACAATGATTTCGCCTTGTTTCCAGAAAATATTATTTTCTCAAGGTTGAAGTCAGATGAATTGGAGGTGTTAGCTATAAAAAATTGTCCATTAGATAAGTAAATATTAGTCATACTTAATTGGTTGTCAATTTACAAGAATAATTTAAAAATTTCATTTGAAATGTTGGTATGTGAACTATAACATGAAGAGGATTGAGCATGTCATGCCGTTATGATTCAGAGGTTAGGCTCTCACCATTTATCCAGCAATTAAGAAGCAGAGGTCAGATGCAGAGCTGATAAAAAAAAGTCCTTGTGACTGCATACACAACATACTATTTCAATGCATTTGACCAGTTCATAAGGCAACTTTATACTGGGGGGAAACTGTCTATGAATTTTTAGCAGAGCTACAGCTCTTGGTGGACAATTGCCAGTGTGATGGATGGTGTGTGCATTTCTGTCTTGTCTCCCACAGGTCAAATTTGTGTCTGAACTCCCACAGAACAGATCTTAGTCTCTGTTCTGAGCAATGTTCTATGACCTTGGAGCAACTTCTGAACTGGGTAAAGGTCATTATTGCCAATGACCAAAAACCTGTAGAGTTAGTTGCCATTTCTGTTCACTTAATATGTGCTGAGTTGCCTCATTCTGGTATGCACAAAGAAGACATAATTTGTTTCAGGTGCACTGGTACCTATCACTTTGCTAAGGATGTTTTAAACAAGAATGTCTAGAGGGGACAAATAATCTGACATACGGATCACACCATAAAATGCATTGCTTTTGTTGCAACAAGGTTGGACACATCTCATCTGAGTACCAGGGAAACATTTCAGGAGAGGAGATGACAACATTACTCCTCTGTGAATAAGTACAGAACTGTTCACTACCAGTTATCAAAGTGCTCGTAGATGAACAGTATGTATAACTCTTGTGAGCAGATTAGTATGCTGCTTTTGGTGATACCAGCAAGTGAAGCCACTGGGAAATTGCTAAAGTACTGTCTAGGCTGAGTCTGAAAAAGAACAGTGGCAATAGCTAGACAATGAATGAATAAATGCTGCCATATCCTGAAAGTGAATTCTGTTCACCCAGGGGGATGATTCCTTTGATGGTGGGGATTCAAAAAACAAAATCAGTGCTTGATAACAGGGAATTGAATGATTTTGCACTGAAAATGTGTGCACTCATAAGTTAAGGGAATGGCAGCAGCAGGGAGTGAACATGCCCCTGTTATATTTGAGAAAAAGCTTTTGACAAGGCATGGTGGGATTTTCAAACTGTGCTAATTAAGGGCAAGATGTCTTGTCCTATGTGATTGGCAATTGGCTTAAATGTAGCTGCCCTCTTGTTATAAGGGCTGTTATTAATCTATATTATTCAATGAAATCTGCATTAATGAAAAAATGCTGCCAAAATACACACAATATATATATATATATATATATATATATATATATATAGATATGATAGAGAAATATTTCATGCAGGAAATCAACTGCCTGTAATTCATGTGGCATTAATGTAACTTTTTCCCCTTAAAAATAAATGTCTACATTTTAAAATATTCTTTGAAAATTTCAGAACTGAGAGTATAATAGTTCTTATATTTCTAATTTCAGTAAAACAAAATAAATTTTTATTTTTACGTTAAATTCATTTAGTCAACAAAAAATGTAAATATTTTCCCCCATAATTTTGAAACAAAAACAAACGCAATGTTGTTTACAATGTCACACAAAACATCAAATCACGTTTACACAAAACAAAAAAAATGGAATTCTTTTACAATTTTTAAACAACAATTTTTTATATAATTATTTTTTTATATAACCAAGTTTTAAAGGAACTTATCCATTTAATATTATAAACATTATAATTACTGAAGGGAAGCCTGCTTCAAACACGGTTTACTGGAAGACAACAATCAATGAGACTCTGCAATGACGAAAGGTGTCTTGCAACTTCTACTACTACTTAAATGTTCCAAGTTGCATGGGCAACACCGGGCTATGATGGTAGTTTTTCTATAAATGTTTATTTTTATGTATATATATTTCTATAAAAGCATTTTTATACTTTCATAGCTTCAATGCCAGCCTTAAACCAAGAGGAAACCTCAGCTGCTCAGTCCTCAATAGGAAAACGAAAGACTTTGTTCTAAGGGATGTCATACAGGAAATCGCAGAATGAGTCCCAATCAGCTCTTTGGTAGCAGTAAGATATTCTGCTAGTCTGAGGTTCTTGGGTAGAGTGGGAAGAGATGTTAATGAAAACCACCACATGGTCAGTTTCCAATGGGGCAGAGTTGCTTCACATTGCAAGAGTCAGGGATGGAAGTAAAACATATCTAGCAGTAAGTCAGGTCCATTAGAGTTATTAGAGAAATGTGTGGGGAACTTCACCACTTGCGTAAGAGACTGAGTGATTGAAAAATTCATGGTGTGGACACCAGCAAGATCTGTGACAGTTTCCCAACCACTTGGCATGGTGGATGTTGAAGTCGCCAAACACAAATATATGGGCAAACGGATGAGAGGAAATGGCCTTATCAATATTCTTGGCGATAATGTCAAGAACGAAACAGTCAGGTGATTAGGGGTAGCAGTAGAGAAAGAAGACATAGCTAATTGAGCTTGGTAGGGAGAGACGGAAACACGTATAAAAATCATCTAGGGATTCAAGAGAGATCACCCTAGATAGAGGAAGGTGTTCACTGACGTAAACACCAAGCCAAGGAAATATTGATGGGTTTGTGTTTTTTGATTAACTGGTTTAGTTTTGCTATTATGATATTGTGTATTCATGGTTAGTGAGCTTTATTAGGAGGGAGGCCTAGAGTAGAATCAGTCAGTTGCTATATTGCACACTGAGATGGACCACAATCAATAAGGGTTAGAAAGTGTTCATTGCCATAGTGCAGGATATCCATCACTTAGCTATTCCAGTTGTTTTTCACTCACAGCTTTCCTTTAGGTCAATGTCAATTTTTGAAAACTTTGGCATATTCGAATGGTGTGTAGTGAAATATTTGTCTTTTAGACGTCATACGTATGTTGATAGTGTAGTGCTGTTAAAGTATTTTCTGAAAATATTTCACCAACAATAAGCTGGGAAATACTGAAAAAAGCACCTGCTTACAACAACATTACAAAAAAATGCCTACTTTGTCTACATGAGAAAGTAGCAATTATATCACATACCCCACAAAAGAACTTACTAAACATGAGATCAGAACTAATTTCCAAATGCAGACATGAAAATAAATACCTATTATCACAATTTATACCAAATGGATAAAAAAAAAATCACACGTCTCTGCCATAGTAAAATTAATAATTAATAAACGCTAACAAGCACTACAAATTAGAATTTCCACCATGTAAATATACGCAACCACAAAAAATAATAAAACAAGCCAATAACCGACTTTAAAACAAAAATAACAATACAGCCTTAAATGAAATAATAGCAATTCTTACTTACCATAGTTTCACACAGAACCCATCAAAAGTACATATGTACGTACGAGAAATCGACAACTATTTGCGCGTTGACATCGCTACACACCATTCGAATATGCCAACCAAATGCATGTGTATGTGTGCAACGGCACACATATACATATATATACCAAACCCCGCACGATTTGCATGTGTATGTTTATGCAAGCCTCAGTGACCGAACATGCGTACGTGTGTGTGTGTGTGTGTGTGTGTGTGTGTGTGTGTGTGTGTGTGTGTCATTGCGTGCGTTGATGGGTGTACAAATGTATATATGTGTATGTCTGCGTCTGTCGTGATGACAGATTTTTTTCCCCCCCCCATTTCCACAAAAATACACGAATATAACCATTTTTTTAAAAAAAATTAATCAGTTTGTCTGACGCAAAAGCGTGAAACCCAGGGTTACAAACTCACACCTATCTATATATATATATATATATATCCATTTCCTTTATCGGATTTGTAAATTTTCTTGAATTAAATTTTTAAATCAATTCTTGTCGCTGAGCACATTTGACACAAGGTTCTAGTGTTAACTTTCCCAGTTGTAATTTCATTAACATAATTTGTCGATACTCTTCATTTTGAAGGCCATTTACTAGTCACATTTGAATCAAAAACTTCTTTGACTGACTGGTTTACCTATCCCAGTTTCTCAAGCTTTCAGAACATATTCAATGACTGGTTCATTCACTTCTTGAGAAATGCTCTTTCTGTATTCAACTAGCTTTTCTTAGATGCTATAATTTTTACTATTAGTTGGTTTATATCATTGAAAGTTATTTCTTCCTATTCCTAAGACTATTTAATAGTCTTGGGTATGCAATTGCTGATACTTTTATAATAGCCTCACAGCCTGCAGTTGCTGAGAAGAGATCAGTTATGATTTTTTTTCACCAAATGATTTCCAACCCTTCAGCATTTTTGGTCTAGCTTTAGCTGCTAAACTCCTAAGCCATACTTGTGTGTACTCATAATTATCAAGTCACAATTGTTCATTCAGTTCTTTAGATATCGGAGATACCATTGTTGTGTTGTTACTAACACATGGGAAGTGGTAAGCACTCAACTGCTTCATGGATAATAACTGTAACTATTTTTTACTCTTGATGACTTCCTATGTAAATGAGTCACTTCAGTATGAGAAGAAATAGAATATATTTCCATACATTTTATTAAGTATTCAAATTTTTTATCAGTTGTTTAGATTATTTCAAGGATAGTGTTTACTTCAAGTTTTTTCTTATCTGAAACTATAAAAGAAGAATATATACTGTTGGTGACATATTTTTTATCTTTGTGTTAAATTTGAAATTGAGAATCCACTTGTATGAAAGTCATAATATACATTTTAACCAACAAAATCTATCTAAAACTTGTCCACCGTTTGTTGAAAATGACACTTGTTATACACAAGGGCAAATGTTACACAAATTAAATAGGTGCAAATAACTCAAAATGTTACTTTGATATTGCTAAATTTTATAATGACTACATAAAACTGTACCAGATAAGAGTGTGTGATGAATACAAAGTAGCTAACACTTGTCATATCTTACTTAGGGTGATTTCATCACTAGATAATTGTAATTGGATATCAACCAATGGTGTCGGTAGAAAAAACAAAGCAAAAAAAATTTGTATGCCAATGCTAAGTTCAATCGCAGATCTGGTGAGAGCAATTTAGCAGGCAATGTAGTAACAAAAACAGGTTAAAAAATTCAACCTTTCCCTCACAACAGTGAAAAATGCACTTTTACTCAACAAGCTCAGAAATCGTACTTTCTCTCTCAAAGCTTAAAAAAAATCAAACTACTGGTAAGCAGAAAGCAATGGCCTTCATATACCAAGCGATTTTTCTTATTGTCTGTGAATGTTAGCATAGCTTCTTTTATTGTACTAACAATTTTCTGAAAGTTTTCTTCAGCAAACTACAAACAAAACACAAACTCTTTTTTGAGATAGATGATTTTCTCTTGTTACAATGATATCCATTATGTGTAAATCAAATAAACAAAGTGAATTAATATTATTTTGGTGAAACAGTTACTAGCTAAATAATAAAATTAGGAACAGTTTTTAATTCAGTCAGTTAAGTGCCATATGTGATACATGCTTTGCCATTGCTTTCTGCGGTATACTGGTTACCAGCCAAGGCTATAGAACCCAATCTGTCCTATTATTTAACCCATAACTGGAGGGATGAGACGGATTAATAACTTTCCCAAGGGTATTTGTGCATAAGTGAATGTAAGGAATTCAACTTGGCACCCCGATTTCTTATTTCGAGTTGATATTCACTGCACCACACTGCACATCCCCTCAGTTTTTAATTAGCATATAGTAAATTTATATTAAGACAAAAATTTGCTTTCATTTTTTTTTTTTTTCATGTTAATTTAAACATGTTTGATATTTGAGGAATCAAATAATTTGCAACATAATGAGTTTTAATATAAAATTAAGTATCTCTCTCATTTAATTAATCTGAAAAACTAAACATATTAGCCTTGGTTAATGTTTTAAATGAAACTAAACTAAATTTAGATCCCTTAACTCATTTTACTTAAACCTGGTTCCACCTTTTAATTTTTAACTAAAAGCATTTGTTAGTAAATGTTCTCGTGTTAAATAACTATTTATTTTTTTTATTTTTATATTTTTAAATACTATTGTTCACCCGATACAATGCCTAACAGCTGTTCTAAATGTGGATGTTGTAAATGTGTATAGAGTGGAAGCAAGTGCTGCATATTATGAGGATGAATAGTAGTTGACTCTGGAGTGATGAAGGAAGCATCCACTCTGGTATGTTCCACATTAGAATAGTTATAGGGAAGAAGCTGTCTGAGTGGAACTCCCTCCTTATGAATGGAATATAAGATGGATGAGTTGACTCAGTGTATCTAGCCGAGTAAGTCCTAACTGTAAAGGCCTGTAGTTTGCTCAAACAACTGTCATGAAAATAGTTGTGGACCAGCAAAAGAGGCTAGCAATGTTCTGTGGGGAAAAGGGGTTGGAGGGTGGAAAGCAATTCATCACCCACAAGGCTACACAAATGCTTTTAAATTTGGTCAATACTGGAAAGTGAGGATTGGGCAGCTCTGGCCCAGTTATGGTAGCAATACTTCATTTATTTTTATTTTTGAAAACACAATTCAAGTATTTAGTATATATTTACCATCTGTGTACAGAATAATCTCAACTTGAATAAATATACAGTATCTTTTGCTGTCTTATAGCCTTTTTAAAGTTTGTTGAGATAGCTATAACAGTGTAGGAAAGGTTTAGTGAAGTAATGTAAACCTCTTTAACTTTTCGCATTGCATTATTAATATTCCCTTTCCACTGCATTTTCAAGGCCTCTCAATTGCAGTAACATTATTGTTAATTTCACTCAGTTGTTTTCTGTTGCCATAGCAGGATATGATAATACAGCTATGAAATTCAAACACACCTCTATTCAAGGATCATATTCACTCTCTGTAGCAGGATAAACTTTTTGTACAGCATATTAAATCACCTTCAAAGTGATAAAGATTAAAAACTTGTTTATAAACACCAAGTATATTTTCACAGTTAAAGTTGAAGTTTTCTTCTTTCTATGTTAAATTAAGTTTCATAAATAAAATAATTTATATATTTGTTTATATCCACAGAACACTTGATAAAATAAAGAATAATTGTTGGTATTTTATTTTTTACATTGAATTGATTTTTTTTCTTTGCATCTTTGAATGTTTCATAGAGTAAGATTTATAATTTGTGCTTGAAACATTTTTATTGATAGATTTTTTTTTCCTTTTTAATTTTCATGAGCATAATTTAAATTTTTGTTAATTTGAACTGAATAACATTTTGAGTTTGTTGAATTTTATGAATATTTTTCTATCATGAAATTGTATATTCATAAGTGATATTTGTATTTTAAGAACTAAGGTTTTTCTTTGGTAAAAATTATGGGAATTTGAATCTTATATTCATTCACTAACAACAATGACTATTAAGGAGTTACATAAGTTCACATTACTGAGTAAAGTTTAGTAACTTTCTAAATTTATTAAAAAATCTTAAATTTAACATAACTAGTAATGCAGTAAAATATTGAATAAACAAAAGTTAGAAATTCTTTGGTCAAACAGGATTTAAAATGAATAACTATCTCGATTTTTTTTTTTTTTTTTTTTTTTTTTTTTAAAGTGAGATTAAGGTAGCAAAAAAATAATTACTTTTTAATTAGGTTGTTTCTCTTTAATTTTAGGTTCTTCTAAAAATAATGTAGTTAATTAAAACTTTGTTAGGATCATTTTTGAGTTATGAACTTTGATTTGATGCTTTAAGATTGCAAAAATTGTAAGAGTTTTTAGTGATTTGCATACTTACATGTGCTTCAAATCCATTGGAACTATGCTTGAAAAATATCAGATACAGATAGAATACTTCTCAGTGTTTGATGTTTATACAATTTGATTGTCAACTGTTGTACAGAAATTACCTGGTATGTTCATAAAAGTATGAAATGTGTCCTTAAGCTAAACCAAAGTCACAGCTAATTAAAATGGCAATATTGGTGTCTGAATGCTACTCTTATGTTATGGTTCATATTATCCTGTGAATAGGAGGAGTACCTTCTTTTGATTTCTTATCTAATAATTTCATCTCCAAGTTCACAGAAGAGACAAGAAAATTGATTTGGGATAAATTTTCTTTCTTGTTTCCCTGATGATTCAAGTTGGTATGATACTTTAAGAAAAGATTAAGATTTTAATTTTGAAGAAATTATTGAAAAAGATACAGATAAAATCAGGAGGAAAAGTAAATTAACTAATTGTTAAATTTGTTTTTTACTTTTAATATCTATTTAAAAAATAGATCCTTTTATGTGTGAATTAATTTAAGAAAAAGGGACTCTTTTCAGTAAACCAACCTACTGATTTTGTTTTTACTTTAATGTTTTAAAATATCATTTTAATAATTTAAAATAATAGTATCATATGGTACTATAGATAACTTACAAAGAAAAATAAAATATTATTTATTAATTCTTATATTATTTGTATTATTTGTATTTGCCAATTGTGGTTAGTTTCTATTTCTAGTATACTTATTTTGTTGTAATTTGATTGCTTTCTGCATGCTAGCTGGATGTGAATGTCATGAAGGCAGGGGACAAATTAAAAAATATTTTTTGCACATAGATTTCTAGCATCAGATCTGGTTCATGAACCATATCTTTGAAATAAAAGTGACACTGGCCAATCGCAAATGTTCCCACTTGAAAAGGAGATGACCTTGGGGACTGCTTGATCCATATAAAAGCAGGCTCCTTGTGATGACACCAGAGCAGTTGTGGGCAGTGTTGCAAGCTGTCAGGCTTCCTGCTGACATGCAGGGCACTGTCCTACCCTGTCACCACCATGACTGCTTTTCTTAACATAACCACTAGTATTTCCAGGCCTGACTAAATCATTTCAGTATCAACACCACCCAACTACATGACTTCTAATGCAGTTACCTCAACAAATCCAACAGAATATCATCTTGATGACATCACCTACCTACAAGCCTTCTTCATCTCAGCAAATTCAATAGAATATAATCTCCCCAGCAGGTAGCTAAAAGCCTTCCTCGTCTCCAGTGGAATATCACCTTTCACAATGACTCCACCCAGCTACTACTACTTTCAGACATATCAGCAAGTAATGACTCAGATCTTATGGGCAAGAGACTCTGATTTCGCATGTAAAAGAATCTGACCCTGCAAGATTGCTACTACCCATTTGTAGAAACACAGGCCAATCAGCCATACCTCTTGTCAGCTTAACAACCCACTGACACAGGCATTCCCTTTGCAGTCATCACTGGCTCTGTTTTATAGAATAGGTATATTAACTGCATCAGTTCTTTGTTGCTTTGGCAATCTATGAACCCTATCATGAATTTGACCTACTATCATGACCTCTGTCAATCTAATACAAGAAATATCCTGATGAACAACCAGCAAAATCAACATTGAGACCAGGTATCTGTATATGTTTGTCAATAAAAGTCTGTTGTTTTAAAGAGCTAATCCTTGTTATTCTTTTCCTTTTGCAGCCAAATACTTAATGACATTAGGTTGCTTTTATTCTATTAGCACTAAGTAATATTTTTCAGTATTTGCTTTTTTATTAAAGCAGTTATATAAGAAACTATATAAAATATAATCTATTTTCTAATCTCTCTGCATTTTTTGTTTTTTGCTAGTGGCTTTTATAAAACACAGTTACTTTGTTGTTAAAATTAATTTATTCCAAGATCATCTTCAGAACTTAATTTTCTGTATTTTAAACCAACAGGAAATCTAAACTTCATTTCCCATTTATTTTGCTTTTAACTGAAGCGTATTGATGACATGGTTTCTTGTTTGATGAGTAGAGATAAATAACATTGTACTTGATTTTGTATCAATAAAGTATAATGATGAATAAAAGCCAAATATCCTTTGGGACTGTTCATTTTGGGAAATCATTCAGTCTCAACTTATTGACTTCATTATTGACGATCTACAACCCCTCCCCCCAAAAAATAATAAAAAACAAAAAAAAATGAGTTTTGCACTGGTTAGATTCTCTTAAAATATTCATTGTTTTTGAAAAATTTTTTAAAAAATTGTTCTGTATAAATCATTTGCATCAAATGCCCAAGTAAGGTATTTGCTTAGTGTCTCCCAAAAGTATACTCACTTTTTGACTTTTGTTGTCAGTTTGAATATTTATAAATATGCATTTATTTTCAGTTTATATTTAATTTAACTGTCAATCTTCTTTGTAATGTCAATAAACATTAATATTAAAAAAAAAAAATTAATAATGTAATAAATTATTCTGTATATAACTTGATACTTCAATAATCAACAAAAAGGATCCATGCTTAGAAATTTATATAAGGATTTTCCCTTCTATATTCTTGCTTCCCTGACATCTACAATCTCCACGAATTTAAATGTAAAGTCAATTGTCATCTCTTATCTCTCTGAGTCACATCCTTTCCCTCATGTTCTTTTCTTTGTCCACTCTACTCTCATCACACCAGTATTCTCCTCCTTCTCTTACCTTTTCTCTGACATCCCCCATAACCTGTTACTCTTTCTCACCACTTTCTTCCTATGTAATCCCCTGCACACCATTGGCAGTAAAACTGCCTTACTTGGGGTGAAATGATTAAAAGAAAAAAGAAAAAAGTCAGTTAACCAAGGATGAATGGTAGGCAACTGTCTAAAATTAGTTTATCATTTCTTTATGAGCTTTGCTTGAGAACCAAACACTATGTTCAACCATCTGCAGTAGTCTTTTAACCTGGAATGTCAACATTTCACTTTAGTATTACATTGTTAGAGGTGATGAAAAATGGGTTTTGCATGTCAAAAATGAGACAACAGTGCCAACACCAAAGCCAGGACTCTATCTACAGAAGTCCTTGCTTTGTGTCTAGCGAAATAGGAAAGGTGTTATTTTATTATGAACTTCTGCAATATTGGAGGAATCACCAGTGCAGATGTTTATTGCTAGCAACTTGATTGTGTAAATGAATCATTATGTTGAAAGTGTCCTGCCTTGGTACAGAGAGATAGTGTTATTCTCCACCATGATAATGTAAGAGTACACTTTGTAAAACAAACCTACAAAAACAAAATTATTAGAAATCCTTAAGAAATGTGTCCCTGAAATATCCTCTGCGCTCTCTAAATTCTATAACTACTGCCTCTCTGCTTCCTGTTTTCCTGCATGCTGGAAGTCCTCTTCTGTCATTCCTGTATTTAAGAACACTGTGAATCCTCGGACCCATCCAACTATCGCCCTATCAGCCTTCTACCTATTTTCAAGAAGGTGTTTGAGGCCATTATTAATGCTGAAATAGTTCAGCATCTTACTGCCCATAAACTCTTCTTCGACAGGCAGTATGGCTTCTGCTTTGCCAGGTCCACGGCTGACATGCTAGCGATCATTACGGAGTACATGTTTCGGGCCCTCGAGGAGTCCGGTGAGGCTTGTGATGTTGCTCTGGACATCTCCAAGGCTTTTGGCAAGGTTTGGCACACTGGCCTTCTATGCAAGCTATGGGGTTATGGTATTACCGGACGATTGCATGATCTGATCCAATCTTTCCTACATAACCACATAATGAAGGTCATCCTGAATGGGCATGCCTCCACATTCTACTGTACAAACGCTGGTGTCCCTCAGGGCTCTATCCTAGGCCTGACGCTCTTCCTTATTTTCATAAATGACCTCCCAGACGAGATCAAGAGCCAGGTAGGTGTCTACGCAGATGACACCACAACTTACTCCCACATCAGTAAGAAGCCAGGCATGACGGACAAATATAATCTTGTGGCTGATCTTGAGAGGGATCTACACTCTGTGGTGAATTAGGGTAAGAAGTGGCTTGTAAATTTAAGACCCAGCTGCTATCTGTCAATCATCACAGGCAACCTCTCCTGCCTCCCATAAGCATGGACCAAGTGAGTCTCCCCGAAAGCAATACTCTGTGCCTCCTTGACCTTATCCTCTCTTCTGATCTCAAGTGGAACCACTACATTGAATCAATAGCTAAATCCACTGCTAAGAAGGTTGGGTCACTGTGTTGGACAGGAAGTTTTTCCCACCAGAAACCATCCTGCTATATACAAATCAACCATTCGTCCGTGCATGAAGTACTGCTGCCACATATGGTCAGGTGCCCCCGCCGTTCATCTCCGTGTTCTTGATAGGCTCCAAAGGAGAATCAGTAATGTGATAAATACTGACTTGGTGGCTCGACTACAGCCACTTTCCCATCGATGAGAAGTGGCTTCCTTTTGTCTGTTCTATAAATACTTCCATGGCTTCTGGTCCAACGAACTTAAGTCACTGGTGCCTCCACAACAGATGTTTACTTGTGCAACCAGACTGGCAACTGGGTCTCACCCATTCACAGATCAACCAAATGCAGACAACAATTCTACTCCTTCAGCTTCTTTTCTTGCACTTCCCGCCTGTGGAACTCACTTCCTTATTCTTGCTTTCCTGACGGCTACAACCTCCAGTAATTTAAATGCAATATCAATACTCATCTCTTAACTACTTGACCCTAGTTCTTTCCACACCGTCCTGTAGATCCTTTTCTTTCTCTCCACCTTTGCAACTGTCATCACACCTGCATTCCCATTCTTTTCTTGCTCCTTTCTAATTGGTTCATCCTTCTCCTCGCTCTCCTCTAATCTTTTTACTCTTATGTAGCACCCTGCACATCAGTGGCGTTACTGCCTTGCTCGGGGTGATATGATTATAAAAAAAATAGTTTGCTTACTGAAGGGTTGTAAAGGATGTCAATGTTTGAATAGAATATTGAAAAAATCTATCTACTTAAATACTTCTGTAGTTATTTAACAAGAGACAATTTTATAACTTGTAAATATAAGTCTATCAAAATAGTTATGAAAATAACTATTTTAGAGTTGTTTAATTATTTAAACATTTGCTTGGTTACATTGTTACACTAATTGCAAAAAACATGTAGACAAGTTTTAAATTGCAATTGGTTTTAATTGTAATGGTACAAGTACCCCTGATTAGTCTAGTGGTTATAGAAAATACAATGCAATTTACTGTTCTACAGTTGAGAATGTTTGCTTTCTTTGAAATTTTTGAGAAAAAGATAGGTCAAACAAGTTTCTTTATTAAAATTGTCTGACATCTTGAAGTGGCACTGGAATACAAGAAGGGTCTGAATGTGAATGTTTTTAAGTACTTTTATGATAGTGTGATTTTCAGTTTAAGAAGAATTTTTATTAGGATTTATAAAGAATTTATTTTATTAATTTTATCATTATTTTTATTGAAATGATATGAGATGTAAGTTATCTATTCAGTTCAGAAAAAAATAGAAAAACATTCAATCTTAGAATCACAACTACTCTGGTTCCAGACACCAGGTAAAAGTTGAGTTGCTTAGCAAATTTATTTGGACCAACTAAAAAAAAGCAGGGGGTCAAGGGATTAAGGATCAGTTTAAACTGGGGGCAAGAAACAGATATAAAGCTTTAGTTTAGCATAAGTCCAAGACAAGCTTGCTCATATACATGAAAACTAAAAAATCCATTGGGAGAAGAGGGATGGGGTAATGAAGTTTGCTCAGAGTGTGGATGTGCATGCCCTGTATCCATTCGAAATTCTAGACAAACTGATATTGCTCTAAGTCAATTTAATGTTGCCTAAATATGCTTTTACTATACTATATCAAATTGGGATAGTCATTATCCCCACTTATCCCAATGGGTCTGTTAGTCCTCATATATATATGAACAAACTGGTTTTGGTACCTTTTAGGTTTCTGCTTGGTATGATGTTTCTGATTCAAGTAGGTGTTCTGTTGCCTTGACTTCTTGACAAGTGAGATATGTAAACTTGGAGTATCACACCTTTATCTTTCCTGGGTTGATTATGTCTTTCATTAAGAGTGCTGGAGGTAGGCATTTTTTTTTTTTTTTTGCATTATCTGCCTGATAGTAAGGAATTCAAACCTTCAAGTAACTTATGAGCAGGTATATAATATTGGGGCTATTGTACTGCTATTTTTTTCAATGATTTCTAGACTCTTGAGTAGTCTACAGTGGGGCTTCTCTATGCTATGATGAAGGGTACTGTTAAAGTATTATCTCCAGATCATATAATTCAGGTTATTTATGCATGCATCACTTGTGGGAGTGTCTGTTTCACTGCTTACTAGTCTTCTATTAACCAATACACACATGAAATTGAATAAAACTAGCAATAGACCCCAGGTATACAATCTCCTACACCAATGTGAGGAGGGTCTATGTTCCAACTTTCCAGAAGTGGAACTCTATCTTCAATCCAAACCTGACCTCAAGCCCGCTACAGGAGCTCACAATCCTGGGCTATTCACCAATTACAGCAAAACATGACCACTTATAACGTCATGGCCATGGACTCAGAGTCTACATCAAGGATGGGTTTTCCTGTGGTAGGTAAACAAAAAAAATTAGGACCCAGTTCTTCTGTATATGTGCTTAAACATGGAACTTGTCTATAGTTTCACATCTTTATCGCCTTTATGATGATGGTTCAATAATTTTTGATCAAATATCTGAGAGGATATTTCCACTGAATTTCCCTTGGCTATCGTTTATATCTGTAGTGACTTCATTCACCACAAAGAATGATTAGTCCTAGTCCACTGTAACAAAACTGATGAAAAGGGGGACATTGCAGACTTCTCAATTGCTTATGAACTAACCCAGATCATCAAAGAACCAACCTGTGTTCCAGACATGACAGGACAGCAGGTGAACATCCTCAACCTTTTACTAACATCTGGCCATGATAAATGTTTATCAAAAATTTAACCCCTCTAAGCATGTCAGGCCATTCTCTAGTCAGTGTCCAGATTAATGCCAAACCAAAGTCATCTTATTTAATGTTCCATAGAGCAAAGGCCAAGGAACAGCTTTCAGTCCTATATGATGGAAGCTCCTCTCTCAAACTTCTTAAAGCATGCTACTCCAAAACTGCTGCCCTTGTTTTGGAATAAATCCTTTCTGGAATTTATACCCCTCCCCCCAATTCCAGCCAAACTCAATCAACCCTGAATGTGCTGCAGCCATAGCTCAATGGAACTACTACAATATCTATTGCAAGAATGGTGCTGGCTTGAAAATGCAAAGTGCTGCTGGCTGTCCAAGCTAAGGTTGAAAAGAAATGAATTAGATTTTGCAGATTCTGGAACACCAACCAAATTATGAACAGAGGCAAAAGTGGCTGTGACTACGATTATAAATTGTACTGAAATCATGTTCTTTAACAGACAAGGTGAAGCTCTTCACCTCAATCTTTTCTTGAAGCTCAAGTTAGATGACAAAAAACATCCCTTCCCTAACTTCCCATGTCTCACTGGAGATAATCACAGTAACATCTTCATTTTTTTTCCTCCTTCCAGTATACACTTATTATTCTTTTCAGTATCATCAGTAAGCTTTTTGAGGCTATAATCAACAAGGTCATTGAATACCTAGATAGGAACAACCTCTTGTGCAATGAGCTATATTGTTTTCAGTTGGCCCAGTCCACTGCTAATATCCTAACTACTATCACTCACAGAACTAGTGAGGCTCTTGATGACACACACTTTGAGGACTATAGCATAAGATATTTAAAAAACCTTAGACAAGGTGTGGCACAAAAGTTTGTTACACTAGCTTTCTGACTATGGAATCACTGGGGTGGGGTCTTTTCAATTATACAATTCTTCTTAAAGTATAGATCCTTGAAGGTAATTATTAATGGGCACTCCTACAAAGCCCTGGTGGTCAATGAAGGTGTAGTTCAGATGTCACTTCTTAGACCAACCCTCTTTTTGATTTACATAAATGATCTGCCTAAGAATATACTCTAATCAACGGACGGTCCGAACAATTTCTCCGGCAGCCGTTCTCCACGCTGTGATGTTTGCCGGGAGTTTGTTGAAAATGTCGGAGCCTCAAGCTGGGGGTACAAGATTGAACTATAAGGAACGAACTTCCACAACTTGGATGAGTTGAAAGGATGCTTTATTTCGTTTAGAGTTAGCCTTTTCGGTTGGGGCAGGTGAATGTAACACACAGCTCTAACACTAATTAATGGAGATCAACAAATCCGAACTGACCGAAACAAGACGAACAGAGGTTTTACTTCACTCAACTGACTGACTGACTTAACTGATTCTCTCACTCTACTCTACTGATCGGCTCGGAAAAATCACCTGTATTTATTTAAAACAATCCGGAAGTGACAATAAAAATAAAACTAAAAGATAAGCATTGGCAACTGTAAATCCGAAATTTCAGGGCACTTAAATTTTCCTTCTTTTGATGTGTAAACATCTTGCGGACTTAGTATTTTTTCCAGGATTCTTTTTTATCTTAATAAAGCTTCCGCCGAAAAATTCTTAATGTGTGGTCAAGATACAGTAAAAGACAGCCTTTGACCTGGTCATTCAAAAACCCACCTCCCAAACTCTATTTCCTGAACTTTATCTCTTTATCACATTAAATCACTGAGTCAAATATTTACTGGAAGAGTGGTAAGATTTAAAACAGTAATCTGATACCCGTCTCTTCCACAATTTTCCTCAGAAAAGAAAAAGCATTTATTTTTTCCTCTTCTTTTTCACTTTTGTTAAATATGTTTTTAAACTATTTTCTATTCTTAACCATTTTCTATTTTAATCTATTATAATAAAATTCATATTTTACAAAGCACCTTAATATACGCCTAGTTATCGTGTCACACATTTGTAAACATCTATGTTGATGATATATGGGTGCACCTATAAAACTCTTGATGATCCGAGATTAGCAGCTGACCTCTCTTCTGATTTAGCACTAACTTCCTAGTGGGGGGAAAAAAATAACTTGCTGAACCCCAAATTACTGTTTGTTGCAATGAATGGATGTTTTCTCAAGGACTATTGGGCCTCAAACTAACATCTGATCTCTAGTGGAACTTGTACATACAATTCATTGCTTAAGATGCAGGTAAAATAGTTGGCTCCCTGTACTGCTCAAGTAAGTATCTGATTCCTTATGCTATCCTCTACTTTTTACAAGAACCCGGTCAGGCTGAAAACAGATTACTATTGTCATATTTGAGTTCTCACTTTCCAGTTTTGATAATTCAAGTGTTTCTGAGTTCTTATGGATGAGAAATTATTTTTCAACCTCTCTCTCTTAGACGGGATATGACAGGTTTCTCATTGCTCTATCACTACTGCCATAGAAAGTGCTCAGACAAACTACATTCTTTGGTTTTGCTGGGTCTAACTTTCATTGGACCCACCATGCCACTTACATTGTAGCAAACCACCCACATTCTCTCTAAATGTTCCACTCAAATAACTTTTGTCTGCAAACCACTGCTCTCTAGCACTAATTCCCAAGAGAAAACATTCTCTTGGGAATTGCTCCTGTCCATATAAACTGCACCTTAATGTAACTCTGTACCTTGAGTAGCACCTGAACCTTGTACATGGTGAACTTTATAGTAAAGACAAAAATAAATTATCATTATTCTAACATATATAACCAGCATTGTGTAAGTGAAAACCTTTCCTTTTGTTCTGCTGTGCTATACCCTTTTTACTTTGAAAGCTGTGTATATGTTGCAAAATGTTATTAGTGAAATTGTTTAAATTAGTTTAAACATTTTGATAGTCATTTATTTAATATATAGCAAGTTAGAATTTGTTCTTCTTTTATGTGCCATGTCCCTTTTATGTGCCATGTCCCTTTTATGTGCCATGTCCCTTCAGGACATGGCACTGTCATAGCACTCCACATCTTCCTGTCTCTTCTAGCTCTTAAGTTATTTCTCCCAAATCCTGTTTTATAATCCATCTGCTCTAGCCCATCAAGTATGTTACATGCTGCTTTCCTCTGTCCCACTTACCCCCATGAGCATCAGATTTTCAATTATGTGCCCCCAAAATTTCAACTTCCTCTTCCTGATATTAAATATAAATTTTGTTTTTGTTCCCATTCTCTCAAAAACCTTGCTCACATGTTTAGCCCATGGTATATTCAGCATCTTACTGTAGAACCACATTTTTTGCTTCAAGTCTCTTCCTTATCTTTGAGGGACAGTTTCCAGCATTCTCTGCCAAAGAGGAGAGTAGACATCACGTAACAGTTAAACACTCACTATTTAAAAAAAATTTTTTTTTTTCCAACAAAGTTTTTTCTGTTTCTTAGTAATCCATTTAACTTTTGGAATATGTATTTGACTATCCCAATATTCACACTCTTTAATTTGCATTTTAGGCTCATCCTTTTGCTGATAACCATGTGTTCTGTCTTTTTGTAGTTTATGCTTAGTCGTTTCTTCTTGCGTTCCTGCATTACCTTCTGTAGGAGGTTTTGTAGTTTTCTTTCTGTGTCTTCTATTAGCACTGTCATCTGCATGTCTTATATTGTTTAGATTGTGACTGCCAATAATGAATTCTGAGGATTGCTCTGTTGTATAGGTTGCTGAACTCATTTTCTGTTTGTATGCAGGTGGTTTGCTGCCAGTATAGATTCTTGATTATTTTAATGTCTTTCTCAAATATGTTCAGGCTGCAGAGCAGCTCTAACAATGTGGCACTTTTTGTCCTTCTGCATTTGTATTGCTCTTTCTGATAACATTCTGGGCTTAAATATCGCATTCCTTGTTACAGTGTCTTTGAACTCATACTGTTTTTGTTCGATCTCTGGCCAGATAGTGCATTCATCAGAATTCAGATGATGAGTTTTGTTATTTGGCTCATTAGGCTGAGTGTTCAGTGGAGTTTGCATTTGTTTGCATCTGTTTTCTCAGGCAGTTTTATGGAAATAGATCTGCTTAGGCCCCTTCATATATCACCACTGTTATAGATTTCATTTATTTCTGTGATCTTTTCTATGTCAAAATAGTCTAAGGCTGCCAGCATCTCTCTTACAATTCTGTCTTGCTCTGCCACTTTGTTTCTGTTCAATTTGGCCAGTGCAGTTTGTACTATGATTTTTAATATTTCCAGTCCATCCCTATTTCTCTCTCTGGCTGGTTGTTCTCTTTCAGCATGGAAGATTTCTCCAATATATTCATTTCATCTCTGAAGTATTTTTTCTTTCTCTAATATCAGTGTTCTGTCCTTGGATTTTATGCAGCCTGTTGATGACCATGTCATTGTTTTATTAGTTCTTTTATTTTTAAAAATTGTTTTATAAAAATATATTGTTAAATAATATCAATCTTGCTTGCTTCCCTTTACTCTGAAGTTGTGATGTAAACACTGATGTAGTTATCACTGTCAGGGCAGAAAATAGCTTTATTTGATGAATAACTTAGCAATTACGAAAGATGTCAATAAAATCACTTATTTATAAAAATCACAAAATATATTTGTAAAAATATGATTTTAAAAGCTAAGTATGTATATTAGTTATCACTATTAATCAGGAACTGTTAAGTTAGACATGATACAAAATACAAGTTGATATTTATAAATGATAAAACAGAATTTATTTAATGTCACATTTTTTTTGTAAAACTTACATACATACATACAAAACCAACTTTATAATATACTCAATTAATTTTCACTGCTTACAGCATACACTTTTTGTATTAGATTACAATTTTACAGCAAGACTTAGTCAGCACATTGTTTTCTAAGAAAGTGTTTTTTTCTTTAAAATAATTTAATCTAGATTATCACAGTGGTTTTAAATTTACTGATTCAGTTAACAAACATTGACTTTTGATGGTTTGTTTCTTTTTACAATTTTATTCTACTCTTAAGTAAATAAATTTTATTTATATATATAAATCTATAGATTTTTTCTTTTATTGTACAGTGAATGCATTAGATTTTGAAAATATTTTAATGTGCAAATTGTAATGAAATGATTTTATAAATTTTATTTATTATAGTAATTTTATTCATAATATATATATTTAATAGTAATTCAAATTTATATAATTTTGGAAAAGTTTTTTAATGAATATTTTTAGTTTTATTAATTTGTTTTTTGTAGTATACACAATATTTTTAATGTTTGGTTTCAAAGATGACTTAAATCATCTTAAAAATTTCATGTCAGAACAATTCAGTTTTTAAATGATACTATGTTAACTGATTATAAGAATTATTAGTTTAAATTAGTTTTTATTATTATCACAGTACTTGAGAACTACAGTTCATTTTGAAGATATTGCTGACATCATTTAGTTAAATAAGTGATATAACAGTATTAATGTTTATATTCTCAAATATTCTATATGATCAAATTTTCAGGGTACCTCATGTATACCTCCATAACGTATTGCTGGAATATATTTAGAAATCTACCTCGTCTAGGGAGTTAATAGAAATTGTATACTTTGAAATCAGTTGATAGTCTCTAAGGTTATATGCTTTTTTTTTTTTTTTTTTTTTTTTTTAACTTAGGTTTTGTCTACTGGGGTTTTACATTGTGACTAAACATCTTTCTTATCAAAATGAATTATATTTAAGTGCTTATTTTATTCTGGTTTTAAACAATTGTATTTTTATAAATTTTTCGTTATATTTTATTTCAGATTTCCTTTATTCTAAAATGCAGCACTGAATTAGATTAACAAGTCCAGTTGGTGAGATAGTTATTTCCTCTTCCCATTTCCAACCACTCATTACT
Source organism: Ascarosepion bandense (assembly GCA_037127315.1). Classification (NCBI taxonomy): domain Eukaryota; kingdom Metazoa; phylum Mollusca; class Cephalopoda; order Sepiida; family Sepiidae; genus Ascarosepion; species Ascarosepion bandense. Next base: position 1,913,991 of record JBBBDQ010001097.1, read on the forward strand.
GCTACTAGAAAAGTGTAGTTTCTAGAGAGAAAGAAGGAAAAATTCCATATGATGGTCTAGTATTCCAGTCATTCTCAGTAGTAGTTTTATTGAAGTCGCTAATTTAATGTCTGCTTTCTCAGGATGGATTTAAGAGTTGCCTAACAAATTTTGACATTTTGATTGCTCAACGCTGAACAACCATAAAACCGGTATCTGTTTTTTCATTCTTTATGTTTGCAAAGAAAGTTTATAAAGTTTATCTTGGTTGGATGTTTATTTTTTATTTTTTTCATCAGATAATTAGCTCTATTAATTTTATACTTCTGCAATAGTAATTTCACTAAATGGAATGGAATTTATTTAACTAGCTGAATAATTTTTAGATATAAATTTACTTCATTAGAAAACAAACTAAAACATTGCAAAACATTAAAATTAAAATAATGTTTGATCAAATTATCAATAAAACCTTGCCTTATTTCTTTAGTATTATATAGGTTATTATCAGAAATAATGTATGTGCGGTGAATATATAATAAAAATGGCTCTTTTCTTCACTGTTTTTAAATTTGTGAGCCTGTGTGAAAACTTACTTTGACCAATAGAAAAAGAGAATGACATGCAAACTGAGAAAAGTAGTGAGTTGATGTCAAATCCCTTCTTGCTATAAATAAATAAAGTTGACTGAGATAAGAGAGCAGAGAACAGACCAGTCACAACTAGCAGGAAATTCTCAGCCACTGATCCTGATCGGACACAACTATCACAGTGTCCTGCATTCGCACCCTCTCACTTTCTCTTTGTGCTACTTTCTTTTTATCTCCTTCTTCCTCTTCACCTACTTGCTGTCTACAAAGAAAGGAACAAAAATGTTACTACTATTTGTTGATACACATAGTGAAATATAGACTTGTCTTTTCTTGCACAAATCACATTTTGCAAAAACAAATGAACTCTGAATTCTTTAAACTCTTTACTACTCTTAGAACATTTTCACAGGTTAATAATTTCATACATGCAAATTGGATGTTATGCTGTTGGATAAATTTTTCATCTGTTTGTACAAATAAGACTCTTATCTTTTCAACTTTCTGATAATTTTAAATTGTGGGGGACTTTGGTTATGTTTGGCAAAAGACAAGGCCAATTTGATAACCATAATCAAGGTCCTTACATGTTTAATGGTAAATTATTAATTGGATATGCTATTACCATATATATCTTTTTAATGAATCCTATTCAAATAGCCATTTACTTACCCATAAAATCCTCAAAAAGGAATTTAATGATGCTGAGCTGTACATTGTGGATTAAACTGTCTCCAACCAGTGCTTTATTCATTAAGCTCTTTCTATAGTATCAAGCATCAAAGAAAATTAATCAAAATTAATCAAACTTCTGCAATCGTATTGAATTATTTTAGTATTATTATAGTTGAATTTTTTATTAAAAAAAAAACAAAAACAACTTTTCAATCGTGGCATTTCTATAATAATTGACTGACAGTTATTGTGAGAATCCTGCAAGTCATTGTGAGAATAACTTGAAGCTAGTTTGGGACCATTATAAAAAATGGAAAAAATTCCTATTTTATCTTAATAAATCATTAACATAAATAATGTATTTACTGTTTTGTTTTTTAGCTTCTGTGATGAAGTAACCTCATAATTTAATTCTCTGGAAATTTCTATTTCTCAGTAAAGAACTGCTCTTACCACTTTTTGCAGTCTTCCTGGAAATTTGTTTCATTAAGAGAATTAATTCTGTAAGGAACAAAATAAAGCATAATCTGAAGGTCAAATAAGGCTGATGAGAGAAATCTTTCTAGTCAAGTTATAACAATTTTTGCCTAGTTGCTAAAGAGACATTCACTCCAGTGTTAGCCTGATGGGATATTAGGATTTTAATTAATCAATGATTTTTGTCAATTGCTGCCACATGTTAGTTTAACAGTTGATCTTCACAAAGAGTTTACTATAGAGCCTTTTCTATGTCATTATATAGAGAGGTATCACTTTTTGGTTGACTAGCTTTGGTATAGTTATGGTGGTTCTATTTTTTGCTCTCCAAGCAAAATCATTTCACCTGATTGCAAAGCATCTAATTTTCATAATTTGTTTTGATTCAAAAAGAGAACATAAATCATAGAAATGCAGTCTTGTAAGGCTTGCTTTGATTGATTAACTTAGACGGAAGCTATCTATCAGGGTAAAACTGATGCAGATGATTTGCAGTAGATGTTTATTATCTTCTGCATGTTGATTATTTTCAAGTTATATCTTGATTTGTTATCAACCTCAATTAGCCGGATTTTACTGTGGATCTTTGTCAGCATGAAAATTTAACCTGTTTGTAAAGATGTTTGTAATTTTTCTATAAACTCCACAAATATTCTTTTTTTTTCATTTGACTCGAACTTTTACTTTTATTAAAATACAAACAATATGCTGAAAATATTTCTGTCCTTTACATTTTCAATATTAGAAGCAGTAAACAAACCCCAGTTTTAATAAATAAAAATAAAATAAATATATACTGAACAAAGAGTTGTTACAGTCAAAAGCAATCTTTTCCAATGAAGTTAGCTAAAACTGATTAAACTTTGTTAAGGCCTCCTAACAAAATCAGAATAAACTTTAGGCATTACAAGGTATTTTAAATTGATGGAAAAATTCATTGATTATTTCTTTTGGATTTGCCGTTCTAGATTTGTGTCTCCTCTTATGAAAGGCTGTAATATATGAGATTTTATTAGGTTTGTAAGTATGTTTAACTTTAAAATATATTATTAATATTTTTTATTATTATAAAATCTACATTATCTATGTCATATAAATATCCATTTTCTTAGGTGACAAATGTACAATTGAGTTTGTATTCTGTTTGTAGTCTCTAGCAGGTAGTCTCTTACAGGTAAGGTTTATTCAGATTTCAGTTAATTAATAATACTCTCAAATTAGGGCTAAAATTATCCAATCAGTTTTGCTTGTTAAATACACAATATATAATTGGTCTATTTGGCAATTATTCAACTTTCTCTTGAATTATTAATTACTAATTCTCTATGAAAATAGGTGTTATTAGTAATATTATGTAAAATTTAATTTCATTTAAAATCATCATGATTTTAAAAAAATTTAAGTACTACTATAACACTATAACTGGTTAGATGTTAAAAATATTGTTACTACTTACCTAAATCTAGTTGAAGTATCTCTCTACTCTTCTTTTTTTTTTTTTTTTTTTTTTTTTTTTTAAGATACATTTTTGCCAAATCCAAACTTAGATAGTATTTATATGAAACATAAATAAGTTCAGTTGTATGGATGATCCATTAAGCTAAGAAAATATTGATAAAATATCTTTTTTTATATTTTATAGTTTTGAACTTGAAATTTCAGATATGTTATTAATTTTTTTTTTCTTAAATCAATCATTCTATACACCTAACACAATATTGTATTCATCTGTGTAAATATCAGAATGTATTTCACGTTTTTTTCTTTCTTACACATATTGGTTTTATAAGTTTTAGCAAATTTTAGTGTTTTATGGAAGGTGATTTCTTATTTAATTTAATCTTATTTCTAAACTATATTGGAAGAAGATGGGTGTGAATATTAATGGTTAAACAGTAAAAACTAAAGTTTGTGCATTAGAAATTGATAATAGCATTTAAATGACTGAAAATAATTATTTTGCTGAATAGCTTTATAAAACACCCATTTTATCATTTAAGCATGCTGAAAATCCCAGTCACATTGCTTACTGGTTAAAGCTAAATGGGTAACCAAAGTATTGCAGATGCTATGAATGAAAAAGATGTGGGACACAAGTAGTTTTCAGAATAACTGTATATAAACTAAATCTTAAGTTCTTAAAATTATATCATTATAAAAGTATGTTTACCTGCACAACCATAGATAAAAATATGATCTTAAAAGTAACTATTATTATTTCCTCAAGGAAGAGAGAAAAACTTATTTTTATCTGGTTTAGAATTGGTTGCTTAAAAGCAAGCCTTTTTAAAATTTAATTTTATTATTTGCTTAATTCTTTAATTTTATATGGTTTTTAATTCTATCTAATCGTAGTAATATCTGTTGCTAGTATTAATAATCAGTATGTCTTTTATAGTGAACAGGTAAGCATAAAAATTAACTGCTAATCTATAAACTAATTGGTTTTAGCTTGTTTACTTAATATTTGTAGAATAATGATCTTAGACTTGATTAAAAGCTAAAGAAACAAGGTGAAGGATATATCAATTATTAAAGAATTTTAATTTTGATGGACTGAAAACTCACTTTTTTTTTTGTTTTTTTGTATAGCTAATTTCAATCCTCTGTTTCCTCAATATGCTGGTATAATTTTCAAATAAAATATTGAATTTTTTTTTTATTGAAAATATTATAAAAATATTATACTTTAGGGTCTGTTATTAAATTATTTTATAAATAAGTTTTAATCATATATCTCAATGTAAGACAAATTTCTATCATGATTGATCAAGAATGTTTTGAATCAAAGTAATTTCTCTAGTTCTTTTAAATTGTTAAATTTTATGATTATGTATAATTATGAATTTGTATATTTCTGCCATATTCATTATTTACATTCAAACTAAAGAGAGCCATAAGGCACAGTAACTGAAACATTGTGATAATAAAGGACAATAGTTTAAATGTAATGTATTCATTAGCAGCTATAATTTGAGCCCCAAGTACAAAACTTAACATAGAGTATATTAATTTTCACAGGTACAAGAGATTGTTTTTCTCAGTGTAATGAATATTTTTAAAATTAGATTTATTATTAGAAAATAAGCTAATGCAAGGTAATTAACATTCCATTTTTGGTATTAATTTTCAGGACTTAGTAGCAAAATACATATTTGATGTCTGATCAAAAAGTATCTGAACTGGATAAAAAGAAAACTATAACACACATCAATTTGGCATTTAATCTCTTTTGTAATAGTCCCCTTCTAAAGTGTAATGAAGAAAATGGTGATTTGTCAAACCAAGCAACATTCTCATATATAAATGAGAATGTCATAGAAATTTTTGATCATACCTCAACTAATCAATGACTTTTTAACCTAGATATAAACAGGTGCCATATGTGACTTGTGAGTTGGTTCTACAAATCATTACATGGTGTAAAGGAAAATTTCTTGAGATGAGCAGCTCCTGTATTGAATGTTAGTCTTTCAAAATTCTACTACATGAAGCCACGCACTTTATCCAGTATTTCAATTGATGTAAGCATTCCTTAGACTTTTTTTTTTTTTTGTGCATATCAAACAGCTGCCTCATTACATTCTCATATTTCCTTGATATTTTGAAATCTTGTTTCTTTCAAGTAGGATTTGATTTTTGGGAAGAGGAAAAAGTTGCAAGTGGTGGGATCTGAGCAATATAGTGGTTGTAAGAACTAGGGATATTGTGTTTGTTCAAAAACTGCTGTACAAAGTGCACTGAATGGGCAGGTGCTTTGTCATGATGGAATTGCCACCTACTAGATGCATGCAATTCAGTCTTTTTTTCTAATAACAACATACGGCAAACACTGCAATGTGTCACAATAGTATTCCTTGTTTACTTTCTGATCCGGTGGAGAGCATATTCATGATGAACAATGTAGTAAAAGTAAAATCAAGTGTTTTCATATTGCTTTGACTTATTTGTGCTGTTTTCATTCTCAGAAGTTGGGTTTTCTTACTGCAAAGACTGAGATTTGGTTTTGGAGTCATAGCCATACACTCACAATTCATCACTTGTTAAGATCATTTTGAAAATGTTTTCATCTTCCTTCATAGCTGAAACCCAGTTTTCTTTTTGGTCAACTAAAAGAGGTTTGACATAAATTTGGCAGTTATGTCTTGTATATAAAATTTCAGTAAAACTGAACTGAACTATAACTAATGTTTACAGCTTCTGACAATTCACACAGTGATGCAAAGGTTTTTCTGGACAGCTGCATGCACATTTGTAATGTTTTCAATTAGCTCTGCTGGTCTCCCAGAACATGCATCACTCCTGATATTTTGTTAACTATCCTGAAAACATTTGAATCACTGATATACTAATGTCAACACCTACATTGCTTAGGCCTTTGCACAGGTATCACAAAGGTTTTGGCAAAATTTGATGCAGATTCTCTTGTCAATTAAATCTGCCATGGGCATTAATGAAACTTGTGGTGTGGTGAGATGACTGCGCTTTACAAGTTTTCTTTCTAAGCATTGCTATGAACAACGGAAGTGAGCAAGAATGTTATAATTTAGTATGCATGCACAACAGAGCTCAAGGTCAAACTGTGCCAAGTGATTTCACTCTGTATACTTTAGCTCTGTTACCATAGTAATAGTCTTAATACATTTTGATTAATCCTTGTATATATCAGGTGCCATCACTAGAAATTATGCTATTAAAATAATGAAACTAGTTTACTCAATAACAGAATCAAAAGTTTAATTACATGATTAAGACAAGATGCCAACTTGCATTTTTAAACAAATTTTGGTGTAAATATTTCTTAAAATTTGTTTTGAATTTGGAGAATACAGTAATTTTTGGTTTATTTCTCTGTGGTAATACCAGTTAAGAATAAGTATGTCTTTTATCTTGGTCTCTTTACTATGCTATGATTTAGTAAAATAATTTTCAGCTCTTTATGACCTTTATGAATTTTGATTTCCTAGAAAATATTCTTAACCCTATGTTGTATATTGGTTACATTTGTAACCAATATGCAATAAAGGTTAGAGAAAGGTAACAATTGTAACCAATATGCACAAAAGGGTTAAGGGAATACATTGTCCAGTGTTGTAATATATATATATATATATATATATATATATATATATATAGTATATTGAGGCAGCAAGTAATTTTCTAAACATATTCTATTAAATATAAGAGACAATGAATGTCTATTATGTTTAATCATGAGCCGTTCTAAACGTCGTATTTTTGCTTTAATTTCAGTTGAAAATAAAGACAAAAATTCTCCAACATTTGGATAATTATTTATTGGTTTTCTTCTAAGCTTTCGGCTCACATGAGCCATCTTCAGAGAGGTAGTTTAAACTGAAATATTATAAAATCCACCATCACCGACGATTTTATTTTGTGTTGACATAAAACTCCGCTTGGCAACGGCAATAGTTACCAAAAATAATAAACGCAGTTCTTAAGTTTGCGATGCGGTTTTATGACGTCACACCGCGGGATAGTGCGAAATGACAACAAAACCATGTAGTCAAATGCAATATAATATGTTATTTCCTGTTTTAAAGTTGATTTTATTGAGTGTTGGTTGTTTTGATTTGATGTACATGGCCTCCAATATCTGCAGGTTCCTCTTACTGTGTGTATGAGTAAGGATCACCGTATTGTTGACCAAAATCTGTCTGATATTACCTACATGTTTATGTTTTTCAGAGAAATGTTGTTTAATAGTACTCTGATCAGAAAGATGACATGTAAGTCTACAGGAGAGCGTGGTTGTAGTAAAACCAATATATGTACTAGGTTTTTGATTAGTATCAGAGATGCAATCTCTGAATGGGCATGTAAATTGGTACACTACATTGGTTTTTTGTAAAGAATTTAGTTTAGTGCTTGTTGGGTTAAGAACTGTGTTTATTATTTTTGGTAACTATTGCCGTTGCCAAGCGGAGTTTTATGTCAACACAAAATAAAATTGTCAGGCTATTCTCGACGATCACAATAAATTTAAAAAATTAACTAGTAATACCACAACCCAACTTAAAAAACATATTAATAAACTTATTACTGCAAACAATGCTGAAATAGGATCCTATAAACTTCAAAAGATTATAGGTGATTATCAGCCCGGCTACCTTTATGGAAATGTAAAAATCCATAAAAAGATCATCCCCTCCGACCTATCATTTCTCAAATACCCACACCAATATATAACCTTTCCAAAACACTTAACAAACTAATTACTGCCTATCTTCCTGGTAAATATAGTATTAACTCCACGGACGAATTTTTACAGATTCTCCATTCCGTAAAACCTAATAATCAAATGATTGCATCTTTGGATGTCCAAAACTTATTCACAAATGTTCCCGTCCAGGAAACAATTGACATCATTATCCGTGATGTATACAACCATGCTACTCTCCCATCAATCAATATTAAACCCACTATATTAAAAAAACTATTATTAGCATGCACCACACAAGTACCCTTTCACGATCCCTTAGGTAATATTTATACACAAATAGATGGTATTGCGATGGGATCTCCTTTAGGTCCCCTCTTTTCTAATTATTATATGGCAAATCTAGAAAATAAAATAATTAATGACAACAATAAACCCTCTATATATGTAAGATACATAGATGACATCTTTGTTTTAGCTAAGAATATCGATCAAATTAAATATCTTAAAAACAAATTTGAAAGTCATTCCGTCCTCAAATTTACATTAGAACTTAATATTAATAACAAACTCCCATTCCTTGATGTATTCATTGATTCTAGCACACATAAATTTACTACTTCTCTATATAGGAAACTAACTAGCATAAATTCGTGTCTTCTTAATTATAATAGTGAATGCCCCCAACGATATAAGTTAGCTGTTATAAAAAATTTACTTCAACGCACACAAATGATATCTTCTTCCAAATCTATATTTTATAAAGAATTACACAACATTAAGCAAACACTAGTCAATAATGGATTTCCTAACTGTTATTGATCAACAAATTAAAATGTATCTCAACAAAATTAACAATAGCTCTAACAATAATGATAATATTAATAATAATAGTTTACATCAAAATGAAGATAACACTATTAACTTATACTATTGCAACCAAATACATAATAATTATAAACAAGATGAAAAAACTCTCAAAAACATAATACGTAGAAATGTTAAACCAGTCGAAAGTAATAATCAAATTAAACTCATTATATATTATAAAAAGTTTAAAACAATTGACCTCATAGTCTATAACAACCCAACAAGCACTAAACTAAATTCTTTACAAAAAACCAATGTAGTGTACCAATTTACATGCCCATTCAGAGATTGCATCTCTGATACTAATCAAAAACCTAGTACATATATTGGTTTTACTACAACCACGCTCTCCTGTAGACTTACATGTCATCTTTCTGATCAGAGTACTATTAAACAACATTTCTCTGAAAAACATAAACATGTAGGTAATATCAGACAGATTTTGGTCAACAATACGGTGATCCTTACTCATACACACAGTAAGAGGAACCTGCAGATATTGGAGGCCATGTACATCAAATCAAAACAACCAACACTCAATAAAATCAACTTTAAAACAGGAAATAACATATTATATTGCATTTGACTACATGGTTTTGTTGTCATTTCGCACTATCCCGCGGTGTGACGTCATAAAACCGCATCGCAAACTTAAGAACTGCGTTTATTATTTTTGGTAACTATTGCCGTTGCCAAGCAGAGTTTTATGTCAACACAAAATAAAATCGTCGGTGATGGTGGATTTTATAATATTTCAGTTTAAACTACCTCTCTGAAGATGGCTCATGTGAGCCGAAAGCTTAGAAGAAAACCAATAAATAATTATCCAAATGTTGGAGAATTTTTGTCTTTATTTTCAACTGAAATTAAAGCAAAAATACGACGTTTAGAACGGCTCATGATTAAACATAATAGACATTCATTGTCTCTTATATTTAATAGAATATGTTTAGAAAATATATATATATATATATATATATATATATATATATATATATATATACTTTGAATTAAAACAGGAAATTCACTGAATGGAATTTTTTCTCATATAAATGTGTATCTTAAAATTTAGGTTTGTTATTGTGGAACTTTCCATTTATCATAGGACCTAAAAATGAATTTTGGAAAAGTCAGTTTTACCTATTAGAGGAAAATTAAAAGAATATTGTAGAGGTGAATGGTTAAACTAATATTTAGTAAAAATCAAATTTTGATAGATTGGGTAAATATGTTTTCATTTTAAAATAGCTTTTTAACTCAGTTATTTTCCTGAATATACAGTTTTGCATATCAAAAGTAAATATCTGGCATAAAACTTGTCTGTAACAAAGTTTAGCATAAGAATAACCTTTTAACCATTGTCTACATTCTCAGATTTTATTATGAAAGTCAATATTTTCACTATAAAATTAGTATTAACCCACTGATGTTAATACAATTTTCAAGATATACTTCTATTATGACAAATATGCCATAGAAATTTTAGATTATATTATTTTTTTTATATATATTTACAGTAACTTATTTGATGGCATGAGATTTTATTATGCAATTTGACAGTTGTTCATGTAAAATAAATGCTCCTTCATATTTTGTAAAGTTGATTATTTTGCCAAAAATGCTTTAACAACACTAAATTAATAGCTTCCTTTTTCATGATATAAGTTATCAAGGAAAAAAACTGAGGTGGAAACTATGCTAATTAATATAGACCCCCAGATAAAAAATTAATTCGCAAAAAAGTAGTTCTATAATACAACTTCACTAGAGAGTTCACAAACTCCCATTTCTTTTATCAGAGTATGAAATCTTTAGGTAAAATTAAAATAAGCTAATTATTATAATTAGATATTTTTAATATCCCAATTGTTCACTTGGTTTTGTTCCTTTTTGTAATACATGTTGTTGGAGCAAACATTATATCAAAGGGGATGCTCTATGCTTAGTAAGTAAATTTACTAATTGTTTCTTGTTTTCATCCCATTGAAAATTTCTAATTTGTCTCTTCTTAATTAACAGATTTAATTCTACCTATTTAAATCTGCAGTTTTTTCTCAGATTTTGATGACATCACTGCTTACAAAAAAGATTTGTAGTTTGTAATACGAGCTCTGGATAACTGAGTATCACTTGTACTTGTAGCGAGTACCATATACGAAGAAGAAATGAAAACTGCCATGTCAACTACTTCAGTCATAGCAATTGTTTCTGCAACCATAACAAAACTGACAACATTGTGCTAATAAATAATCAACCATGACATTTAGCCTTAACTAAATAGATGATATTATGTAAAGTTATTTTTTGTTATACTTTTTGAATTGAATACTATAATTCAATATAGACATAATGTCTGGTCTCTGGAAACAGTTTTTGTATGCCTTATCAAGTAATTCTTGATAAGGCATATTTTGTATGCCTATCAAGTAATTCTTTGCAAAATAAATTGTCAAGTGTAGCAATTAAAATATCCATTCTACACTCTTGTGCAACTGCTTTAGTTTCCTTTCTTTCACCATGCGGTCAGTTTTAGACCTACTGGAGTGACAGGGTGTAATAGATTTCTATTTTTTTCCTCAGATTAGGTCATTTGCAGTGGTGTGCAGTAATGTGAATCTGTTTTTGGAGTGTATGATGAAATTTGTTTGGCCTTGAAATCATCCATGATTGCACCAGTTTTTATCACATCCAGAATTGTCTTGATAGTCAATTAGTAGTCCTTTGGCTGTTTGCTGCGATATATGTTACTCCAAGGAAGCACATGAAAATGGTAATGCTGCACAAACATATTGGCAAGTCTTGCAGAGAGATTGCAGATATTGTTGGTGCTAGCTTTTCAATTGTCAGTCATGTCATGTCATGAAGGCAAAGAAACAAACTGGATTCATTAGTCCAAAATGTAAAAGAAAAATGTAGTCAGAAGAGAAAAACAACCCCAAGAGTCAATGTATATGTGATCAGAGAAAGTGTAAAAGAATCTTAGAAAGAGATTTGTTTTGTTTCAATTAATTTGTACAAGAGTGTATTCTCATGATGATTGTTTTTTTTAATCTAGGTCTGGCATGGGCTATACTCTGTTGGTTGGGATCAAGAATACACTGTTTTCCTGTGCAGAAGAGTAGATGCCCTCACCAGAAAGGGCCCACTTGTTTACTGTACTTATGCTTACTTTTTTGGCTCTTGTTTAAAGCAAAACTATGTCTGTCTGTATATTGTTTATCAAAATGAAAGAATTCCATATTAAATAACATATAATTATAAGTGTTGTGTATTTTAATACACACACACATACACACCCAATGTATATTTCCCTCCATTCAGACAATAGTGTGTCAGCTCATCTCAGTTCATTCTCTTTACTACCAGCTATGAGAACTCTTGCTACATGTTTTCTCTTTTTTTTTTTTTCTTTTTTTTTTTGCAATGATTATGTTGTGGAGTAGTTAAGAATATATATATATATATATATATATATTTTTTTTTTTAACTACTCGACATATATTATGCTCTCATTACGATTGAGCTCTCTGGAGAAGAAAATTTTAAGAACAGTTTTCACTTCTGCTATATGCGTGACTCTTCAGAAATGAATTGAGTTCTTTCGGTGACTGGCGTGTGTATACACTGCTTATATACAACATATTAAAATTTCCCTTCTCTGATTCCATGCGTCGATGGCTTAGGGAGTAGCGACTCCGACTGACACCAAATCGGTCGAGTTTTGATCCCGGCCAGAAGCAAGTGGATGCATCTAGCCACACTGATGAGCTGTGATACAGTGAAACAGGCTTGTATGTGGATGACTAATATATATATATATATATATTCTCGCCGTTGTGTGTGTGTATAATATTTCCCTCTTATCACACTCAGGAGGTTGGAAATTTTTTGTGTCTTAATATATATGGTACTCAATAATAGGTACATCAATATATATGTTGCAGTCATTTTAGACAGCATATTGATATAAATATTTTGTTCTCATATTTTACGACACAACCCCACTTGTAATAATATAGAGTATAAGAGATAAGGAATATATCAAAATGGAACATCAATAAATACTCAAGAATAAAGGTGTTGTAAATTAGTTTTCTATTATGAGATGATTTTTTACTATTGCCAATAATGATAACTGATGACAACAATCTATAACTTAAGAGGAATAGTATAATCTTTCATTAATCTACTGTATATTCACCAAATACTGCACCTTCCAGTTGTCATTTATACAAACTTCCTTTAATGAATAAGATTACAATTCACTGAAAGATTACAAGAAGCACCTAGAGCATTTTTTTTTTGCTCAGGATGATAAAAAAGTTCTGAGAGGATGGAATTATGAGGTTACCTGAAAAAGATGATTAAGTTCCTTTGTTTCACTTGGCAACATACTTGATACACAATTTTCTTTTGTTTTTCTATGGTAGTTCACTTATTAAATGTGACTATGACGAAATACTAATTGCCATAAGACTTTATATGAAAAAAAGATAATGCTGAATCTCCAGTTGTTATTCACACACTTCAGAGTTGTCGTGTATGTTCATTCTTACTTTTATATGAATAAAAAAACAAACTTTAATATTAATGAAAACAATAATATATATTAGCGGAACCCGTGGAATTTCCATGGAAGGATAATTTTACTTTGTCATACTACAAATGATAGTAATGTCTTCAAACAAAGGTATTGGAAAATAAAATAATGATAAGACAGTGTAATTTTATTAAAATATCTATAAAAGTAATGTCCATAGAAGCGACTTTTACTGTGAGAGATTTTGAAAGAGAAAATGTTTTTTTTTTTATTACTGAAAAATCATGGCTTCTATATCCATTGTAAACGTTTTTATCAAGACTTTTAAAAAAATAATTTCAAAAATAATTTCTTTCATTTGTGAATGAGTTTCATTAAAATCCAACGATTATTTGATTTTTGTGAGCATTTCCAAATTAATGTGTTTGTTATCGAAAAAAAGTGTGTGATGCAATCATTATATTTCCATAAACAGTCGTAACATTTCTTTAGCCACTAACTCAAATCAAAACAAAACTTTCAGACAAAATTTCAAAAATGTTAGAAGGGATTAAAAAAATTCTAAAAATAGATACTTTAAAGGCTCCTGTGTCCATTGTAAACAGAAAAGACCAACTGAGTAATGGCCAGGGGTGTAGAGGCCAAAGATTTCGTTATTAGATTGCGGGATATGACAACAAACGTACCTATTTTTACTATATTGTACGGTATGCACACACACATAATTACTCTACAACCACCAGCTTAAGCTGCTACTGATACGATAATGCTATAAGCTCTCTCCTTCTACTCTCCCATTTGGCAAAGGTAAGCGAAAGGCTGAGGAGAGTAAAAAGATAGAGGGGAAGGAAAAGCTTGTGTAGAGAGTGTGGTGTAATGAACGGAGGAACTAACTAACTAAGGAAGGAACAAGCAGAAATATAATATAGATTCATGTAGATGTAAAAGATAGAAGACAGAGATTTTAGTTTCTATTTGAAATATTATTTTGACTTCATTAAAAACACTGGTTTTGATCATTGAAAAATAAAACTTGTTCCAGCAAGATATTTTTATATATATATATATATATATATATATATATATATATATAAATATATGAGCTAAAATTTGACAAGATGAATAGAACAAGTAAAGAGCAGTTAGAAAAATGTGTCTTTAATCTAACATTTAAAACATTACATCACATCACTTCTGCATTTTTCTACAAATCTAAACTCCATAAATGTGTCTACCAATAGGTATAATGAAATAAAGATACTTCCATATATTCATAACATTATATTTTTTCTCTATATGTATTACATTCTATTTTATTTAATAATTAATCTATTATAATTATGTTTTATACCTATTATTGTATATTATATTTTTCATATATTATTATATTTTTATTATTTCTCTCATTTATTATGTTATTGTATGCTATTTATATTGCTTAATTGTAATATTGTAATGATATGGTACTTTATATAATTACTATTATAATATATAATACTTTAATATGTGTTTTAATATTTCTAAATATTATGTGTATTATATTGTAAAAATTTTAATACACATTTCATTGAAAGATTCTAACTCTTAACTCATTTTAAAAAATGTATTTATTTAATTATAAAAAGTTTGCTTATACTTGTATACATTATTTTGCTAGAATTTTAAATGGAAACATATTTTGTTTTATCATTCACACACACACACACACACACACACAAACTTCGTAAACACACATTCATACATAATTCTCTCATACACATATTTTCAAAATGAAAATCGTCCATAACTTGATACTTGTATACATTCTTTCACTACAATTTTGAACGGAAATGTATTTCATTTTATCATTCACATGCATTGTAACACCCTCTTCCTATTAGCCTATGGTTCATTAAAAACCACAAATAGCTTCTTTTTCTCTCCCCAGCTTGATCTGAAATATTCAACACTATAGCTGATCAATGACTTGATTTCTTTAGCCTTTGGTCTATTCTGCCCCCATGTTGTGAGCAATTGATCATAGACAGGCTGAGACTTGTTAATATTTTGCTTTGGCTCAATCCGTACAGAATGAAGAAGGTGCACAGAAATAATAAAAATAGAAACTGAATAATTACTCAGGGAAAAATGTTGAATAATATTAAAAAAATATGATATATCTTGAGTATGTTATATAATGAACTTGTTAGTAGTGTACATGCAGGATTGTTAATCCAAACTGTCCCCAAAATAGACATGACACTTGGTTAAACTAGTATATGTTAGCTGAAGTACAGTCAATGGAGTTTGTTTAGTTGATTTTTTTGTAATTTCTTGATAAGTCTGGCTCGAGGCTGGTGTGATGGAATTACATCAAGCAGTAGTCTCATGCGATCAATCTTGGTTGCCATTTGTACAACATTTTGGTTGTTGTATGCTCCAGCCTTCTTCAGGTACTAGGAATTTTGAGAGTTTGGTTAGTGGAAGATAACTCATGACTACCAAAAGAGGCTTCATGCAAGGAATGAGAATGATATACTCCAGTATATCATTCTCATTCCTTGCATTTTATTGATAAAACATTATTCAGCAAAAGCTTCATAGCTTCAGCTTTTGACTTCATAATTTGAATAAGATCTGTAACCTATTTTGCAAATTGAGAGAGAGCATAGTTTGAAGATTATTCTTCCATATATCAATGAAACTCTGTGCCATGTCATTTTAGGATGAGGGTGGTCATGGCTCACCACAACTTCCTGTTCTTTCTAGATATTTCTCTGTCTTTTTGCTAACTATTTACACAAGCTTTCTGCTGTCCTTTTTGCCTTCAATATGTCCTGAGTATCAAATCCTCCAAGAAATTTCAATTATCTCTTTCAGGTATAACTGATTTTAAGTATGTGGCTTTTTTCTATTTTCCCTAAAACTTCCTCAGTACACACATGTTCAGTCTATGGTATTCGCAGTATCCTTCTGTAGAACAACATTTTCGTTACCTCAAGTTTCTGTGAGAAAATTGTCCAGCATTCACTATCATATAGTAGAACCGATATTACATAAGTTCAGTATTCTTGTTTTAATTTCTAATGAAATTTTCCTGTTTCTTAATACATTGCTTAGCTTTTGGAAGGCAACTTTCAATATTCTAATGCACCTTCAGATTTCAGTGTTGTATTTTTCATTCTCCATTAAAATACTTCCTAGAGATTAAAATTTTTGTATTTGTTTGATTTCAGTACCTCCAATTCATAGTTCACTTGTTGACTAGTTCTTTTTGTTGTCAACCATACCTTTTATCTTACAAATAATGCTTAGATATTTCTTCTTGCTTTCTGTTACTACTTTCTGTCATATTTCTCTAATTTCCCTTCTGTGTTTGCTGTCAAAACTGTACATATTATGCTGTTAAAATTGTGATTGCCAATAATGAAGTAGGACTTCTAATTCTCAGGATTGCTTCACTGTAAATGCTTAATAAATCCAGTGAGAAGATACATCCTTATCTTACATACCTTTCTAGTTAAAATGCATATATATATATATATCAAGAAAAAATATTTATGAAAATAAGTGATAGTCCCCAAAATAGCAATGAAGAAGCATATGTACTTCTGAAGGACAACAAACCTGATTTTTACAGCAAATTACCTGCAAGGATAATAAACCCCACTAAATCCGAAATAGGTAGGATAAGTAAAACAATATTAGAGAGGGTCAACCAGCAGATAAAAAATAAAGTTAAACTAACGCAGTGGAAAGGTACGGTGGACATAATTGAGTGGTTAAAAAAAACTGGGAGAAAAAATAAGGCCACTTTTTTACAATTTGACATTGTGGATTTCTACCCATCAATTTTGGAGAACCTATTCGGTCTTCGCACTGGAATTCGCGGAGTTCTATTCAGACATCACAGAAGATGAAGTCAAAATTATCCTGAACTGCAGGAAATCAGTTATAATCCATGACAACGAACAGTGGACTAAGAACTCAAAAGAGAACTTTGATTTATCTATGGGAGCCCTGGATTCCACAGAGGCCTCGGATCTGATTGGATTATTCTTACTGTACAACTTAACTGCACATAAGAAAATCGAAACAGACAAAATAGGACTATATAGGGACGACGGACTAATGATAATTGATAAATCTACTGGAGGTAAGGTTGATAAAACCAGAAAACTAATCCATAGAGTCTTCAAATCTTTTGGCCTTAACGTAGTGATTAATCACAATATCAAACAAATAGACTTCCTTGACATAACATTAGACCTAATATCGAACACATTCCAATCCTTACATGAAAAACGCCAACCCAATATATATAAACCCCAACTCTAATCACCCACCATCCATAATTAAGCACATCCATCATCGGTAGAACGTCGCATTAACACACACTCATCCAGTAAAGAAATATTTGATAAGCGCAAGGTAATTTATAATAAAATCCTTAAGGAAAGCAGGTATAAATCATCAAAAATCAGCTTTGTAGAAAAATTCAAAAGTCCAAAAAGCAAGAATAGAAACAGAAAAATAATATGGTACCCCCCCCCCCCTTCAGTCAATCAGTTAACTTCAAGCTGGGACATTAATTCCTTAAATTAATAGAAAAGCACTTTCTCAAAAATAACCCTCTGAGCAAAATCTTCAATAAAAATACCATAAAATTAAGTTATAGCTCTTCCAATAATCTAGAAAAAATAATAAAAATGCATAACATCAAAATATTAAAACTACACAGCAAAATTAAATCCAACACTAATACAAGTCTGTCCAGTGACCAACCTCTAACTGTAGAAACTCCAATCAATGCCCCATGACCAATAAATGTCTGACAAAATCTCTGATATATATGTGTTCGATCTCATTCATAGAAAATCCTAAAGAGGAAAAAATATATATTGGGAATACCATGAACGTATTTAAAAAGCGCTTTTACAATCACCTCTCATCCTTCAATAACAAAGAAAAACAAAACATGACATCTCTCTCCAAATACTTTTGGAAATTAAAAAATGAAAATAAAACACTTAAGGTTAAATGGAAAATCCTCAAACAAGCAAGAACAGCAAAATCTATAAAAGAACTATGTTTTCTTTGCCTTCAAGAAAAAATAGAGATCCTTAAATATATAAATAGTAACAAGCTTTTAAACCAGAGGCACGAAACCACAGTAAACTGTAAACACATTAGGGACCTAACCCTACAATCATGCTAGGAAATACTAGGAGATATTCTTGTTATAAAAGACTAAAAATGCTACAGAAAAATCGATCTAATAAACCCTTAAAGTAAGATCTAATACCCACAACAACCTCTAAATAAATAAAATGTAAAATTAAAAGAAGTAAACAGGCTCCCAAACTATAATCTAGGAATAATTAAAAATTAAAGGAAAACAAATCAATCCCCTAAATTCAAAATCAAGATTAAAAAATATACAAATTTAGATAAATTATAAAAAACTGATAAAATACAAATTTACATTTGCCCTCTAAAAAATACAATTTTTGATTTTTTTATAAATAACCTCGCCTAAATACAAAACAATCCACACTTAAATAGATCAAATTACGAAAGTCTACAACAAAGTTTAATATTCCAAAAGAAAAAAATAACTCCCAAATTAAAAAAATAGCTCCCAAATTAAAAAAGAATCAAAAAAATTAAAAGGAAAAAAAATCGATCTTCTAAATTCAATATTAAGATTAAATATACAAATTTAGAAACATTATAAAAGCTGACAAAATAGAAATTTGCATTTACTTCCGAAAGAATGCAAGTTTAGACTTTTTAGAAACAAATTTGCCTAAATACAATAATACATGAATAAACACCCCGATCCCGCTAAAATAAAAAAATATGAAAAACAAAAATAAAATACAAAATATGCCGTACTGAAAAAATCAAAATTAAAAAGAAAAAAAACACATCACCCCTATCATGTCTATATAAGGAACCCTAAGAAAAACAGCCTCGCCACTAAATCGCTCCCGTATTCTTGCTTTCCTGATGGCTACGACCTCCAGAAATTTAAATGCAAAGTCAATACTCATCTACTAACCACTGGACTCTAGCTCTCTCCCCACCCCCGTATAACCTTCCCTTTCTCTCCACCTATGTATCTGTCATCGCACCTGCTTTCTCAGCTTTCTATTGTTCCTTTCTAACTAATTTGTACTCCTCACTCTTTTCTAATTAATCTTTTTATACTTATGTAGCCCCCTGCACATCAGTGGCGTTTCCGCCTTGCTCGGAGTGAAACGATTAATAAAAAAAAAATAAAAGAGAATAAATAAAATTTGTCTGGTAACAACAGACACAAATAAATCAAGCCCTAGCTAAGCAAGACACCTAAAAATTCTTAAGGTCAATAAACAAGACAAGTCCCCAATCACACACACAAGAAAACCCCATGCAAACACACAAAACTGACCAAGTAATAACCCCCACCACACACACCAATCTCTGTGAAATTCTAACCAAAAGATATACACGACAGATAAAAACGTACACTACAACAGATAATACCATTAATTAACAATTTAGCACTTACACACCAGGCTCTTCAAAACACTAGAAGACACATTCCCTTCATTATTAATAACCCCAACCAACCTCCCACAACAACAATGAACCAAATATAGGGAGCAGACGAATTCAGTTTTGCTTTTACCTCCCGAAGAAACGTACCTAACGTTGAAACAAACATATGATTGTCGAGGACATATATTAAAAAATAATGTACATGTTCTAAAACATAATTTATAATAAATATTCACAGCTCTATACATCATATATCGAGCACTGTTTTAAATTAATGTTTTGGACGGAAAAACTTCTTTCTTTGTTCTGTACCCACTCAGATATATATATATATATATATTTAGTATATTGAGGCAGCAAGTAATTTTCTAAACATATGCTATTAAATATAAGAGACAATGAATGTCTATTAGGTTTAATCATGAGCCGTTCTAAACGTCGTATTTTTGCTTTAATTTCAGTTGAAAATAAAGACAAAAATTCTCCAACATTTGGATAATTATTTATTGGTTTTCTTCTAAGCTTTCGGCTCACATGATGCAGTTTTATGATGTCACACCGCGGGATAGCGCGAAATGACAACAAAACCATGTAGTCAAATACAATGTAATATGTTATTTCCTGTTTTAAAGTTGATTTTATTGAGTGTCGGTTGTTTTGATTTGATGTACATGGCCTCCAATATCTGCGGGTTCCTCTTACTGTGTGTATGAGTTAGGATCACCATATTGTTGACTAAAATCTGTCTGATATTACCTACATGTTTATGTTTTTCAGAGAAATGTTGTTTAATAGTACTCTGATCAGAAAGATGACATGTAAGTCTACAGGAGAGTGTGGTTGTAGAATTTTTACAGATTCTCCATTCCGTAAAACCTAATAATCAAATGATTGCATCTTTGGATGTCCAAAACTTATTCACAAATGTTCCCGTCCAGGAAACAATTGACATCATTATCCGTGATGTATACAACCATGCTACTCTCCCATCAATCAATATTAAACCCACTATATTAAAAATAATATTATTAGCATGCACCACACAAGTACCCTTTCACTATCCCTTAGGCAATATTTATACACAAATAGATGGTATGCGATGGGATCTCCTTTAGGTCCCCTCTTTTCTAATTATTATATGGCAAATCTAGAAAATAAAATAATTAATGACAACAATAAACCCTCTATATATGTAAGATACATAGATGACATCTTTGTTTTAGCTAAGAATATCGATCAAATTAAATATCTTAAAAACAAATTTGAAAGTCACTCCGTCCTCAAATTTACATTAGAACTTAATATTAATAACAAACTCCCATTCCTTGATGTATTCATTGATTCTAGCACACATAAATTTACTACTTCTCTATATAGGAAACCAACTAGCATAAATTCGTATCTTCTTAATTATAATAGTGAATGCCCCCAACGATATAAGTTAGCTGTTATAAAAAACTTACTTCAACGCACACAAATGATATCTTCTTCCAAATCTATATTTTATAAAGAATTACACAACATTAAGCAAACACTAGTCAATAATGGATTTCCTAACTGTTATTGATCAACAAATTAAAATGTATCTCAACAAAATTAACAATAGCTCTAACAATAATGATAATATTAATAATAATAGTTTACATCAAAATGAAGATAACACTATTAACTTATACTATTGCAACCAAATACATAATAATTATAAACAAGATGAAAAAACTCTCAAAAACATAATATGTAGAAATGTTAAACCAGTCGAAAGTAATAATCAAATTAAACTCATTATATATTATAAAAAGTTTAAAACAATTGACCTCATAGTCTATAACAACCCAACAAGCACTAAACTAAATTCTTTACAAAAAACCAATGTAGTGTACCAATTTACATGCCCATTCAGAGATTGAATCTCTGATACTAATCAAAAACCTAGTACATATATTGGTTTTACTACAACCACGCTCTCCTGTAGACTTACATGTCATCTTTCTGATCAGAGTACTATTAAACAACATTTCTCTGAAAAACATAAACATGTAGGTAATATCAGACAGATTTTGGTCAACAATACGGTGATCCTTACTCATACACACAGTAAGAGGAACCTGCAGATATTGGAGGCCATGTACATCAAATCAAAACAACCAACACTCAATAAAATCAACTTTAAAACAGGAAATAACATATTACATTGCATTTGACTACATGGTTTTGTTGTCATTTCGCGCTATCCCGCGGTGTGACGTCATAAAACCGCATCGCAAACTTAAGAACTGCGTTTATTATTTTTGGTAACTATTGCCGTTGCCAAGCGGAGTTTTATGTCAACACAAAATAAAATCGTCGGTGATGGTGGATTTTATAATATTTCAGTTTAAACTACCTCTCTGAAGATGGCTCATGTGAGCCAAAAGCTTAGAAGAAAACCAATAAATAATTATCCAAATGTTGGAGAATTTTTGTCTTTATTTTCAACTGAAATTAAAGCAAAAATACGACGTTTAGAACGGCTCATGATTAAACATAATAGACATTCATTGTCTCTTATATTTAATAGCATATGTTTAGAAAATATATATATTGTAAGTAAGTTGTTGAACTCATAGATTTATTTACCTTTTGTTCATGCATTTACTTTTATAAAGAGTGCTCGATACAAATGTAGAGCGTTATACTGTAATGTTTGTTACAATGTTTTTAAATTCATAGTATCACTACACAAAAAATTTCTCATGTTTCGAAGCCAGCCCATTATGTTTTTGGCTTCTTCCTCAGGTGAATTTTTAGAAATGAGAATTATCTAGTTGAAAAAGCCAGTTTATTTGTGTTGGATTTGTTATTTTTGGATGTTAGAGAGCTTGGTCTGTATTTTGAGTTCTGTTGACCTTTTTTCCAGGTCTTAGGGTTAAGTGTTTGTTTTTGGCAGAGTTCAGGATAGGTTAATCTATTAATCTTGAGAGGGCTGATGCTGCTGGTGCCTAGCGTGTTGTTATTTGGTTTAGGGGTTGGTAGGTGTTGTTTTGTTTTGGGGTTGGTTTCTCCTTAATTTAATGTATGTTATTTTGTATTGGGCTGTGTGGTTTTTTTTTGTTTTTTATAAAATATGTTTTTTATAAAATATATCTTTCATAAAATATATTTTATAATATTCCATAATATTTTAACTATTTTATGATATTATAAAATATAATATTTTATAATATTTAAGAAATATATTTCTTTTATAAAATCTATCCTTTATACAACATATTTTATAAATAAAAAAATATATTTTTTATGAAATATATCTACTATTCTGTTGCAACTGCATTATTTTTTGTTGGTATTGTGTAGGGTTTGTTTTTTTTTGGGGGGGTTTTCTGGTTGGGTTTTTTTTTGTTTACTTAAATTTTAGTGAGAAATATTTGCGATGTTTGCATATTACTGCTAATTCGTCTCTACGGTTTAATAAATCGTTGCTGTTAGGGTACTGGAGAATGTGTAGTTTTTCACTTAGACATAAAGGGCAGATGTCATTAAGTGAGTTGCAAGTTATAGTTTTTTCTAGGATTTTCCATTTTACTTTGGGTTTCTGTTTTGAATCCTTTAGCTTCCAAAAGTATGTGGAAAGGGATGTTTGGTTTCGGTATAAGCTGTTTTTAAATGAGGTTAGGTGCAAGTACCAGCACTGCTTAAAAGTATTCTTAGTCGATCCAATATACACTTTATTTATAGTTCGATTTTCGATGGATGTTATGTTGCATTGATAGATTATTGAGTTTGTTTTGCATTTATTTTGTAGTGGGCAGTTGGTAGGGTTTCTACAATTACACATGTTTTCGTTGTTGGCTTTGGTTGTATTTTGGTTGCCAGTTTTATTTTGGTTTACATGTTGATTTAGGATATATTTGTTATGGTTAGTTATGATTTTTTCTAGGTTGTTTGTGCAGCTGTAGCTAAGTTTGAGTGTATTTTTGTTGAAGATTTTACTGAGGGGGTTATTTGTTGGGAAATGTTTTTTAATTAAGTTCAGGAACTTCAGTCCTAGTTTGGTGTTGATCATTTGGTTGAAAGGAGGTGTGTACCAAATGATTTTTCTGTTTCTACTTTCCTTGTTGGGGTTGTTGTTTGTTATGTATTGGATGTCTTTGTTTCTGTAGCTGCTTTCTTTTAATGACTTGTTGTAGAGAGCTTTGTGTTTGTTGAATATTTCTTTGTTGGACGAGTTTTGGCTGATTCTATGTTCTATGGAAGAGGGTACATGTTTGATAGTACTGGGGGGTGGTTTGACTTTGGGTGGATGTATAGTGGGTATTCGTTGGGTTTTGTGTATGGTTTTTAATTGTTGTTGACTAAATCTAGTGTGTTATCGAGGAAGTTTGCTACTTTTAAATTTGTGTTGCCTATAACTTTTAGGTTTAAAACTTTGAATTCTCTATGTATTAGTTTTCTGATTTTGTCTGTTTTAAAGTGTGTGGAGTTTTTTACTATCATTAGACCGTCGTCTCTATATAGACCTATGTCCTGTGTGTTAATGTTCTTGTGAGCGGTGAGATTGTACAGAGTAAATAACCCAATGAGATCCGAGGACTCTGCGGAGTCCAGTGCACCCATTGTGATGTCGAATTGGTTTACAGCATTGTTTTTTATCCATTGCTCTTGGTTGTGGATAAGAACAGATGTCTTGACCGCCATAATGATATTATATTCCTCCTTTGTTAGGTCTGTGTAGTGTGTGGCAAATTCTAGTGCTAAGGTGAAGAGGTCCTTAGTGATTGATGGGTATTAATCCACTATGTCAAATTGGATCAAAGAACAGTTGTTTTTTTCTTTGATGTTGTTGAACCAGTTCTAGTCAACACAAATTTAAAAGTAGCAAACTTCCTCGATATCACACTAGAATTAGTCAACAGCAATTACAAACCATACACAAAACCCAATGAATACCAACTATACATCCACCCAAAAGTTAACCCCCCCTAGTACTATCAAACATATACCCTCTTCCATATGTAATATAACAATCTGGCCCCACCCGAGGAAGGCTGATGCAAGCGAGGGTGTTTCCGGTCGTTGAAAGGAACGGATGTTGTTTTGACCTTATTTCCGGCAGCAGCGGAAATAACTACAGAGGCAAACAGAACAAGTGTCTCTGAGAATTACGTGGGCGAGGCAAAACCGGAAGAAAAAGTCCCGGTTCTGGAAGATTATAAAAAGACCTCGGCACACGGATTCGCCAGTAGTAGTAGTAGAGGAGCAACAGAGATCGGCCGGTGAAGAGAGACACAACAGATACAACTACACTCCCGTCAACCCATTTGAAGCGCGCTCTCTCAATTCTCTGTTCCCTATTCTACACGGTCCATCGTCATTAATAAAAATATAACTTCATATTTTTATATATATGCGTGTTTGTTGTTTGTCGCCCAGAAGTAATAATTGGTGCCTAAGTGACTTGCTGTTTTGAGACAACAAAACAGTTAGATGCGAGCTGGTTGCCACGGCGACGATTGAAATTCAACGGACTTAAAACTACCAGATAGAAAGAAAAAAGAAGACGAAAATATATAGCAGCCGCACGACTATAGACATCAGCCAAGGTAGGTGACTCTTTGATTTGATAGTGTGTGTATTTTCTGCTCGTGTTTATAAGTCTAGTTAGAAAAAAAAATGGAACAGCATACTTTTGCCGATCTGACCCTAGAATTGAGAAATGTGGATTGTTCGGTGTCGAACACATTAAGGGTAGAACGGAGGGGGTGCAGGACTACATGCAGAGAGTAGTACACCTAGCGGAGAGCGCATAGGGGGTTGACGGGAGGAATAAAGTTGAGATATTTACCTATCTGTAAGTATAAAACATCTGAGTTAATGATTTATTTTTTTTGTTAATATTTTACCATATATGTGAAGTGAGTTTACTGGTATGTTGCTTAATTAATCTTACTTTTATTGAGTAAGTGAAATGTAAAATCATGTAAAGGAAGTTTCTTCTACTCTTTAAAGTGGATAATTGGATTAACTTGTTGATAACAATGTTTTCTTTGGTTTGTGCAGTGTTAGGTTTTCTTTTTTTTTTGGATTTCTTTTCAATGACTGTACACTACAAAATGATTTACATTTCTATGTTTGTGAATTATGCTTTTGTGCAGGTTCCCATCAATTCAACATCCTCTGTGAATTTTCATTTATGTGACTTGGGAAATATCTTTTGAAGATATATTAATTTCTGAAAACTTTATATTGACACGGATAGACCTGCAGATTCCACAGTTGATCGGAACAAAAAGAAAGAACAACTGAAAAGTCTTGTAGACTTATTGGCTGATATGCTATAGGATTGGGAAAGAAGCAGTGGGAGGATTAACGATAGTGAAAATAGTGAAAAAGTGAAATAGTTAGCAAGATACAAACGTGGAAAATTATTAATAGTATCTAAAGCATAAAGTAAATTATACGTCTCTGGTTCAGTGGTTTGGTCCCCAATTATGCAGAAATTTCCCAATTTTTCAGTGGACACCATGCCGGTAGAATTGCGCGATATGGAGGAGATTCCTATCCGCAAACTAGTAAATACCTTGGAACAGATAGATATGGAAAGATTTAGTGAAGGATATGAAGAACTCCCGAAGAAGTTGACGATAGGAGTCATTGCTGGCATAGTCGGCGTTATGATAATCCTTGGAATAATAGCTAGGAAGCGGATTTTTAAGTGAAAGAAGCAACAGTGCTTCGGGAAAGGAAAGGGAGTTATCCGTTGCGAATAGTACTCCGGGGTCAACGGGTGTTCAACACTCAAATGTCTCTGCGTTAAACAGAGAGATGTCAACAAATCAGATATGCTTGGATTCGAATCCAGAGGAAGTAGTTCAGGGAATGGAAAACATTGTACAAACTAAGGAACTACGAGTCACGGGTCCATATTTTTAGACTAAATTAATATAGATGAAACCTCTAATCCTCCACAAGTAAATTGCATGCGGATTAACGTTGGAATCAGGGTAATTTTCTTCATTTTCTATTGAACATTTCTCGGTCAGACTATGAATGATATGTACTGCAGATAATGGCCATTTTTCTGTGTTCAAACATAGTATGTTTGAAATTAAATTAAATTAAATGAAGTTACATGTGTAACAATAAACTCGAGCAGAAACACGCATGGTGTTGGTCAAAGGTCATTTACTCGATGTCAGTTTAGAAACTGGGGTGCGGTTACCGCCTATAATCATGTGGTTATGCATCGAGGCGTCTACGCTTATGGACAGAGTCGAGAAAGAAAATGAACATTTTTAAGAACTTTGCCCACAATTCTGTGAAAATGGATATTAAAAAAAAAAAAAAAAAAAAAAAAAAGAACAATGAAACATCGAGCTGGTAGAACAATTTTCACGATGGACACAAACATTGTTGGGTTGCCGATGTAGGCTCCCCTATATATTTTTTTGTTGTTTTTTTTGTTTCGGCATGCACGTGTTTTGTTGTTTTGGCGTGCACATGTTTTATACAATTGTCGGGCTTGTGTGGCATGGGGAGGAGTGTGAGGGTGTTGCGCTTAAAATGTTCTTAGGTGAACATTTTGGAAAATGGGAGGGCGAGGAATGTAATATAACAATCTGGCCCCACCCGAGGAAGGCTGATGCAAGCGAGGGTGTTTCCGGTCGTTGAAAGGAACGGATGTTGTTTTGACCTTATTTCCGGCAGCAGTGGAAATAACTACAGAGGCAAACAGAACAGGTGTCTCTGAGAATTACGTGGGCGAGGCAAAACCGGAAGAAAAAGTCCCGATTCTGGAAGATTATAAAAAGACCTCATCACACGGACTCGCCAGTAGTAGTAGTAGAGGAGCAACAGAGATCGGCCGGTGAAGAGAGACACAACAGATACGACTACACTCCCGTCAACCCATTTGAAGCGCACTCTCTCAATTCTCTGTTCCCTATTCTACACGGTCCATCGTCATTAATAAAAATATAACTTCATATTTTTATATATATGCGTGTTTGTTGTTTGTCGATATACAACACATAGAACATAGAATCAGCCAAAACTCGTCCAACAAAGAAATATTCAACAAACACAAAGCTCTCTACAACAAGTCATTAAAAGAAAGTGGCTACAGAAACAAAGACATCCAATACATAACAAACAACAACCCCAACAAGAAAAGTAGAAACAGAAAAATCATTTGGTACACACCTCCTTTCAACCAAATGATCAACACCAAACTAGGACTGAAGTTCCTGAACTTAATTAAAAAACATTTCCCAACAAATAACCCCCTCAGTAAAATCTTCAACAAAAATACACTCAAACTTAGCTACAGCTGCACAAACAACCTAGAAAAAATCATAACTAACCATAACAAATATATCCTAAATCAACATGTAAACCAAAATAAAACTGGCAACCAAAATACAACCAAAGCCAACAACGAAAACATGTGTAATTGTAGAAACCCTACCAACTGCCCACTACAAAATAAATGCAAAACAAACTCAATAATCTATCAATGCAACATAACATCCATCGAAAATCGAACTATAAATAAAGTGTATATTGGATCGACTAAGAATACTTTTAAGCAGTGCTGGTACTTGCACCTAACCTCATTTAAAAACAGCTTATACCGAAACCAAACATCCCTTTCCACATACTTTTGGAAGCTAAAGGATTCAAAACAGAAACCCAAAGTAAAATGGAAAATCCTAGAAAAAACTATAACTTGCAACTCACTTAATGACATCTGCCCTTTATGTCTAAGTGAAAAACTACACATTCTCCAGTACCCTAACAGCAACGATTTATTAAACCGTAGAGACGAATTAGCAGTAATATGCAAACATCGCAAATATTTCTCACTAAAATTTAAGTAAACAAAAAAAAACCCAACCAGAAAACCCCCCCAAAAAAAAACAAACCCTACACAATACCAACAAAAAATAATGCAGTTGCAACAGAATAGTAGATGTATTTTATAAAAAATATATTTTATAAAAAACAAAATAAAAAAAAAGCACACAGCCCAATACAAAATAACATACATTAAATTAAGGAGAAACCAACCCCAAAACAAAACAACACCTACCAACCCCTAAACCAAATAACAACACGCTAGGCCCCAGCAACATCAGCCCTCTCAAAATTAATAGATTAACCTATCCTGAACTCTGCCAAAAACAAACACTTAACCCTAAGACCTGGAAAAAAGGTCAACAGAACTCAAAATACAGACCAACCCCTCTAAATTTTTTGTGTAGTGATACTATGAATTTAAAAACATTGTAACAGCCATTACAGTATATATATATATATATATATAGAGAGAGAGAGAGAGAGAGACAAAATAACAAAAAATCCTAGTTTGGGGAAATAATATATATAACATTTTTATAATCAATTTTGTTTAGCATAATGGATAAAAATTCTTTACTAAATTTTGCGAACAAGTAGATGTCCTAGGTTTGATTTAAAGCATTGAAGTTGAATGTGCATAAATTTATAGATGCATGTATGCATGCAAGCACAAATGTTAGAGCAGCCTGTTGAACCATCAGAATTTTGCTGCATATTTTTGTTCAATATTATGTAAATTAAAGCTTTCTATAAATGCATTTTTTTTAATATGCATAGTTTTCCAGTTTTATTTAAGTGAATAGTTTGTCATATAAAATGTAGAAATACATGATATGACGAATTAAGTCACAAACTTAGTATATAGCTAAATCTTCTCAATTCATCATATAAAATTCTATAAATGCTTTCTTGCAGTGAACTAATTGTATAGAGATTAAATGTCATTTCATTTTTATAATGCTGATTGAAATAAAAGAAAAATCACAATAACTTGAACTAATTTATCTCTATTCTGCATAAAAAGTATTGCAGTTAAGGTTCATGTTTTCTTACTTTTTGTAAGTAATCATTGGATGAATGATTTTGTGATAATCCAATTATGGCATTACAGGATTTAGAAGACTTTGAATCTTCAATGATAATGTGATATTAATTGCCTTCAGCAAGTCTTTGTCATGGCTCTTTAAATTTATAATGTAGTCCTCCATTAAAAAAATATTTTTTTTGTTGGTTACAGCTTGAGTTGATTTTATTTTTTAGATGAAACAATAAGAATAATTAAATAATATTTGCTTTGTAAATATTTAATTATTTTAAAATAACATGACAGATAATGATCAAAAAGAAAACATTTGTGGCAAAAGTGTTTTCTTTTGTTATGAAGTTAAGCAATCCTTTCTGTTAAATATTTATGAAAACACAGAATTCTTGCAAAAGATATCAAAGTTTTTCTGAAAATGACTAAAATTTAATAA
The DNA here is from genome assembly GCA_037127315.1 of Ascarosepion bandense. Classification (NCBI taxonomy): domain Eukaryota; kingdom Metazoa; phylum Mollusca; class Cephalopoda; order Sepiida; family Sepiidae; genus Ascarosepion; species Ascarosepion bandense. The sequence goes on from JBBBDQ010001097.1 coordinate 1,944,138, forward strand.
ATTGAATTTATTGATATAAACATAAAACTGTCATATGAAAATTAGAAGAGGATATTTTTCTTTTTTTGAAGTAGAGGATGAATTTCATGCACACCTTTTTCCATCTCCTTCATTCATGTTACTGAATTTATCACTACATCGTTCAGATTACATTTTTTTCTCTCACATTTTGACAGAAGTTAATACTTTTACAATTATAACTATCAATTTATTGATTTAGTCACAGATCAATATTTTTTGCTAACATAATTTTAGATAACTTTAGCTCACAGTATGGTAATAAATTTTGCTCAGTCAAAATGTACTGACAAATAAAAAATACAATTTCTATTGGTTCATCATTATTTTAATTGTTGAAAATGCATTGCACAAGCACAAATGAAGGAACAGTTAAAATTACAAAATCCTACTTAGGTGTTGTGATTTGAGTTGTCATAATTAGCAAGATAAGTGTTGTTCAGAATAGAGTATTGCTGAATGTAAAAAATAACTCATCATTAACAATTTTCTGAATGGTAAATATATATTTTATGGATTTCTATTAAAAAAAAATGACTAAAATGTTCATATTTTTCTAGTTTGTATAAAGTATTTACACGGTTTTCTTACATGTGCAATGAGTTAAACAAAATACCTTACATTTTGTTTGAATGAATTTGACTATCATCAATTTTCTCTTCTCTATTTTCCTTACTATAAGAAAAAAAGTAAATCTTCTACCCTACTGTCAATTTTTCTTTTAAAGTACAAATACCTATTCACCAACAATCAAAATGAAAAGCAGTTTAAAACGTTCAGTTCACTAAAATACTATGTAGGTTATCCATATTGTATAAGTATAATAATAGAATTGAATTTTTGTATCCATTTTAAATTGTTTAAAATTTGTTAAATAAATGTATATTTTTTTTGTTATAGGTGCTGTAAAACATAAGGAATATTAGCAGTATTGTAACCAAACAAGATTATTCTTCCTGAAGTGGTAAGTTCTTACTTCAAGGGCACAAATGTTAGGTTTTTTTCTAATTAAATAAAAAAAAATAATTTTAATTTTATAAAATACCAAGCACTATTTCCACTTTTGCATTTCACAAAATTATCTTGGAGAAACAAAAATGATAATAATTATTTTTAGTAAAGGAGGGGTTATAGTGAATTATAAACTATTAATGACCAAATAATCAACTGTTGTACAACATCATTTTATTGTAATAACACTTTATTTTGACTTTTTTTAGTAAATTTCAAATGGATATTAATACTGGAACTTCCTAAATTTCATAAACCTTTGATTAAATATATGCCAGATAAGTTATTAGAATATTCTTAATTTCTTTTATCTATCATTTTGTAAAGCCAAGGAATAAAAGAGCAAGAAAAATATAGGCCCTGTCAGTTTTCATTTTTCATTCTGAGCCATTTATCAGATCATGTAAAAAATAGATGAAAAATTTAACATCATTCAAGTAAAATACAACTGTTAAGAGTTGCAGCCCTTGAACTAGTTGTTAAGCAGAAGACTTTGGGTGGTTTGCCCTTGGATGAGTAACTTAGAATATAGAATGAGGAGAGAAAAGGGGGTATAAATCATCAAAGATCAGTTTTGTGGAAAAATTCAAAAGTCCAAAAAGAAGCAGGAAAATAATATGGTATAACCCTCCATTCAACCAATCAGTTAATTTCAAGCTTGGACATAAATTTCTTAAACTAGTAGAGAAACACTTCCCCAAAAATAACCCTCTAATCAAAATCTTTAATAAAAATACCATAAAATTAAGCTATAGCTGTTCCAATAATCTAGAAAAAATAATCAAAATGCATAACACTAAAATATTAAAAATACACAGCAAAAATAAATCCAACACTAATACAAGTCCATCCCATGATAACAACCTCTGTAACTGTAGAAACCCCAATCAATGTCCCATGGCCAATAAATGTCTGACGAAATCTCTGATATATATGTGTTTGATTTCATCCTCAGAAAATCCTAAAGAAGAAAAAATATATATTGGGAATACCATGAACGTATTTAAAAAGCGCTTTTACAATCACCTCTCATCCTTCAATAACAAAGAAAAACAAAACATAACATCTCTCTCCAAACACTTTTGGAAATTAAAAAATGAAAATAAAACACCTAAGGTCAAATGGAAAATTCTCAAAAAACAAGAACAGCAAAATCTATAAAAGAACCATGCTTCAAGAAAAAATAGAGATTCTTAAATATATAAATAGTAACAAGCTCTTAAATCAGAGACTTGAAACCACAGTAAACTGCAAGCACATTAGGGACCTAACCCTACAATCATGCTAAGAAATACTAAGAGTTTGATTAGATATTCTCATTATAAAAAATAAAAAATGCTATAGAAGAAATCGATCCAATAAATCCTTAAAGCAAGGTCTATCAGTAAAGCCTACACCAATAACCTTACTTAACACTATAACCTTACTTAAATACAAAAATATTCCGTACTTGAAAAATCAAAATTAAACCAATAGCTCCCAAACTCGAAAAAGAATCAAAATTCATATATTCAAAATCAAGATTAAATATACTACTTCAGAATAATTATATCATACACAAAAATAAACTGTAAGCACACATAAGATCTAACCCTACAATCACACTAAAAAGTACTGGAAATTTGAATAGATATTTTTATTATTATAAAAGATAAAAAATGCTATAGAAAAAATCCAGGTAATAAATCCTTAAAGCAAGATCTAATGCCCGCAAAAATATCTAAATAAATTAAAATATTTAAAAAATTAAAAGAAATAAATAGAATTCCAAACAATAATTTATAGAAAAAAGAATATAAAAAATTAAAAGAAAAAAACCGACCCTCTAAACTTAAAATTAAGATTAAACATAAAACACTAATTTGTATTTCCTAAAGAATACAAATTTAGATTTCTTGAAATAACTTTGCCTAAATACAATAATACTCCAAACTTGACTATAAAATATAAAAAAAATATATTTAAAAACAAAAAACCCTATAATATAAAAAAATATTCCCTACCGAAAAAATAAAAATTTGAAAGAAAAACACCCCACCCCTATCACGTTTATCTAAGAAATCCCAAAGTGAAAACCTAGACACAGGATCAAAGGAAATACAAGAATTAGGTCCACTAACAGTAGACATCAATCAATTAAACGATAGCTAACCATAAAAATGACCACTCAACACGAAGCCCCCTTTAGAAATTCTAACCGGAAGATATACCCGACCGATAGGACGTACTTTCCAACAGATAATACCATTAATCAACAATTTCGCACTTACACACCGGATTCTTCGAGGGTCTAACGGTCAAAACGAGAGACACATTAACTTAATTACCAATAATCCCAACCAACCCCCTGACAACAACGAACCAAATATAAACAGAGAATGATTCCAAACCTTTATTTCTCCCGATGATGTGTTTGGATTCCAAACACTGAAACAGCCATATGATTGTAGAGAAGAGGACATATATAGAAGAAATTATGTACATGTTCTAAAACATAATTTATAATATATATATATATATATAAAACAATTTGTGAGTCTGTGTGTGACTGTTCCCTATGCACGTCTACATTTTTTTAAGCTACGCCATTCAAACTTTCTAGGGACACATCTACAGGGAAGCCAGTAATTTTGAAATAAAAGAAAATTAAAAAAAAAAAAGTATTTTTTTTCAAACAAAATATGTAAAAAAAAAATAACATCTTCTACTACTACTATGATGCTAGTAACAATATAAACATAGACTTCTAGGAGAAAAATTATCTACAACAAACCAATTAAACATTGGCGAAGACTAGTTTCAACATTGGTAGCAAAATATGACAAAAGTAAATAAATGGAAAGAAACACAATCCTTTGATATTCTTTGATCTGAAGCACCCGTCAACTTTTCATAGTTATATTTATGTTCTTTAAAACATTGTTTAAAAAACAATAGCCATTTTTTGTCTGTTAATGACCTTTATTCTAATGTACCGATATCCTTCTACAAATGTGATTGTTGTGTGTGGATAAATTGACAAAAATTCAGATTTCAAGAATTTTATTCAAATAAGTCATCACCAGTGAGTGAGTGAAAAAGAAAACTGTTTTAAGCTTTTCTCACTCTCACCTCCTGATGATTACGACTCATGTCATGTTATCCTTTAACAAATGTTAAAGGATATTTTTACATTAGAAAAATATAATTAAATATACACAAAAAGTGTTTTATGAATTTTTTTATTAAAGTGTTTTTAAAAATGTTTAAGAGAACAATTGCTGTCTAAATATACTGAATTTGTTATGCTATATATGTGGGTAAAAAAAAAACCAAAAAATATCTTCAAAACATTTGGTATTGCTTCTGCTGAACATGGATAAGTATTGTACTACAATTCTATTTCCCATTAAAGGGAAATGGAATTATAGGAAATGTCTATAAATGTTAAACCAAGGAAAAGAGCACCTATTGTTTTCTCACTTTAGAAGCAGTACTGGAGATTGTATTGCAGGGCCGATTATGGTAACTGGTTCCAGAATTTAAAAAAAAACTGAAGTGACACAGGAAAGGCAAGGATAACAAAAACAAGATGTAAGGTGAAAAAGTTGCCTTAGTCTGACAACTTTTGTGTTGTTTTACAGTTCAAAACAATCTCTTGGGTTGCTGCAGGACTGTTGTTGAATGGGCAGTGTCCATCGCTCGTAAGCTTGAGTTGTTGGTATGTATGGTTAATAATACATAGGTCAGGAAATCAGGCCTGTGTTGTTAGTGTTTGCTGCACTGGGTAGATATGATTGGTTTGTTGTGTGCTTTGCCGTAGTCGGGTGGCATAGTCTGTACTGTCAGGTGCAGTTCACTTCATTTGATGGGCAGGTAGACTATGTTAGCAGTTGGCAGTTGACCTAGTGAGGTTGCTATGCTGGAGGTAGCCGTTGCATCAGTCTGGATTGGTAGCTGGAAGTCGCTGCATCAGGTTTGTGCATATCTTGTGAAGACACATTTTCCTATTGTGAAAAAGGGCAATCATAGTGACTAGAGGAAAGAACTGTTGGTTGTTCTGAAAAGGACAGTTGCTTTTGTCTTGAAAAGAACAGTTGTAGTAGCAGTGGTAGTGGTCGAAAACATTAGGCAGCGTGGTAGCAGGCATCAGCAATCAGTCCTTCACTATCCATGGATAGCCTGTGCGTTTGTTTCTGGGCTGCCACAGCATATCAGGCAGCTGCTTCAAGCGTTGGCATGGATGGATATAATGTTGGTGAAGAAACTGGTAGCCCAGGAGCAAACCATCATGACCAGCAATACAAGGGATAAGGAATTGGTCATGGCAGTGTCCACTTGACAGGCATGTTCAGTGCCACATACCAGTTAAGGCAGCAAGGTGGTTATCAGTTCCAAGTGTTCTGGTCCCAACCATGTTGCCGGAAACTGTACTCTAAAACAACCGGAAAGATCGGATGATCAAGCGCAGAGGTCACCATGCAGAGCCCGATGTTTTCAATGCAACCGTTATGGACATCTCACTCGAATGTGTGAGAAACTTTGGTAATGACAGACCACCACCACACGACACAGAAGAAACTAATGGCAGGCAGGTAACATCAAGCCTACTCCTCAGCAGTGACGAAACTGGTCATGCACAAGATAAATACCAGGGAAACGAGGGAGGAAGATGTCAGCGTTGGTCTTCTTCCCAGACAAATGCATAACCAGAAACTGCCTGCTGTGTGGGTGCCTGGCTTTGGTAGACTTTGGATGCTCACAGATGCTGGTGAGCAAAAATGTATGCTGTTCTTGGAGGCAGAGGAGTGTGGTAGTACTAACAGCTTATGGGAGAACCCTGACATGTCATGAGTTTGGAAGAATTAAGTTGGACGTCGGACATACCAACCCTGTAGACATCGAGGTGCTGGTTGTTGATGGACAGTTATTGGGCTGTGACTTCCTTCTTGGGATTGAAGGGTTTGATTCCCTTAATAGCAGTTGTCCAAGAACAAAAGCAGGTCTGCCCAGTGCTCGACTACCGTGAATTAAATAGATTTGTGGAGGCATTTACCACCAATGTGGATGTCTGTGTGGAGAAACTCAAATGGCGACAACAGGGAGCCAATGTGTCACTTCTAGATCTGAGAAATGCTTACTTGCAGATTCATGTCGACAAGGCTCTTTGGCCTTGTCAAACAGTCATGTTCAAAGGTCATCGATTCTATCTTACACATCTGAGTTTTGGTTTGAATGTGGTGCCACTCATTATGAAGTCTGTCATCGACATAGTAACCTTACAGCACCAAGCAATCTGGAAAGCCACTTCAGCATATATCAATGACATCTTTATTAATGAAGATCTGGTGCTTGCAGCTGGTATCCAGCAACACTTTGCAGATAATGGGTTGATCTGTAAAGACCCAAGGTGGCTGAAAGAGGGAGCCAAGTTTTTATGTTTGTAGGTCTGCGAAGAAAATGGCATCTTTTGTTAGAGATGAGAAGGTGAAGTGCCAGATGTTCCCCGTATTCTCATGTGGTGACAAGTGTTCTCTCTGCAGAAAATTGGTGGGTCATTTTCCAGTGTGTGGCTGGCTCTGAGTGACAAGTGTTCATCAAGTGCCAGGTGACCATGGTGTCCAAAGAATGAGATGATGAAGTCGACGATGCCTCCCTTTGCAGCATGCTGAAAGAAACTGTAACCAGAGTACTTGAATCAGATCCTATCGGCAGAAACTGGTGTGCAAACAGCAGCGAAATGAAGATATAGATAGATGCGAGTTCCATGGCAACTGGAGTGGTGTAGGAAGTGAATGGGAGCATTGTGGAAGATGCTTGTTGGTTGTGTGTAGCCAGTGATGCCAAACATATCAACCTGGCTGAACTGGATGCAGCAATCAAAGGCATAAATCTGGCCCTTTCCTGGCAGGTATCTGTACTATATTTGGTCACTGATTCGATGTGTGTACATCACTGGATATCGGACACACTGACTGGAAAGGCACATGTAAACTCGAAAGTGGCTGGCGAGATGCTGGTGGGGTGTTTAGGAATGCTTAATGTGTTGGCAGAAGAATACGGAATAAAGATGGATGTAACATTGGTATAGTCTTGTGTCAACCATGTTGACTGCCTCACAAGAGTGCCGTAAAGATGGTTAAATATACACAAGGAAGGTAGAGAGCCAGAACCAGAAAGTTGCACTACTGCAAAGAAATGTTTAGATGAAACTGAAGTGGCCAACATTCACCAACAGTGGCTACCCAGGCATGAAAAGAATGTATTTTGCAAAATCTGTTGACCCATCAGTGTCTAAAGAAAGCGTTAAATCAGTTGTCAAAACTTGCAAAACCTTTCAGTTGATTGATCTGGCCCCAGTTTGATGGGAGTAAAGAAAGCTAGATGTGAAAAATAACTGGAGCAGGCTAGCAATGGATGCAACCCATTACGGCAATTAGCATTTTTTGACCCTGATGGACTGTGGTCCCTCTCGGTTTGCAATATGGTGGCCACTACGATGACAAGATTCCACCAGTGTCATCTGTCAACTGGAATTAATTTGTCACTGTCTGAAATATTGACGGACAGTGACACTGCATTTACTAGCAAACATTTTACTTAATTCGCAAGTAGCTGGGGCATACACTTGAGGTTCAAGTGTGCTCATGTACCAGCAGGGAATGGTATTGTGGAGTGAAGTTATCAGCACATCAAAACTATCGTAGCCAGAAAGAATTGCTCTGTGTTAAAGGTGGTGTACTGGTACAATGTTTCAGCCTCCACAGCACTGGTTGACAGACTGCATAAATATCACATCTGAGTAAGAGGTATTGATGCCACACCTTCATTTGGATCTCAGATCGAGAATTAAAGATATGAAGAAGGAGACATTGTCTGGGTTAAAACTCCATGAAGCAGATGCACGAACAACTTCAAGACAGGACATGTAACCAAGGTGGCAAGTCTCCATTGGCAAGTAACAAAAGTGAAAGGGACACAGAAGAAAGTGAACGATTAGTTTACTTTGGGCCAGATTCACCAGATGGCTCTACCAACATTAGTAGTTCACTGGCAGATGCCAGACTACCTGATGAGTTGAAAGTAACAGACCCAGAAGAAAGCTCTGGGGGTGTATTGTTTGTGATTAGGAGATCATTGGGGAGTGTGGTGAACATGCTCCAAGATGAAGCAAGAGGCTTTGTGTTGTCTGCGTCTTTTGTAACTGCAGAACGGGTGTTGGCAAGGCAAGCAACATGGCAGCAAAGCCTGGAATGACTGTGTGTGGGAGAACTGAAAAGGAGGCTCACACATATGCAAATCATGGTTGGCCTGAGTGAGATAAATGGAGCCCCAATTTGACATTTGGCAGTGATACTTTCAGTTGTTAAAGGAGATGGATCGTTAGTGCATTAAGGAGAAAAGAAAGAAAGAAAAGAACTTTGTTCCTACACATACCACTCTACAAATACATATTCTCTATGAAATTTAGATAGAAGTAGGCATCAAAACTGACAAAAACATTCAGAGGGTTTATTAGGAATGTGCATTAGCTCTTTGGACTGCCCCCCAAAAAGTGGTTTGGCAGCTTTTGTCAGGGCGATTTTTAACCTAAGCAATCAGCCACACTCCTGGTGATCTTCTGACATTGATGATACTCTTCTTACCATCATAGAGAATGAATCAAAGATTTTTACAGAGATTGCTAAAAGTTTAAAAACCAATATCTCAGCTGCTTTTTGTTATTTGAATAGACTTGAGTTGAAGAAAAATGAACAATTTTAGCAAGTTGTAAAGGTGTCATTTTTCGTCATGACAATACAAGATTGCATGTTGCATAAGAGATTGCAGAAGTTTAAAGAGTTGAAATAGAAAGCCCTCCAGCACCATATTCTAACTTGGCTCCTTTGGATTTTCATATGTTATGGTCTCTACAGAACAATGTAAATGACAAAATAATTTGTCAGTCAAAAACTATCTTGCAACCTTCTTCCAACAAAAATCACATAGTTTCTGCAAAAGTAGCCTCAACAAGTTTGTATAATAATGGGAGATAGTCGCCATTGTTTTTAACAACTATGTACTTGACTAATAAATGTTTTTTTTTTAGTGAATATGTAAATTTTTTAAAGTTTTATAATTGGGCACAAACTTTTGCAATGATCTAATAGTTTTCTGGCACTATAAAGTTGAACTGAAAACACTATATGAACAAGTTTCTAATAATGCTTAACGAAGAATATATAAAAAGGAAACGATATTATAGGATGTGCGTTGTGGCGCAGTGGATATCGGCTCGGAACGAGAAATCAGGGAGCCGAGTTCGAATTCCAGTTGGCTTGATTTCTGATAAGTAAGCCCAAGCAAACACTCTTTTTGTTTACAAAGTGAGGCTGCCTAGACCTGATAAACAGTGTCTCCAACACCTTCAGATGAAATAACAAGTGTTTTCTGGCCAAAATGGAGAACCTGTTCACATTAAAATCTGCAGCACAACTGATTATTTATCAGATGATTTGCTATAAAAGACCTGTATGTGTTTCGAATGGTATCATCTGATGAAAAATTCTTGTTGAGTATTTTAGCAGGCACATGCTGTTTAATCCTAACATCCAAATGTTGCGTTGTTCTACCTATGTAGTAGACTCCACAACTACATTTAAAATGATAAATAAGAGTTAATATGGTGATGGTGTGGAGGTTAAAATGTTTTTATGCATAGATGAAAGGATAGGTCTAGTTTTAAACAAAACATATACATTGGCTGCATAATAATACTCACATGAATATTTTTGACTAACACTACCCAACAATGGTATTTGGAGATATGGACATTTTTCAACCATTACTGGTTTAATTTTGTTAAATTTAGCAATGTTCCCATGAACAATCAATTGAAAAACATTCAAGAGATAACCATTGCTCACAAAGATACTAGTTATGCAACTAATTTCATCGTTTAAGGTGTCATCTGAACTAATCATTAACACCCTATGGGTCAAGGTCTTAATCAAATTAATCTTTTGTCATTTAGAATAAAAAGAATCCTATTGGCTGTAGAGACCCGTAAAAGTAAGCTTCCTATACACAAAAGTATTAAAAAAGAAAGGTGTTCTATGAACCAGAACATCTAAGAAGGGCAAAAACAATTGATATATATATATATATATATATATATATATATATATATATATAATTTATTTGAGCATTGATATTCTGTTTTTAATCAAACAGTATATTTATTTCTACTAGTCTGATTATTTATGATAAATGTTGTTCTGAAAATGTGTGTAATTTGGCAGTATTCGAACCTGTAACCCCTATCAACATAAGGGAAGCGATCAATTGATCTGGTGTGACTTAGACCACTCGACCATGAATGATTCCAGTTTAATCAAAGTCAAATCAAGCCTTATATAACACAATTTTTGATTTTACGTAAATAGCCATCTCTACTCTGAAATGTATAGTAATTGATTAAAAGAAGAATATCTAATGTTCAAATTAATAAATTAAATATGTTGGTTGTTAAAACCATTTTGTTAATCTTTGGGATTTTCCATAACATTGTATGTTTACATTTTGACATTATGATACATTTCAGAGCAGAGATGGTTATTTACATAGAATTAGATGAATTTAGTAGAAAGGATGGTGTGAACTGTCAAAAATAGACTGAAAATATGTCTACAATGGAAAGAAAAGATAGAAATCTTTCTTAGATTTTTGCTAAGCTATAGGAATACCACATGCAGGAAGATAGAAAAGACTGTCTGCTCCCATGGGTGGATAAATTAGAGCCGCATTGACCATGTCTTATGCCACTGACGAAAAACTATGGTATAATAAGAATAATGTATCTAATCTACAAGAGGCAAGATTCATAATGCAAAGTGGGCAGAACACAATGATAATAGAAGAAAATGGAAATGTGATGTTAGCGCATGCAGACCAAATTTGATTGTGACATGATGAAATGTACAGTGAGCCTGAAAGTAATGAAAGCGAAGAAAGTGTTGTGTATACACAAATGACAGTGAAATTAGGAGCAATATAAACTTTGAAAAGGAATAATTGTTAGAGGAACACTCCTATAATCATATAATCATATAATTCATAATCGGAGGCCACAATTTAAACAACGTAAGGTATGCAGATGATACAGTGCTGATAGCAGACACAGAAAGGAAACTACAAGACCTCCTACAGAAGGTAGCTGAAGAGAGTGACAAGAAAGGACTACAAATAAACTGCAAGAAAACTGAATGCATATTCATCAGCAAAAAGGGCAGCCCAAAATGCAAAATACAGGTGAAAGATACTAAAATCAAGCAAGGACAAAAATTTAAATAACTGGGAAGTGTTCTAACGGAAGATGGAAAGTACAACACAGAGATCTGAAGGCGAATTGGCATGGCGAAGGAAGCATTCCAGAAGTTGAGTAAAGTATTAAGAAACAGGACAATTTTGCTAGAAACAAAGAAGAGAGTACTGATAGCTATGTGATGTCAGTTCTTCAATATGGCAGTAAATGTTGGACAATATCATCGAAGATGAAGGAAAAACTTGAAGCAACTGAAATGTGGTTCTACAGAATTGATGTTGCGAATATCATGGATCAAGCATGTGAGAAATTATGAGGTTTTGGAAAGGATGGAAATGAAAAGGAAATTAATACTGAGCATCAGGAAGAGACAACTAAAGTTCCTGGGACATGCAATGAGGAAGAAAGGCTTGGAGAACCTGATACTAACATACCAGATTAAGGGGAAAAGAGACAGGGAAAGCAGCGGATAATATATTTGAAGGTCCTGATCAGGCGGATGATGGAATGAGGGTTGCATGGAGTAACAAGAGAAAGTGTGTTAAGAGCCACTGGGGATAGGGAGACGTGGAATGCCATGATTGTGTATGTCCTGAAAAGACAGTGCACATAGAAGAAGAACCTACAATCCCATAAGAGTGTGAATATTTTCATAAATCTCGTTGCCTTGCATTAAACTTATGTAATTCTGCAGTTTCTGAGAAGAGATCATCAGCTGACAACCAAAATAGTTTTGTGCTTCACTTTGACTTCCTTCCTTTCTGTGTTATCTTTCTAAATATTGTTTAAATATTTGTCTCAGCACTTTCATAGGGAACACATCTTAGAGTAAGTAAGGAGATGAAAGTAAGTGGAAACTACTTACAAACTGTGTAGATATTGTTTTTTGTAGTTATATATTTTCAAGGTTTATATTTGTTATGGACCAGGTTAAGGTCCAAAAAGAACAACATGACTACAAGGGTAGAAATAACAAATATATATTAACAAAAAATAACAATACAAAATGTGGAAGGTGTCAGTCTGGTTTGGAGTGAACTACTACCATCTCAACTCTCTCTCTTTCTCTTGAGAGGCATAGTATATATAGTGTTATGAAGAGTTCATTCTGGAGTTAAGGTAAGGAACCATGACTGACCCCTCCTAAGCTTTTACTTTGCAAGAGTCTTTAATATTTTTACTCTTCGGATTAATCATCAGAGGCTCTAAATTTTTTTTCTGCTAGGTTTCCGTGGTTCTGAAACTGTTTGAGGCCTTTGCATATCGAATGTGTCAAATATTGTGTCCATTACTTCCTCCTCTTCTTGAGGTAAAACTGTTAGAATCCTCTAACAGCGTCTTTCTGACCTGATTTAAATGCCTTTTATGTAAGAACTTTGGACCCTGAATTATGTAAATCATGTTCCCAATCTGTTTCTCTATTGTACCTGATCCCCAGTTGGATGTGTTGTTCTTGAACATTTAAAAAAAAACTTTCTCCCCTGGGTTAAATCTTCTTTTCAGTGCAAACGATGTTGGTGATTGCTTTGTCTGTTTTGGCAGTAACTTGTCGAATACTGATCTAATTTTTTAGGCAAATATTACTTCTGCCGGTGATAGTGCCAATGGCGTAGTACTGTTATTTACACACTTGCAAAAATTGTTGTAATGCCTTTTCTGTTGGTACGTCATAAGCTTTCCTTAGTGCTCTTTTTAGTATATCTACAAACCTCTCCATTTGACCTTGGGTGATATGACGGAGATTTGATGTATTTCACCTGAAAGGTTTCACAAAATTCTTGAAAGTCCGCAGATGTAAAATGTATCTCATTATCAGTGACTAGATAATCAACCACTCCAAAGCGAGCAAATGGCTCATGGAGGCAATTTGTCACCTCAGAAGTAGGTTTTCTACAACAAAGTATTTCTGACCATTTGCTTTAACTGTCTACTAAATCAAGTAATAGTAGCCCTCTAATGGACCTGTGAAATCTGCATGGATTCTTGACCACGGTGGATCTGTCTTAGGCCATGGTTTATGAGTGATTGGAGATGCCTTGACTGCTAAAGAACAGCTCTTGCATTTGTCTACCATATGTACAATATTTTGATCCATGTTTGGCCAGTACATGTAACTTTGCATTAAGACTTTTATCCTGTTCTTTCCTGGGTGGCCCATGTGGAAATCCTTGAGGATTCTCCTTTGTAGCGTTTTTGGGATTACTACTCTTTCATTATATATAGCAGAGCATTATCACATAACGAAAAACTGTCTGACATATGCTTATCTTTTTTTGCAATTTTTCTTTTTGTTTCCTTTATAAATTTCTCATTCACTGTTTTGTTTCTTAGTTCCTGTAATTTGACGGGGAGGTCTCTAGTTGTACTGCATAATGATGTTCTAATATCTCCCTCATCCCGTAAAGCTGCAATTATGGAATCTTCTAATGGCTCCGTTTTCTTTGATACTAGTCTCGAAAAACCATCTCCATGCCCAATTTTGTTTGATGGAAATTACTCTAATTTGAAGTTATAATTTCATAGAATCATCCCACATCTTAGTAAGCTATTAGCAGTGTAGACAGGTAGGCCTTTTTTGATCCAAATATTATCAGTAACGGCTTGTGGTCCATCTGTAAGGTAAAGAATCTGCTGTAAATATATCTGTGGAATCTTGTAACTGCAATAATAATCCCCAATGCCTCCTTTTCGATTTGCAAGTAATTTTTTAGGCTAGTAGTAATGTCCTCGACACATGCACAATTGATTTTAGTGTCCCATCCACCATTTTATGAAGTATATATGCCCCAACACCATAGGAACTTGTCACTCGTGATTATTATTTTCAATTTTGGATCATAATGCTTAAAAATAAATCTGCTGTTAGTCTTAATGATTTGTTGTAATTTTTCTGACATTCGGATAACCATTCCCAAACTTTTTCCTTCTTCAACAGTTTGTTTAGGGGTGCATGTAACTTGTGCATGTTAAGTATAATAATTTACTAAGCCCAAAAAGCTTTGTAACTTGGCTATATATTTTGGAGCCGGCATGTTTTTTATTGCCGTGGCTCATTCTGGATCTGAAATATCACTGATGCGACCTTGATCATGAATGCTAATCTCTGGAACTTATATAATCCTCTATGAGTGTTTATGCACAACAACCTTAAACTTTCCTCGTCTACTGGTATTTGTAGGTATGCTTCACTCAAGTCCATCTTTGAGAAAAATTTTCCTCCATTCAACTTTGTGAATACTTCCTCTGGACTAGGGAGAGGATAGTGATAATCTTTAATCGCTGCATTTAATCCTGTCAAGAAGTCAGCGCATACTTGTATCTCTCCTGATTTCTTTTTCATGTAAACCGTAGGTGTGGCCCATTGACTATATTCCATCTTTGCCAATATATCGGTTTCCACGAGTCTCTCTGTCTATCTTTTCAAAAGATACATTTCTTTTCTTGAAAATGAGTTGTACATTTTCTATTAGTTCCATTTTGGCTGCCATTTTCTTTTCTTTTTTTTTTATACCTCTCGAGTCTGACTGAAAATATGTCGGGAAAACTCTCCTTTAATTTCTCCTTCAATTTCTCTACCTTGGTCAATAAACTTTCCTATCTCACTAACCTGCATTCTCTTTCTTGTGCTCCTTTCTCCATCCACTCCACTTTCGTCAGTATTCTCATTCTTCTCTTACCAACTTCTTGACACTCCCTATGACCTGTCACTCTTTCTCAAAACTTTCCCCCTGCAAAACAGTGGCAGTAAAATGCCTTGCTTGGGGTGATATGATTATAAAAAATACTTTTTGGCAGAATGTATTTATCGGTAAATCCCAGAGGTCAAATTTCTGCATCCAGTCAGTACCGAATAAATTTTCTATATGCATCTTTAATTTTTTGGTCATCTCGTTGAACATCACATTTGTGATAATCTCTCCCTCAAATTTAATTTTTCTTCCTGTTACCGACCTGGCTAGTTTATCTGTTCTCAACATGGTCAGTTTGTTTAATTTCTTCTATGTCTGTAGGCTAATAATGGTTAAATCGAATCCAGAATCCAATTGTAATCTGATTTTTTTTGTTTAACATTTCCACTTGTACGTATTTTCGAATATTTATCCCGTCCGTTTAGTCAGTTCTAGTGGCTCTCACTTGACTTTTATTTTCTTTCTTTGTTCTACAGTGCAAACTTTTATGTCCCACTTTATTGCATGACAGACAATTCTTATAGTAGTATGGACAATCTTTATACCAATGCAGAGTTCTACAGCAATAGCATTGACTGGGTGGTGGTTTCTTGAGGTTTTATTTGACTTTGTTTTTGTAGTAAAGTAATTGGTTTGGTTTTGTTGTTTGGGAGGGGATGAAAAACATATTTTACATTGTACTTTCCACGCCAGACTCTTCGATATCTTTCAAATCCTTTTCTACACTCATACATCTCTGACAGTCCTCAGCTAATTTTTGTAGCATCAATTCTGGTTCACTCTCAAGTTTTGTTAGTATTCTCCATCTGATCCCCACATCTTTAGTCAAAACCAGGCCTTGGATGAATATCAAGCATTTAAAATTGTCAGCGCTGAGTTCAGATAACTTAGTCATCGCAGTGTTTGTTTACTACAGAAGCGAATGTTATATAATCTTCGCTATCCTTTTTTGTTAAATTTAAACTTTTTCGCCTTTTGTGGAATAGCGAAATTTTCGGACTGAATAATTCCATTAAGAGTTTCGCAGCTTCCTTGATAGTCAACTCATTCGTTTTTGGTAGTCTATGAATTTAGTGTGTTTGACCCTAATTTTCTGAGTAGTAGATGCACTTTTTTTCATGTCTGACCAATTCCCGCAATCAATCACATATAAATCTTCATATCTTCTGAAGTAAGCCGTGAAGGTTTTGTCTTCATCTTGTGCATAAGTGAAGTCTTCAATTGAGCTCCATATATCATTTTGTGAGAATGCCAATTAATTTTCAGAATTGTCCTTTATTTGTCACTGCTCGTAGTAGTTATTCTTGTAGTTGCTTTTTGTTTTTCTGTTGAATTTCTAATTGTTTCTCTTCAAGCACAATCTGTCTTTCCTCATTATTTTGTTGCTGCTCGAATTGCATTTTCATTAATTCTAACATGGTTGTCTTAAAGTCCTCCATGTTTATGCATACTTTATTTATAACACATGCTATCTGTTGCCACAAGGAGTGGAGAAAAAAAAACTCATTTTTTTCCTTCTTTTTTTTTTTTAACAATACGTTATTTACGTACATAAGGTTTATAGTTAGAGTGGTCAAAAAATTTTTTTCCTTTTGTTCGAACAAAATAATGACTTATTTATTTCTTCTTTGTACAAGGAAGAAAAACAAAAAATCACTTTGGTTAAAAAAAAATAAAAAATCCACTTACAGATTTTTTTTCTTGTTATGCCGATTTCCTTGTTTTAGCTCCTCTGTGTTTTGTGTTTATGGTTTTCAAAAACCACTGTTGTGAATACTGGTCGCTTTTATGTGTAAAAAATCATTCTTTAAGAACTTTGTAGCTAGAGTTGTGTACTTGAGTAAAAATTTTTTTCCTTTTTTTCTCAGTGTAGAATTCAGGTCTTTGTCGCCCGTTGTTCTGGAAATTTGGTGAGAAAAATTTTTTTTCCTACATAGAATTCGATTGACTGTTATGATCGACAGGTAGAATCTGTTTCTTTATATCTTTGTTACCGCTGTTATGGCTGGTGTCCAAAAAGGTTTTTTCTTTTATCTTCACATAGAATCCGTTTCTTCAGTATCTTAATCACCACTCTTATGGGCAACCGATGGCCAAAAGCTTTTTTCTTTTGTCCTCCGTGTAGAATCCATTTCTTCAATATCTTCGTCGCTACTGTTATGGACCAGGTTAAGGTCCAAAAAGAACAACATGACCACAATGGTAGAAATAACAAATATATATTAACAAGAAATAACAATACAAAATGTGGAAGGTGTTAGTATGACTGTCAGTCTGGTTTGGAGTGAACTACTACCAACTCCTCTCTCTCTCTCTCTCTCTCTCTCTAGAGGCGTAGTATATATAGTGTTAGGAAGAGTTCATTCTGGAGTTAAGGTAAGGACCCATGACAATATTTTAGCACATCAATCCAAAGGTATTGAATGAAAATTATGTTTTAGTGAATCAAGAATCTAATAGAGGAAACTTAAATGATATCCTTGCTTAACCTTCTCTGAGTATGTTTTAAACTTATCAAACAATCAAATTACCAGTGATTTATAGCAATGTACTTCCAGAATTTTTTTTACAGTAACTATCTGCTGAGTTAATCATATTAATATAATAGTTCGCTTAGTCAGTTCTAGTGGCTCTCACTTGACTTTTATTTTCTTTAATAGGACGGGATAATAGTTTTGAGTTCGTAACGGTTGGCCAGCAAATGCATGCTGCTTAACTTGACTATATTCTGTAAAAAATGGTTTAATTTTTATTTTTGTCTTCAGAAATTTAATTAAATCAAGTTTTCAGTGTTAGCTGCTTGTGGTAAGTCAACCGGGATTCAGTCCATTTTTCAGTCTGTTTTTCTGTAATTTTTGGAATTTATTATTTTTTCTTCTTCGTTTTTTGTTCGTCTTTGATTTTTTTTTGTCACTTCGTTTGTGTAAATTATTTTGCAATTTAAGGTTATTTTTAACTTATACAAAGTTAAAACTTTGTAAATGTCAGTCACTTTTTTTTTCTTTCTTTTTATTTAATTGGAGTAGATAGTTCCTACTATCGCCCAGTCTCACACTCCACCCCCTTCTTTTGAATGAGTTTAGAGGTGATCGCCTTGTTTCTTGTTTAGGAAGGGGTTCCCGGTTCATCCCCCTTCTCTGGTCTTAGTGTTAGTTCAGCTGGAAGCTCTTTGCAGTTACGAAGTATGGTGGCAACGTCTTTACATTCTGAGGGTACCAGGTTGGCAGTTTCCTGGTTGCTGCTTCTGACTGGTAGTTAGGAGCCCGAACTCTTGCGTAGCATCTTGAGAGGCTGCTCTGATCAACAGTTGAATAATACCGGGGTTCTTGTAGTACCATATCGCACATGGATGGGCGTCCCTGCATGAACGTTCGGTGGGCAACCCCGAGGCCACATTATGTTGTAGGCCGCGCCAGTCTCCATCCTTCACAAGTTGCAAACGATTGACCGACTGATTCTATTCTTAGACCTCTCCTTAACTGAATCACTATGGAAAAAACCAAACATAATAGCAAAACTAAACCAGCTCATTTGAAAACGCCCAAACCTGTCTGCATCTCTTTCACTAACATACACGGCATCCGCACCAACTTCCTCAGCGTAGATTCATTCCTCCATAATAACTCATCTGATATATTAGCCCAATGTGAAACTAATCTTAACCCTTCTATCCCCTCATCTGAGTTCTACATTCCTGGCTACCTTCCTCTCTTCAGGAAGGACTCCAATGTTCATATGCATGGGCTTGGTGTCTATGTCAGCGAACACCTTCCCTTAGCTAGGGTGTCATCTTTTGAATCCCCAGATCATTCTTTCATGTGCTTCCGCCTCTCACTTCTCAGCTTGATTAGCTATCTCTTCTTTCTCTACCGCTCTCCTTCCTCCCCTGACTGTTTGTTACTTGACATCATTTCTGACAATATCGACAAAGCCATTTCTTCCCATCCCTCTGCCCATGTATTCGTGTTTGGTGACTTTAACGCCCACCACACGAAGTGGCTGAAGAACGCTGTCACCGACCCTGCTGGTGTCTACACCATGAACTTTTCAATCACCCAATCCCTTACGCAAGTGGTGGACTTCCCCATGCATTTCTCCGACAACCCTAATGGAAGGGGCTCACTACTAGACCTCTGCTTCACTTCCATCCCAGACTCTTGCACTACCAGACAACTCTGCCCACTCGGAAACTCTGACCACATTGTAGTGTCTGTCAATATTTCACTACACTCCCGCCCGGCCCATGAAACCCAGACAAGTAGAATATCCTACTGCTATCAAAGAGCAGACTGAGATTTGTTCCGAGACTTCCTCTGTGACATCCCTTGGAATAATGTTTTTAGTCTTCCCATCGAAGAATGTGCATCCGAGGTCTCCTCCTGGGTTAAGGCTGGCATTGATGCCTTCATCCCTGCTAGGAAATTCCAGCTTAAATCTCATTCGTCTCCATGGTTCTCACCTGCTTTCTCGGCTGCCATTGCCCACCGGAATCATTTCTTCCAACTCTATCGTAACTACGCGTCAGACCAAAACAGGCGCCTTTTCACTTCAGCTCGTAATAAGTGTAAAAGGATACTTAACAAAGCTAAGATGTTGTTTGCTGCCAGAATGAAGCAATGCATAGCATGCTCTAAATTCGGCGCTAAAGACTACTGGCGACTCTGTAAAAGAGTACTTAACAAGAGCAAGTCCACAATACCCCCGCTAATCAACAAATTTGAGGTCCTTACCTCCCCAACAGATAAGACTGAATGCTTTGCCCGCAGATTCTCGAACAATTCGAGTCTGGACTCATCTGGAGTTTCTACACCCGACTTCTCACCTAGAACCGAGGCACAACTGAATGATGTCCACATTACACCTTCGCTTCTCTCTAAGATAATCTTAAAACTTGACCCTCACAAAGCGAGCGGTGGTGACGGAATCCCAACCATAGTCTTAAAGAAATGTGCCCCTGAACTCTCCTCTGTCCTTTCTAAGCTCTACAACCTCTGCCTATCTGCTTCCTGCTTTCCTGCCTGTTGGAAATCTTCCTCTGAAGTTCCTATATTTAAAAACACTGGAGAACCCTCTGACCCTGCAAATTACTGCCCTATCAGCCTTCTTCCGATCTTTGGCAAAGTGTTCGAAGCCATTATCAACGCCGAGGTGGTTCAGCATCTCACGGCACACAGGCTCCTCTTGGACAAGCAATATGGTTTCCGCTTCACCAGGTCTACTGCTGATATGCTAACGACCATCACCGAGTACATATACCAGGCACTCGACAGGAATGGCAAAGCCTGAACCGTTGCATTTGATATATCTAAGGCATTTGACAGAGTTTGGCATGCTGGCCTTCTATGTAAACTGCAGAGCTATGGTATAACTGGACATTTGTTTCAACTAATCCAGTCATTCCTCTCTAACCGCACAATGAAGGTGGTATTAAACGGACATGCCTCCCAGAACTACCATACAAATGCAGGTGTCCCCCAAGGCTCCATCTTAGGTCCTACACTCTTCCTGATATACATTAATGATCTCCCTGATTCCATAAGAGCCCAAGTAGGTTTGTACGCCGATGACACCACAGTTTACACTCGCCTCCTACAAAAATCTGGTGTAGGCGTCAAAGCTAACCTCGCAGCCGAGATTGAAAAAGACCTCAAATCCATATTGGACTGGGGTAAGAAATGGCTAGTAAATTTTAATGCTTCTAAAACGAAGCTACTCTCAATTAACCATCATCGACAATCTCACCTACCTCCCATTAGCATGGACCAGG
This sequence comes from Ascarosepion bandense, assembly GCA_037127315.1. Classification (NCBI taxonomy): domain Eukaryota; kingdom Metazoa; phylum Mollusca; class Cephalopoda; order Sepiida; family Sepiidae; genus Ascarosepion; species Ascarosepion bandense. The sequence goes on from JBBBDQ010001097.1 coordinate 1,964,905, forward strand.
CTTGCCTCCCAGAGAGTAAAACACTACGCCTCCTTGGTCTCACACTTTCAGCGGACCTCAAATGGAATGACTATATCAAATCCATTGCTAAATCCGCTGCTATGAAAGTTGGTTCTCTGTGTAGGGCCCGGAAGTTTTTTCCGTCTAAATCTATCCTGCACAGGACTTGGCAGGCCGCCTGCAGTCTCTCTCCCACCGGTGCGACGTGGCTTCCCTGTGTCTCTTCTATAAATACTTTCACGGCTGTAAGCTCTGCAGCTATAGATATCAGCTATCTAAAAGAAGATAATAGAAAATAATTGTTACATCTGAAAGAAAATATATTGTGAAACATGTGTCAAAAAGCAATGTGAGGTGGAGGATAGGCTTTATGAGGAATAACCGAGTATTATAACTATGTTTTATTTATTTAGGGCAGGATATACTTTGAATGGATCATTTGATTATATTCAATAAACTTCATTTTAATTAAGTGCTTAAATTAAAACTAATATATTTTACTTTTGATTTTATCCCAAATCAGTATATATCTAGCTAATTTTTATATTAGCTACTCTAAAAAATGTTTGTAACTTATATGTAAAAATTGGTAGATTTTATTTTTAATTGTGAAAAATTTTAATCATTTGTTTATACTTCTGAGATGAGGTAGTATTTACTCTATTTACATTATTTGGAGTGTACAATGGCTGAAACATAAAAATGACAAAGATAATGTAAATAGTGTAATTTTAATCATGTTTAGTTTAAATATGACTTATCACATAAATGCTCATGAAATCAAAAAGGAACAAATTGTTTTAGGGTTATTACTTGGCAAACCATTGTGTTATCTTATTATTATTATTATTCATTGCACCTATTATTATTATTCATTGCACATTGTTGGTCAAATGCTTTTTATTTCTAGGTTTATAGTTAATATAATCTTTTTCTTTGTAGAGTTTAGAGTAAGACTATCATTTTTAACAATTTTCCTTCACATATTTATATTGTTACAAACCCCTAACTGAGTTATTGCAAAAAAAAAAAGAAGATATTTTAGAAATATCCCAAAACATAACAATAGTACATGGAAAAAAAGAAAGGGAAATGAAAAGGTCAAACAGACGGTTTGATTTTAGCTGCGTGTACGTGAGATAAAGAATGGGCAACTTTTAGAGAACATGCTTTCTTCGATCATGTGATTAGCACAGTGATCTGACCGGACACCCTGAACCACTCTAACCCAAAGTCAGTGACCTGCTATTGTTTGCATGGATAGAACTCCATATTTGGACATACACTGTCACATGCTGAATTTTGGTGTAAAAGTAAGAACTGCTTTCACTTCAGTTTTTGTTTCAAACTTGATCTGATCGGAGATCTGTGATAGCTTGTGATAGTCAGCTGTAAGTTTGGCTATGAAAATCTGAAGAAACCGAATTAAGTTTTGAAGAGATTGGTTCAAAGAAACCAAATTCAACATATCTCAACCCCTAGAAAAGGGAAAATAACAAGAAGAAAAAGGGAAGATAAAATACATCACATCTCAACCCCTAGACAAGAAGTAAAGAGAAAGAAACTTCAAGTAACAAAGGCCAAGAGGGAGAAAGAGAAGAAAAATAAATAGAAAAATGAAAGTATAAAAGAAATCAAAAAATACCCCAGAGACTGAAGACAAGTGAAAAGAAATATTCATTCATTTAACTAACAAGTCACTCATTCATCTTTTGATGTATTTTTGTTGTATGTATATGTATTTCATTCATGTATATGCATGCTAGCAGATTTTAAACTGTTTGATAAAATAATATTAACTTACTTGATCAGATATACCCATCCCCCAAGGCGTTGATTTGTTAAACATTGCTTTCTTTTTGTCCCAACTATAATTGAAAATTCCCATCTGTTAAAACATTTTGTATATTTTATAAATAAAGTCTTATTACTTTACTTTTTATGAAAACGTTTTGTGTATCATAAATATTTTCCTGAACATTACACACTCTGTGCTTTATATATTAACAATATTTCATCCCCTGATAATGACTTTCATTGACAAATTTAGGATCTTTATTTTTTACCTTATTACATTAATAGTTCCCCAGTTTTGTTTGAGGTATTTAATAATTTCAAAACTAAAACTTCTTATTTTTAATATGTATAAAAACATCCTTCCAGTACATGTGATTTTTGGTAATTTAATTTTTTTCTATTGTTTTTACAGGCTTAAAGAGGTGACGAAAAATGGCACAAGGTCGTCCGATCAAGTGTGTTGTGGTCGGAGATGGAACTGTTGGCAAGACCTGTATGCTAATATCATATACTACAGACAGTTTTCCTGGTGAATATGTACCAACAGTGTAAGGCAAATTTACCTCAGAATCACTTTTGATATTATTTGCTCAAACATCTGAATGTGCTTGCAAGTTTCTTTGAGATTATAGAAATTATAAGTAAAGAAAATATAGTTAAGAAATTTGTATGGTATTAACATATTGGTCAATTCAGAGCTCAATGAAAAAAAGAATTTCTTTTAAATTTCTCTTTAAGGGTTTTATTTTTTCTTGTTTTTATTATTACAAGAAGACAAAGGAAAAGCAAATCATAACAAAATCACTTTATATGGTGAAAGTGTAATTTATCAAAAAAAAAAAAATTTAGGACAATTTAACAAAAATTAATTTCTAACAAATCTTTATTTACATTTGTGATATTTAATACCACTATTTTCTTGTTGATCCATTTTACTGTTTGCAGTGAAAAACCTGGAATATAAGTTGAATTCTCTTGGCTTACAATCTGATGCATTTACAAGTGATACACTCCTGATCAAAAATTTAAGACCACTTAAAAATCTTTAAAAAGAAATTTTTTTTACAGATAGATTTTAAACTCCTTCCACTTAAGGTTACCAATACTACAATCTAAAAGGTTATGGAAACAAAAAGCTACATTCCAAACATTTTATTTAGAAATTTACATTTTTATAAAATGAGGTGCTTTTTTACAGTTAAAATCAAAGGGAAAGTAAGAAACTGATGTGGGTAAACAGCCAGACAAGAATGTACATGCATTCCAGTCATTTGTGTTTATTAAATACAACTTAACAAAAAAAAAACAAAAAAACAAAACAATATTTATATGTAATTTTAAAAAAGAATCCTTCATTTTTGAGATGTGGAACAATCCTTCATTTTCCAGGACAGCTGGAAATCCTATTTATCTCTGAATATTGGTATGGAATGTTAGTTCTTACATTCAAAATGTTATTTTGGAAGTTTTATTTTTTTTTTTGGAATATTGATACAAACTTGAATTCTTGCTGGTGAGACAGAATTCGCCTGCTGAGAGTCTTTCTTCAGGCAGCCAACCTGATTAGTTCTTGGTGGAGTGGACCATATTTTTCCTGGGTTTAATATTGACATTGGTAAGTGATCAGAGTGCAATGAGTATTTGTGGAGTTGTTCTTGATTTAGATAGTGGGTAATTGATCTGCTTGGAATTGGAATTCAGCTCTCAATTTTGTGAGTTGTTAAAGAAATAAGTAAATAAAAATTTTATTTACTAAACTTTGCTAATTTTAGACAATTTTATAAGGCTGAATTTGAATATTTCAATCATTTTTCTCAATTCTAGTTTCCTTGCTTCAGATGATGGGCAAAACAGGAAAATTGCTTTTTGTAATTCATTTGTTTGAAATGCGAAAATGAACAACTGTGCAAATGCAAATCAGTTTCAACTATGAAAGAAAAGTACATCACAATACAAATTAGATTAAATATGAAGATTAAAAATACTTGTTTGATTCTTGTGAATCATTTGCACTTTTGTCTCTCTTTAGACTCTAACAGTAATCTGGCATCATCGTTTTATCCTTTCTGCTTTGATATATCCTCCATGACTTTTATATCCTGATAAAAATGTTTTCCTTGTTCATCACTTTTATTACCACAGTTTTCTGGAAACCTGTTTAAATGATTCTGCAGAAAATGTAGTTTGATACTCATGTTAGCACCAAACTCCCAGTAGTTTGCTATCATCCTATAGAATAGTTCCTTATAGTCATATGTCAAGAACGTTTTTTACTCTAGCATTAAATCAAATCCAGGCATTTGATTTAGTAACATTTATAGAGTTGACAAAGTTGTCATCCTTGATGAGTTTTTGAATCAAAGATAGGTTGTTTCATTTTTTTTTTCTATGCTGAAACCAAAAAATGCACTGGAAAACATTGTTCTTTGTCAAGCACTTTTGCTAACTGCTTCATGAGTCTTAATTTGATATGGAGAGGAGGGAAGATGATTTTGTCTCTGGGGACTATTAGATCAGCTATCACATTTTTTCTCTCTTTCTTTTCTACTCTGACTGGCCAATCTCTTCTATTTCTGACTCTACTGTTCAATGAACAAAGGAAGCATGGGAACTTTTTGTAGTTTGATTGCCACCCACTTAAAAAGTTAGCCATTTTCAGATCAGCAGAAATCATATGATAAACGTAATTTATTCTATACATTACCTCTGGTTTCATGCTTTTCCTTCAGTGTTGTGGAGTGTCCAATTGGTATCAATGTGTATACATTAGTGTTGTGCAGAAAAACAAATTTTAAGCTATACTTTGAGTTATTTGCACCTTAGTCCTGAATACCAAACACAGCGAAACTTCTTCGATCTCATTACAATATACAACTTCATCAGATTGATTGAAGTAGTAGATAAATTCAGTCTCTATTGTGATAGAATGTAACTTTTGTTCTTTTCTTATGGGGATTTTTTTTCCTTCAGTCTTCAAGCTAAGTATTCCACCAATTCTTTTGATAAACTCCAATCTTTGAAGTTTGGAATCAGGATTTCATAGGAGTGTGGTACAGATCTCATAGTGGAATTAAGAGAATGTTAGGTCAGAGATTTTCATTTCTTGTTGGGGACATCAGTGTCAATTAAGCAAAAGTATGTCATTGATGTGATTTTGTGCCAAATCATTGGAATACCAAACTTAAGTGAAGTTCAAGTACCCCTAGTCTACTGGTGTAAATGCCTTTGACACATTTTGGAGACAATATATAGTGTTCCCAATTTTTCTTGATCACCCAGCTTCACTTCAAAGTAAAGTTATTGATTGGGTTTCTGATATTCATTAGTAAAATCTCACCAAATATATAATAGAAGAAATCTGGATTGTTTCTGTATCCTCTGCTTGAAATCATTGTCTTCATATTAGGTCTACAAACAAAACATATTTGAATACAAATTAAAACAAGACTTTACTTTTGTCTTTTATTTTGTCTTTATTTCATACTTACCACTAAACATTACATATCAACTAAATTCAATACACTCATATAAAACACTAAACCTATTTTATATAGATTATGTTTATAATTATGTGCATGTGCAAAAAATACACACATTGACATACCACTGATAAAACTATGAATAGTTTGATTGATAGCCTTTAATGGTCTGAATACCTTTGTGCACTGAGATACATATCTATACATATTGTTAGTGATTTATAAAAATAATTATAGTAAAATAACTGTTGAACAAACACATTTCAGTTTTATAGATCCATCATTCATCATTGAGATATCAGATTATTTTAATTAATAAAACTGTCTAACAATTTTTAACTTTAAAAAAATTACTAGGCTAAGAGTAGGTGACTTTTAGTAATTAGGGTGTGCTGATTCCGAATCTGCAAATCATTTTTTCAGGTCTCAATTTTTTGAAAATCACATACTAAAATTTTATATTTTTTTCGTAAATTAAGGGCATTTAGACCAAATACTATAATTTCACTTAATTGATTTAAGTGAAAATTTTAATGATGGTTTACAATATTTTACAAATATATACAAGTATATTTAGATTTACAAAGAAAATAAACTATTTTAACTATTTTACATTATAAAATATTCCAGAAAGTTGTAAAATTAACTTAAATTGCAAGAAAAAGGCATACAGTTTAGATTTGTTTCGTGTAAGCTATGTTTAACGGTTGTAACAAGGAAGTTAGAAGCGTTTTTTCACCCCAAAAGCCTTGAGTCATGACTAAAATAGTCACCTTAGTAACAGTAGTAGTAACTGGTCATTTGGTCTGGGTTCTGCCACTTCAGAAAGGAGAGTAGTATGAATTAGGTCACTGGGTCAGGTTCTACCCTTCCCAAAAAGAGATTAACTAGCCTGGTAACTATGGTTACAGGGAAAAGAAGGAAAAGTCCAGAGGAAGAGAGGGCCAATGAATATAGGCCCCTGTTTGTATATAAAAGGGAAGAAATAGTAGAAAACCTCAGAGTTGTTGGGCTGCTGGCCAGCTGTGACTTCTCTCCAGCTATTCATTCAAGACATCGAAAGAACTTTCCATCAAGCTACCAGCTAAAATTCTCCACATGAAGACATCCAGTGAATACACCAGGTGCTGCTATGAAAGGTAAAGAATGTTTTGGTAATCACTCTGACCAAACCCAAGCTGTGTATAGTTTATATATATATATATATATATATATAATCTTTTGTCGAGTTGAATGACCTTTTTCCATTCCGTGTAAACTTCCTCCAAATATCTTCCTCATTAGACTCACCTCTTATTTTCCAGTGTATATTGTATGAAACTAGTACGACGAATATAAAACACAACAACTCGTCCAAAGATAAAACAAATTTGGGAGTTCCGTCCAACGCTATATCATAACAAAATTAGAATCTCATACATCTCAATAAAATAAAAAAATAAGCTCAATATATGTAATTCGTGAAAGATAGTAACTGTATCTAAGTATCTTTTGTAAAATATAAAAACCAAAGCAACAAAAAGCATGCCCTTTTCTGTAGAAAAATTTTCTCAGTTTAGCTGACCTAGGTGAAAAATTTGAGACTCTACACAAAGCAGAACTAGTGGAAATTGCAAATTTTTTTGAATTAGATACAAACCCGTCAATGAGAAAAGCTGTAATAAAAAAATCATAGCAGATAAATTAATGGATAACAACCTTCTAGAAACATCTGCTGTAAAGGAAGAAAACAACCAAAATGATATACAACTTACAATAGAACTAAAGAAATTAGAGATACAATTAGAGTTGGCAAAGGAAAAATTAAAAATGCAGGAGGGAATAGAGCTAACTAGCTAAAGACTAGAGAAAACTAAGTTTTTCTGTTTAGTTGGGATTCCCTCAACTACTCAATAGACAAACTTTGTCTGGTTTATTTCAACAAATAATGAATGAAATGGATATTAAACAGCACAAATCCAGGTTTATCACCCCGCATCACAAGGAGCTCTTGAGCGTTTTCATCAGACCCTAAAGTCCATGATGACAAAGTTTTGTTATCAATATAAAAATGATTAGGACAAAGGCGTTCATTTTGTTCTGTTTGCAGCTAGAGAAGCTGTACAAGACTCTCTTGGGTTTAGTCTTTTTGAGCTTGTGTTCGGATATACTGTGAGGGGACCCCTAAGACTTTAAAAGAAAAATGGTTAATGGGGGAAAATGAAATGTACCTCTTAGATTATGTATCGAATTTTAAAGAGAAATTACATGGGGCTTTAAAAATAGCAGAAGAAAATTTAATAAACTCCCAAGTAAGAATGAAGTCTAAATACGATAAAAATAGTAAAAATCAAAAATTTGAAAGTGGTGACAAAGTTTTAATATTTTTACCAATCCTATATAATCCCCTACAAGCAAGATATTTTGGTCTGTCTGTAATAGAAAAGAAAATAAATGATTTAAATTATATCATCCACACCCCAGATCGAAGGAAAAAGAAAAGAGTTTGCCACATTAATATGTTAAAAAGTTACATTGACAGAAATGAAAAAGATATGGTTAAACCAGTCACAACAGTAACTAACATTACTAAAATAAATTCATCTGAACATGGTTTAGATAACGATTAAGATACAGTTGTCAGGGAGGTGGAAATAGGTTAAAGTAGTTATTTAAAGAACTCGGAAATACTGGTTAACTTGAATGTAAAATTTGAACATTTGTCAAATGAAAATAGAAAAGAAATATATGATTTGGTCAGTGATTTCATAAATCTTTTTCATGTTGTTCCTAGTAAAACTACGTTTGCAGTGCACAATGTCGTAGCTTGAGACGAAAAACTCATCAAGCAGCATTTCTACAGAGTAAATCCCATCAAACTTCAACAGTTGAGGGCAAAGGTGAAGTATATGCTGGAGAATGACATCATTGAACCAAGTAACAGTCAGTTACTTGGTTCGCCTTGTATTCTGGTACCAAATATCTGATGGCACCTAAAGATTTGTTACAGACTTCCGGAAAGTAAATGCTGTAACCAAAAGTGACTCATATCCAATTCCTAGAATGTATGATTGTATTGGCAAAGTTGGCAAGTCAAAATTCATCAGTAAATTCGATTTGATGAAAGATTATTGGCAAGTACCTTTAACTGACAACGCCAAAGAAATTTCAGCTTTCGTGACTCCTGACAGACTATACCAATACAAGGTTATGGCGTTCTGAATGAAAAACACACTAGCAACATTTCAAAGGATGATGCATTCCCTTCTACATGACATCCAAGGATGTGATGTCTACATAGATGATGTAATTGTGTACAGTATGACTTGGAAAGAACATTTACGCATCATAAAACAACTCTTTCTTGAACTGAAAGAGGCAAACCTATGTATGATCCTAAACAAAAATGAATTTTGTCATGCAAAATTGAATTATTTAGGCCATACTGATGGTTAAGGACAAGTTAAGCCTATCACCGTGTTATGAACAGGGATTTTGTCTCATAACTGAAATGCCTAAATTTATAGTACGATTCATGGTCCATGGATGAATGTGTGTGTGTGTGTGTGTGTAACACGTGGAGAAAATGCATGGAACGAAAGAAAAGTAGATGTCTATTAACAGTTGACTGGAAGATACATTTATTTTACATGGAGAAACATTACAAAATATGTACATGCGGTATCAGTCCCAAGTTATCGGGTCGTGTGTCACAACCATTAGGGCAGAAGAACATACATGCGTTCTTTAACCATTGATGGCCATATTACAAGTCTGTTTCCTTCTGCGTCCCACGCCTGAATGTGCTGTTGATCGCGTGACTCGTGTGTACCCACTTTCAGGGGTAAAAAGGGAGGTACTCTGTTTGGGAACAGGAAGGGGTTAATTCCCTTGGAATATGTTTGATTCGTCCTAACGCACTGCAAATGTGGATGCTATCCTAGAGTATCCTATTCCGACCAACAAAAAACAATTAATGAGGTTTCTCAGTATGGCAGGTTTCTACCAAAAATTTTGTAAAAATTTCTCATCAATAGCAAGTCCTCTCATGGATCTCCTTAGAAAGGATGTAAAATACAAATGGAGTGAGACCTGTAATGTGGCTTTCAACAAAATTAAATCGACACTCATGGAGGGCCCAGCTCTTGCAACACCAGATTTCACAAGACAATTCAAATTACAATTTGGTGCCTGTGATGTCGGAATGGGTGGTATCTTAACCCAGAAGATGATGAAGGTATCGACAGAGCAATTGGATACTTCTCCAAAAAGTTAAACACCCACCAAAAGAATTACTCTACCATTGAAAAGGAGTGTTTATCAGTGTTAACAATTCTACAACACTTCGACTTCTATCACAGTGTCACTATGTATCCTGTTTTGGTCTTTACCAACCATGATCCACTAACTTTTCTTCAAAGGATGAAAAACAAAAACCAGAGACTGACAAGATGGAGTCTTCTCCTACAAGGATACAGCATTATAATAAAACATTAAAGGAAAGAACAATGTTATTGCAGATGTATTATCTAGAGTATATGACAAATTGTGGTGGTATAATTTTGCTAGAAATCGAACTTTTTGTTTTACAAAACTTGTGTTAGGACTGATTGTCCAAAAAAAATATTCTGTGTATAAACTTAACTAAATTTTCCTATAAAAGTTTTTCATTTGTAATTCAAAACTTTTACTCTAAAGGGGTGGAAGTGTAACAAGGAAGTTAGAAGCGCTTTTTCGCCCCAAAAGCCTTGGGTCATGACTAAAATAGTCATCTTAGTAACAGTAGAAGTAACTGGTCATTCGGTCAGGGTTCTACCACTCCAGAAAGTAGAGTAGTATGAATTAGGTCATTTGGTCAGGTTCTACTCTTCTCAAAAAGAGATTAAATAGCCTGGTAACTATGGTTACAGGGAAAAGAAGGAAAAGACCAGAGGAAGAGAAGGCCAATGAATATAGGCCCCTGTTTGTATATAAAAGGGAAGAAATAGAAGAAAACCTCAGAGTTGTTGGGCTACTGGCCAGGTGTGACTTCTCTCCGGCTATTCGTTCAAGACATCGAAAGAACTTTCCATCAAGCTACCAGCTAAAATTCTCCAGATCAAGACCTTCCTCAACATCCAGTTCTACCGTGAAAGGTAAAGAATGTTTTGTTAATCACTCTGACCAAACCCTCGCTGTGTATAGTTATATAATCTTTTGCCGAGTTGAATGACCTTTTTCCATTTCGCCTAAACTTTTTCCAAATATCTTCCTCGTTGGACTCACCTCTTATTTTTCAGTGGATATTGTGTGAAACTAGTATGAAGTTAAACTGGTTCTAGTGTCTGGTATATTATAGTTCTGTCACCTTATCCGTGTGTGTTTACCGAATATTTTTGGCATGCTATAATAAATTTCCCTTCTGTATAAAATTATCTTGCATTATAGTTTAATTCACTACCTTCAGCATTATTCCAACTAAAATTGTATTTTTATGTGTTGCTGACCCAAACGGGTTATAACACAGTACTTAGGATCCTTTTTATGCTTGCTACCAGGCTCATCACGTTGTAAAATTCAAATGAAATCTGCCAACATAGCTGGGCTCCACTTTCCTTGGTAATGAGTTTCCATTGCAGCTATGTCTTGGTGAAATCGTTCACCGTGTTCCATACTCCATCTTCCTCATGGGAATGTGTAACACCCCAACGGACCGTCCGTACAATTTCTCCAGCGGCCGTTCTCCACACTGTGATGTTTGCCGGGAGTTTGTTGAAAATGTCAGAGCCTCAAGCTGGGGGTACAAGATTAAACCATAAGGAACGAACTTCCACAACTTGGATGAGTTGAAAGGATGCTTTATTTCGTTTAGAGTTAGCCTTTTCGGTTGGGGCAGGCGAATGTGACACACAGCTCTAACTCTAATTAATGGAGATCAACAAATCCGAACTGACCGAAACAAGACGAACGGAGATTCTTACTTTAAGCACGCACCCGGCTGAACTGACTTTAAACTCACTAACTAACTTCTATTTATTTAAAATGACTCCGGAAATCCGGAAATGCTTTAGAATACCGGTGATAAACATTGGTGACTGTAAGTCTGAAATTTCAGTTATCTTTTTTTTTATCTTAATAAAGCTTCCGCCGGAAAATTCTTAATGTGTGGTCAAGATACAGTAAAAGACAGCCTTTGACCTGGTCATTCAAAAACCAACCTCCTGAACTTTATCTCCTGAACTTATCTCTTTATCACATTAAATCACTGAGTCAAGAGTCAAATATTTAGTGGAAGAGCGGTAGGATTTAAAACAGTAATCGGATACCCTTGTCTCTTCCACAATTTTCCTCATAAAAGAAAAAGCGTTTATTTATTTATTTTTATTTGTTTTTAAACTATTTTCTATTCTTAACCATTTTCTATTTTAATCTATTATAATAAAATACATATATCGTGTCACAAATGTCTAAAGATTTCAAACTTAACAAGTCCACCTACAGAACCATCTACTTCGAAGTTTGACACAGAAAATGGGTTTAGTTTTCTGGAAAGGATGGAAATTGATGAGCCGAGCACTAAAAACAAATAAAAAAAGAGCAATAACCCCAATTCAGAAAAATTACACACCAAAAAATGAAATTACAAAATAATGCAATCCTACGGTGGAATTGCAGAGGAATCCCGGCTAATTAATATACCATAAAAACCCAATGAACTTTCTGTTGGATAATACTACATTGGAACTTTACCCACTGTAAATAAAACTGGTAGTGGAAAAACTATATCAATTGGCCATGCAAATAAATCTACTTGATATAAATAACCAACTTATACCAGATAGAAACATCTGAAATCATTTATTGGAGTTTATTGGAGTAAGAATAAATGAGCTGTGGTTTAAGGACATTATCCTTAAATTATGTTTACAAAGTATATATATTTAATATATACGCGCAGTCTGGGTTTGACATTAAATGACCCATAGCGGCTGATATGCCATAAAACCCAAAACAAACAAACAAACAAACAAACGTTGTCAAGCATAAATTTTATAATCTGTGGACCAACAAATACACCTTCCTTTATTTTTGCATCACTTAATTTGGAAAACTTTCCTCTCAGATACTTAAAAGCAGTTTATTGTTGTCTAGGGCCTTTATAGATGCTTGATTAACTCTAATTTAATATGCAAGGAGGGAGAATGATTTTTTTTGTTCTTTTTCCATGGGTGGTTCTAAAATGACGTTGTGGGAGCCTAGCGTACCATCTCTGGGTTCCCATTCTGAACGTATGTAATGTTCTTTTTTAGCGTGGTTATCCCATTTGCATAGGAAGCACATATATTTTGTGAAGCCTAATTGAAGTCCACTCAAAATTGCAATGACTTTTAAATCACAATAGATTTGCCATTTATACTCTTTGTACTTTATCTTTTCTAGAATAAATGTCAAATTTTCGTAATTCTCTTAAAACCACTGAATGGGTAACTGGAATCGATGATAGAGCATTTCCATTTTGCAGAAGTGCAGCTTTTGTACTGTAAAGTGAAGAATCGATAAACAGTCTCCATTCAGTAGAGTTGTAGCTCAAATTCAAATCCATGAACAGTCTAAAAATGTTATTACAATATGACAAATTGTTTTCTAAAGAAAATCTATGTACAAAGTCATCTGAATGCGATCTGAACTCGCTTACTCAAACATCTTTATGCAACATATTCTTTTCTTGTAGCCGTGAAGCTAACATTTCACTCTGATGTTTTGTTAAATTGAGATTTCTTACGAGATTGTTTAGCTTGGTTTGAGTGAAGAAACTTGGTTCTGATTTTGAAGCTTCCATCTCTAAAGATTCATCATGCTTAGATGAAGATGTGCCTTTTGGTTCTGACTGTTCAGAATCAGAAAATTCCAATAAATCTTCAGCCTTTAGTCTTGGTGGAACAGGAATTTCTTCAGAATGTGGCACAGGATGGATTGCTAATCTAAGATTTGGGTATTCAACAGATTTTTATTTTTTTTTTTGTGATACCTGAAATAAAAATAACACATGAATACCATTTTACTTTATTTAGAAGGCTAATGAGTAATAAGAATAAGGATAAAACTAGAATTTAATTAAAAATATGAAGTTAATATATATTTACCTCATGCTTTAGTAAGACAGAAATAGCAATCTTCAGTGTGATTTTGTGGCTCTCCCCAGACCATCGAAACACCGAATTTGAGGCTTTTTCCAGAACCGTTTGCCCATTTCGATAGAGCAAGGAAACAAAACAAGCAGCATATACGTGGTGCCCATTTCTTGTCTTGATCTCCCACTTCAATTTTGAAATATACTTTATAAATTTTTTGACATAATTTGATATTTTTTGCTTGTAAGCCTTTGTTGTTACACATCCACAAATATAACAAAAATTATCTTGATTGTTATTACAAGTTTCTCTAGGCATTTTAATTTATTTAAGTATTATATTTACCTCACTTTCATGCAAATACTGTTGGGAAAGGTATTAATCCATCTCTTCCCTCCAGTTATGGGTTAAATAACAGGACAGATTGGGTTCTATAGGCTTGGTCGGCAGCCAGTCTACCTCAGAAAGTAATGGCAACCTACTGCGGGATAATCTTCTTTCTGCCCAGGCAATCATGTTTCTTTCAAGACATGATAGCCCAAGCATGTATCACGTATGGCACTTAATTGATCTACCTGAAAATAAATATATATATATATATATTAAAATATATTAAGTAATTTTAAAACTTATGTGTAAGAGTGAAATTTACATAATAATGCATAATAATGTAAAAATTTCAATCACGATTTACAAAAAAATGAGACTTGATAAGCAAAAATGCATGTCATTTTCGTAATCTACACAAAAATTTACTCTAGAAACGATCTTTCTATGCTCAGTAATTTTTTGAGTGTTGGACAGTGTAATGATTCATTTGAGTTGATTATAATTTTAGATTTTTATTTGGTCTTTCCTCTTCAGAGATTTTTTACAATAAAACTTTGTTTTAAGCTTGTGGCATTTTTCATTGTATGCTGTTTTTTTTTTTTTTTTTTTTTTAGTAAATCTTTGAATGTACCTAGTTTAAATTCATAAAAATATTTATTAAGGAAATACTTTCCACTTGTGCATATCTTTTTTTCCCATCTATCTGAGGTTATCTCAAGATAATAAAACTTATTTACCATTTTTATTCCTGATGGAATTTTTATAATTTCATGATAGTTCAGTTTATTTTACACTCTAAGAATGATGAATATTTTTATCTTCTGTGAACCTTACTTATCTGCTATTACTGTAAATGTTAATCTGTCAAAGCTGACAATTTTTTTGCCAGAACCTTTTTGATTTGTCTTTTTATTTAGAAATAAAAATGGACTGACAATGTGTACTGTTTTTACAGTTGATAAATGCCATTTGTGATAATTTTATGTAAGTGCTTGAAAATGTTTAAATCTTTCCTAAGTCTATTTCTTACAGCCAAATTATGAAATAAGGTTTAGTAGAATCATTTTTCATGTGCCATGAACCTTCTGGATGTAGATTATCATAGACTTCCACTTGAATCTATTTCTTGGCACTTTCAATATTTTTCCTCCCAAACTCACCATCCATTTGATCAGGCCTACCAAGTATATCTTGTGTTGCTTTCCCCCTGTCTCTCATTCTTTCTATTTGTTCTGTGAGTATTAAGTTCTCCAGACCTTCCCTCCTCATTTCGTGTTCCAGGAACCTCATCTGTCTCTTCCTTATGTTAAGTATGAGTTTCCTTCTTTGCATCATCTCCAACACCTCATTGTTACTCACATGCCAAGCCCATTATATCCTCAGCATCCTTCAGTAAAACCACATTTCAGCTGCCTCAAGCATTCACTTACATACAAAAGGACAGATATCACATAACAATCCAGGACTCTTTTTTTTGCATTCAAAGATATTTTCCTGTCCCTCAGTACTCTGGTTAGCTTTTGAAATGCATGCTTGTCCATGCCAATGTGTTTTGTGACGATAAACATTCACACTTACCAGAGCCAAAGCATCCAAGGTGTTTTGCTTGTCGGGCTGCTGTGTTGTGATGAATGTGTGCGTAAACCCACACCAGACAGTTTGTTTCGTCAGATGCGTCCTCTCCCCTTGCAAGTTTGGTCAAAGAAAGGAATATTCTTCGACCTGCCCTTTTATGCTGAGTGAGAATGAGGCTGACGGCGATGATTGGTGTGTTGGCAATGCCTTTTGTCCATAAAATGGGTCCGAGACAATGGCTGCCAGCGTCCTTGGTACCGTGGTGATGTGCACTGATAGAGAGATCAGTATTGAGTTTAGACTCTGTTTATTTTCGTCTGGAAGCTTCAAACCCATCTGTAGAGCGAGCAGTGTACCCGAAACCAAACAGAAACCTACTGTTTAGCAACAGTTTTTGAATCTTAAAGTTGCACTTTTCATCCTCTATCAGAACACTTTCCAGGGATTTAAGTTCCTTTACTTGTTTTATTTTAGTTTCTCCAATCTGTAGTTGGCATTTTGGGGTCTTCTTTTTGCTGATGACCATGTAACACCCCAGTGGTGTCCGAACAATTTCTCCGGCGGCCGTTCTCCATGCTGTGATGTTGCCGGGGATTGGAAAAGTTGGAGTTTCAAGCTGGGGGTTCAAGATAAACCATAAAGAATGAACTTCCACAACTTGTATGAGTTAAATCGATACTTTATTTCGTTTAGAGTTAGTCTTGCAGTTGGGGCAGGCGATGTGACACTCAGCTCTAACTTTAATTGATGGAGATCAAATGCTGAACCGACCGACTCAGATGAATAAAGTTTCCCTACTTTAAGCACACGCCCGGCTGAACTAACTCAACTGATCAGCTCAGAAAAATCACTTGTATTTATATTGAAATAATCGGAAGTCCACTAGACGATCGGCTTAAAACAAAAGATAAGCATTGGTCACTGTAAGTCCAAAATTTCAAGGTACTTAAATTTTGCTACCTTTGATGTGTAAACTTCCCACAGACATCCAGTCTGCACTTAGCCTTAGTATTTTCCAGAATTTTTTTTATCTTTTTATCTTAATAAAGCTTGTGTGAATGCCGCCAGATGTTTTTATAGCCCTGACACTTTACCTGTAACCAGGTGTTTTTTTTATTGCCTGGAGACAGGGAAAATTCTATTATCTTTTCTTTATTTTCTTAATGTGTGGTCAAGATACAATAAAGACAGTTTCGACTTGGTCAACTTAAAATCTGTTTCCTAAACTTTATCTTTTATCATATCAAATCACTTAGTCAAATATTTATTGGAAGACTGGTAGGATTTAACAGTAATCTGATAGCCTTTTCTCTTCTACAAATTTCCTTATAAAAGAAAAAGCGTTTATTTATTTATTTTTTCCTCTTCTTTTTCACTTTTGTTAAATGAAACACATGTTTTTAAACTATTTTTCTATTCTTAACCATTTTCTATTCTTAATCTATTATAATAAAATACATATTTTACAAATCCACCTTAATATCCGCCTAGTTATTGTGTCACAACCATACATTCAGTTTTCTTGAAGTTTATGCTCAGTTCTTTCTTTTCCTACCTTTTTGTAGGAGGTCCTGCATTTTCCTTTCTCTTTCTGCTATTAGCACTGTGTCATCTGCACACTTTACATTGTTGAGATTGTGGTTGCCAATGACGAATCCTGGTAAAAATTTTATTTTTCACAAATGTTTGGCTGTATAAGTTTGAATAGATGCAAGGAGAAAACACATCCTTGTCTAATGCCCATTTTTTTTTTTGTATACCTGCTGAATTCACTTCCTATTCATACACAAGTAGTTTGCTGCCAATATTAGGATAATCAAGACTCTTCTTGATTATCCTAATGTCTTTTCTGAAAATGTTGGTTGTCAAGCATCTCTATCAAATCTTTGTGGTGTATTTTGTCAAGCACCTTTGTGTATTCTATAAGGCACAGATAAAGGTCCATTTGCATTTGTATTGCTCTTTCAGATAGCATTCTGAGCATGAATATTGCATTCCTCATTCTGGTATCTTTTTTTTTTTTTCTAGCATGAGTCCTTTGCTTTTTTCATCCTGTTGCTGGGCAGTTTTTTTTGTCCTGTTTCTTTCTTTTTTTTTATGCATATCACCATTATTTGTCATGCTCAGTCTCTCTACTTTGGCAATTTGTCATTGAGCCTGTCTGTATTTGCTCCTCATTTCCTTGTGTAGTTTCTTGTACTCCATTCCATATCTTGGCATTTTCTGTCTCTTTTGCTTCATGTCAAGAATCTCTTCAGTAATCCACTTGTTTTTCTTCCAATATACTTTTTTTGGGTGGGGATGATGTCACTAGAGTTACTCTTAGTGTGTCTTATTTTGAGTCACCCTGTTGGTGGGGCTTCAGAATACGCTGACTGCCCCCCTGCAGAGAGTAAATGTCACTCAATGGGGCCACCTGTTGGCTGTGACTGATGACCCGTAATGCCTGGGGGATGGAATCCTGATGGTTGAACAAGTCATGACCCAGGAGATAAGTGGCCATGACTCTGTAACACACCACTTTGGACCTTACTTGGGCTAGACGGTAGGTCAAAGAGGACCAATCCGATCAATCAGCTAGTCATGTCATGCCTCATCACATCTAATAATCCACCTCAAAACAACTACAACTAACAATCAACTTTCCCAGTTCAAACCCTACACTAACTATACTAACACCTTACCCCAAAAATGTGATGGAAAGCGGTGGCTTAGGGTTAATCGGTGTGGAAAGAAAAGATCACAACATGGCTGTATACCACCTGAAGTGCCTCTGGACTTGGACCGCGAAACTAAAGACATGTACTGCCAGGGCGAATGGATTTTCCCTTGGGCTGCTACTCAATGGACTCCGAGGTGGGTGGGGAACACAGATAATGAAGAAAATAAAAACAATAAATGGCTACCAGAAAAAAACTTCAACAGACTACATAAGGATTTAGACTCTGAGGATGAGAACTATAATAAAGAAGCATTTCCCCGATTTATTGTATTGTGACATTGTCTTTAGGGGAATTTTCTCAACTGATTCTAAGTACACTGTCACCTTTCTTGATTCAAAAAGTAATGACCCAAAACATCACTGCCGAAACAGTTAAAAAAACTGAGAAATGGAACATTACTTGTTGAAATAGAAAACCAAAAATATGCAAATTCCCTACTAAAAATGAATCAGTTTCATAACCTGAAGGTTAAAACATACTCTCATGAAAGGTTAAATTTTTCTAAAGGTGTGATATGCAGTAGAGAATTAACTCTATGCTCAATAGAAGAAATAAAAAAGGAATTGAAAAGCCAGGGAGTAACAGAAGTGAAGAGAATCACAATTAAAATTGAAGGAAAAATAAAAGAAACAAATACCTACATCATGACTTTCAATACACCCACCACACCAAAGGAACTAAAAATCAGATACAATATAGAAAAAATAGAACCGTACATCCTGAACCCCTTGAAATGTTATAAATGCCAAAGATTAGGCCACCACTAGGATCACTGTACACATCTACTGGTATACGGGAGATGTGAAGAACAAGACCTGCATATAGACTGTCAAAAAAACTATAAGTGCGTCAGTTGCCAGGGAAACCATCATGTTAATTCCAGAAACTGAAACCTGGAAGAAAGAAAAAGAAATAATTTGTTTTAAATATACAAAAAATGAAACCTACCTGGAGGCAAGACAAATGGTAGAAACCGCAGAATATGCAGCAGTAGCAAAAAAAATATATATATATATATATATATATATATATATCCTCAAATAATAAACAAAACTGCAAAAATAACATTAAAATAGAAGACATCACAAAACTATTCAAAGAGATGAGGGAGCTGATGAAAGAATTAGAAAACATAAATAAAACAAAACCTGAAACCAACCCACAAACATTCAAAAATAAAAACTCAGCTACTTTAAAACCCCAAACACAACCCCAAAATGTAAACTCTTCAGAAACAACTAATACACAAAATCTGACCAGAAAAACTTAAAATTCAGCACATGAAGAAAAAAAATCCCTCCTGACAAACCAAAACAAAAAACCCAAGATAGATCATGCTCTACTTCAAAAATAAGAAATGCAACTGAAAACAGATTTAAATCTCTAGAAACAATGGATACAGATGACAAAAACTATGATAACTAATGAACAAAAAACTCCCCAAAAAAGAAAGTCAAAGTTCGTTTAATATCAAGAGCAAAAACCCCAAATCAAAACAAATCTGAGGCAATAAACAGGAGACAGAAAACTCAAATGAAACAATGGTCATTGAAGAATAAATCACCAAAAATCTAAAAATATGGCAAACAAAATAATTCAGTGGAACATATGAGGTATAAAAGCCAACTTGGATGAACTAATACTCCTCATTTCAAATCAACCCCTTGATGTTGTTTGCTTACAGGAAACTTTTCTGTAAGAAAATGACAATAAACATTAAAAACTACACTTCATATAACTACAAAAACAAACAGGCTGATAAAGCATCAGGTGGTGCAATTATAATCATTAATAACAAAATAACACACAAAGAAATAAAGTTACAAACAAACATGCAAGCAATAGTAGTATCAGTAACTCTTCACAAGAAAATAACTCTATGCTCTCTCTACATACCTTCTAATAACATGATAAAAGTGGAAGAACTAAAGCATGTTATCAAGCAACTTCCAAACCCATTTATTCTGATGAGACTTTAATAGTCATGAGATATGGGATAGAGAAACAAACTGAAGAGGCAAAATCATAGAATCTATAATTGAAGAAAAACAGTTGTGCTTATTTAGCAAGAAGTAACACATATCTTCATCCAGGAACAGGTACTTATACTGCTATAGATCTAACAATTTGTGAACCTGCCATATTCCCTGATTATGACTGGAAAGTTTATGAAGATAGTGGAAATGACCACTTCACTATAATATTGGAGAATCATACATCCCAACCTGAAGTACAACCATTATGTTAGAATTTTAAGAAAGCTAACTGGGAAAAATTCCGGCAGAGCAAATTAATCCCTAACTTAAACAACCAACAAATGGACTCCACTACATTTTTACTGAAACATTACAAAATTATACCCAAAACGTCACCTTCCATAAAGAAAAGTAAGCCTTGGTTTGATACTGAATGCAGAAAGGCTGTAAAGATATGACGAGCAGCTCTAAAAGCATTTAAAAAAACCTACAAAAGAAAACCTAAACACATTCAAGAACTGCAGAGCTAAAGCCCACTGAATATTTAAAGAAGTCAAAAGAAGAACTTGGAGACAATACATATCCAAAATAAACACCTGCACAAAAAGCCAAACTATATGGGAAATAATAGAGAAAATATCTGACAAAAATAGTACCCCACTAAAGTATCTCATACATAATAACCAAAAAGCTACAAACAAAAAAGAAATAGCAACCCTTTTGGCAGAGATTTTTGAAGTAAACTCATCCTCCAAAAACAATCATTACAAATTTCCGAAGATCAAAGAAAGAGAAGAGAATTTCCAAACAAGTATTTCCCAGGATTATAATCAGCTCTTCACAATGAACGAACTTCAAGATTCCATATTGAAGGTCCATAACACAGCTGTAGGCCCAGATGAAATATATTACAAACTGCTAAGGAACCTCCCCAAAATATCAAGGGAGTATCTACTATCCATCTATAATGATATATGGGCAACAGGTAACATCCCCAAACTATGGAAACAGGCTATCATAGTTCCCATAGCCAAAAACCAGAACTGCTCAGACTCAACAGACTATAGCCCTATCTCTCTGACAAGTTGTACCTGTGAAATTCTGGCAAGAATGATAAATGATAGACTGACATGGTACCTGGAAAAAAACAAATTAATTATAAATATTCAATCTGAGTTCCAGAAAAATAGAAGTGTAATCGACCAATTAGTCTGGCTGGAAACCTTCATCTGAGATGCCTTTATCAAAAAGGAACATCTAACTGCCATTTTCTTTGACCTTGAAAAGGCATATGATCCAACTTGGAGATATGGCATAATGAAAGATCTAAAATCACTTGGCTTGAAAGGAAGATTAACCCAATTCATAAACAACTTTCTAACAGGAATTTCAAAACACAGATAGGTAACACACTCTCAGATTCGATGATCCAGGAGATGGGTGTCCCTCAAGGAAGCATATTATCCGTAACACTGTTTAGTATAAAAATTAATGATATTGTAAAATCCCTAAAACCTGGCATTGAAGGATCCTTATCTGTTATTCATCCAAAAACATGAACATAATCGAGCAACAATTACAAAAGTGCCTGAATAAAATAAGTCAGTGGACAGTTGAGAATGGATTTAAAATATCTTGGACCAAAACTAAATGCATGCATATTTGTTAAATACAAAAATGCACTGTGACCCAGTTTTAAAATTGGGCGGCATAGAGATTCCTGTAGTACAGCAACATAAATTTCTTGGGTTTGCTTTTTGATTCCAAATTAATATTTATTCCCCATATAAAGCAACTAAGTAAAATGCAATAAAGCTATTCAGTTAATGAGAGTGGTGGCACACACTAATTGGGGCGCAGATAAAAGTACATTATAAAAATTATATAGAACGTCAGTTCACTCCAAATTAGACTACGGTTGCTTTTATGGATCAACTCAAAAATCATAAAAAATAATAGAAACAATACACCATCAAGGACTGTGATTGACACTGGGTGCCTTTCCAATATCTCCAGTGGAAAGTTTCTATGTAGAAGCAAATGAACCTCCTTTAGCTCTTCATAGAGCTAAAGGAGGTTTTTGCAGAAATTGGCACTACAATTCTATATAAAACTAAAATCCTGCCCATTAAACCCAGCTCACAATATCATATTTAAACCAAAGTACAAAGAATTATTTCAAAGAAAAGATGTAAGAAAATCTTTTTGAATTTGAATGGAAAGCATAATTGAAGAACCTAGCATTCCTCTCAAAAACATACATGATAACCAACTATTAAACCTTCGGAAATAAAACAATCAAAAGTTAGAACTCAAATTAAACAACCTCAACAAAAGCACCACTCACCCATACATTTTTAAGGAAGTTCTAAATAAAATTCTGAACTATTATCCCAAATATAAGACCATATTTACAGATGGATCTAAGGATAAGGACACAACAGGATGAGAATCATGTTTATGAGAATCAAGTCATTCAAAAACCTTCAGATTCTCTATCAGTACTGACAGCTCTACAAAATAAAAAAATTAGAAAACCCACTGATCATAAAACTATTGTGCAGATTACCATCATTGTCAGATACAAAAGAAATTATCCTTTGTTGGATTCCAAGTCACGTGGGAATCCAAGGAAATGATAAGGCTGACACAGCCGTTAAAAATGCACATAAGAGCCCAGTGATATAAGATTCCATACGCAGACTTAAAAGGAAAAGTACAATCATATATCCAAAATAAATAGCAAATCCACTGGAACAACTGCAATCTAAATAAATTACAATAAAACACACTCTAGGTGAACGGTTACAGGGAATCATGAAGGGAGGAACTTATCTTTTCTCAATTCTGTATTAGACATACTAAAATAACTCACTTATTCCTACTTGTAAAAAAGGAACAACCATGGTGCACAGCCTGTCATGCCCCATACATTGTAAAACACTTCATGATGGACTGCACTGACTTTTCATTTGTATGGGAAAAGTACTACAATACAAAAACAATGAAAGAACTATTTGAACAGACCATTTCATGGCATATTTAAAGAAAATAGGACTATATAACAAAATCTAATTAAAATAAAAATGAGTATAACCAATCTAATGCATACAACCACTCTGTGTGCAAGAACTTCAAATAGTGGAAAAATCTTTCAGTTAATGACACAAGCATGAAACTTGCCATATATACTGTTTAGACAGTATGGTACTCAGAAAGCACATTAGCCACCAGAAATTTAAAAATGGCAACCATTTTTTCAAGATGGCTGCCATAAGGATTTTCTGAAAAGATCAACTACACATTTCTAGCAAAGAAATGATAACAGATTTTGCAGCTTAAAGTGGATTTTTAAAGTATGTCTATTAAATTCATTGATACAAATACTAAAAAAGAACCTATTTGAGTAAATTTAACTCTCCTTAGCCCTCCTTAGGCAACATATTCACAAATAAAAAGAGGAAAATCAACACAAGAAGCTGTTTTTTATTTTTGTATTTTTTTATATAAAACTGTTTATTATACAAATGTTACAGTCTGTAACTTTCACTGGTGCATATTTACAAAACCTTTCTTATTGTTCACAATTACAGCTACATAATGTAGGCTTAACTTGAAACATTTGCACTGACCACAGCACTCTGTTTTACAACCACACTTGGTGAGTTGTTGACAACTTTCCATAATTGGTGCTAGCTTAGTCCACATTATTTTGCCAAAAATCGTCCTCCTTAGACCATACCCAGTTGCCAGGATACACTGTTTCTATACTACAGATTAAGGTTTGGCCCCAGATGCAGCTCACTTAGTATGTTTGACTAGAGCTCCATGTGTTGGAGGGATTTATTCGTAAGACATCTGCTTTCTAGCAAACAAATCGAGTCTTGTATCGTAGATGTCTGAATTGGGTCTTGATTTATCATACATGGCAATGACATACATTTCCAAAATATCTTGGTCATCCTTACTTATTTCAGAGGGGTATATGCTGAATTTAGTAAAAACCATTGTCACATTGGGACACACATTCCAGGTTTGCCATGCAGTTTTTTTGCTTTTACCCCTGAAAGCTGATACAACATCACACCTGGTAAATGCATGGAAAAATGGCAATCCTACAGACTTATCATCTCCAATGTAAGCATTAATGTTGTGAACAGGAATCCATCTTTGATTTTTGCCTTGGCCAAAATCAAGCTGCAATATTTTCAAACCAAACTGTTGAAGAGAAGGAAATGCACTGACACTAATTACAAAAACGTCCATGTCATTTGCCTTTATCATGAATGATTTAAAACCCTCTACTTAACCTTTACTATGCTTAACATGAACAAAGATCCTGGTGTTCGCTTCTTCATGGTTGCATGGGATAAGTCCTTCTGTGTTGATTGGTCTGTTGCGCGCAACAGTGTCTACCTTTCAGACTGCAACAATGTCGGTACTAACATGATCAATAATTTTGTCTGCTAGAAAGCTAAAGAGCTCAGTTTTGTTTGTATTGTCTTGAAGGAAGTTCTGCCAGTTTTGCGGGATCTTTCCTTTATCTCTTATCCTTGTCCTTGACCCTTATCCTCTCCATGATTTGGTTTCTGTTATTAAGCTATCTGCCCTGTATATGTCGAACACGATATCCGTCCTCTGATACTTTGATTCAAAAGTTTCGACCTTTGGTATTATTTCTAATCTTGCATATTCTTTAAAAGTTTTTGACAGTCGTGGTTGAATGGAATTATCAAAGGCAGACCCATCAACTACTAGAACCTCAGCATTTGGAGCACTGTCTGGCGGCAATACCTTATCTTCTAGAACCAATGCCACTTGAAACTTTTGACAGAAATATAAGTTGCCACCAACACTGAGTGCAGCTGGATAAGGCTGGTTTTCATGCTGAAAAATTTCTTGCAAGTCACAATCCCTGGACTGACATGAGCGGAATAGTTTGGAAAACAGCATACAGTCATCTTTTTTCTTCCCCAGCTTGTAGACTTTTTATAAAACTTTCATAGTTTCTTTCCTCCTTCTCAAAATGATGGCACACTATCTCAGCAGAAGTAGGATGAGCAACATTTTTTGTATCTAGTGCTACAAGTTTTTTACTATTATCCAAAAACGGATTACCCATTTCTGAAATTGTTGCATGCAGCATGTTAACCTTCTCCATAAAAAGTTTCTGAAACTGCCTGGTCTGTTCATGGTGTTTCGTTGGTTCATTTGCATCTTTGACTTCAGACAATGCTTCGTACTGGGCGTTCAAATGGCTTACTTCTGGACCTGCCACCATCCATCTTCTGAGTGCAGACGGGTCTTCTGTGATACCAATGGCACTGCCATTGCCTTTTATGATGGCATTGGCTTGTTTGTGGGCCTGGTCAATGGCCATAGCAGAAAACTCCTGGGCTGATTTGTGAATGTCACATTTTTCATTGTCAAATTCAACTGCAATTGCAGGCAGTTTTTACCAAAGAGATAGGATGTCTTTGAGGTGGATAGGCAACCATCTTGCTTAGTTCACATTGTTGTTTGCAAAGAAATAAGGTATTAGTCCATGAAGAGCTTGACAGTACAAATCAGTTTCCTTCTTGAAATGAACGTATGAGTACAAATATTGTAAGTTTCATGCGCAAGATAAGGTTCCAGAACTTGAATTGTGGAATGTCCTCTTTCTGTTGCTCAGACCACTCTTCAAATGTTAGGTTAGGTTGTCCACCATCCTTTGTCATATATTCAAAAGCTTCACATTGGAGCTTGTACAGAACACAAGCTGTAACCCGATGGATTTAGCGTGTTCTTGTCATGCTAACAGAAATGATTCTGCAGTACCAGATAAAAATATTCCAGACTCTACCAGAGCACCAGTCCAATGGACTTGAAGGAAGGCAGCCATTTTTACATGCAATCCACTAAACATGATTACAAATTTATCTTCACCATACCGATCTGGCCAGTGTCATTGAATTTACTTTTCCAAGGCATAGAGTGGTTGATCAGCAGATATAACTGTCACCTGTCCAGCATTTAAATGGACAACTATTTCCATTATTCTGTCATGACGAATGGAAGCGGCAGAATGAGCTTAGTCCTGTAACAATACTGTAATACTGACCTCGAAGTCTGTTCTTTTTTTCATGGAAACATGGTAAGACGGTCAGGAGACATTGACATCTTCCTCCTCAACAGATTCTATTGCTCTCACTTTTTGTAACCTGCAAAATTCAGGATCCAAATCCAGCACAGGAAGTACAAGTGAAGTTTGAATGGTGGTAGAATGTGGCTGCTTCTGGGTAAAGAAAGCTGGATGTATATTTGTATAAGTGTCTGGTAGATCTGGCACTTTTTTTACTGAGCTATCGAATATATTCCTCCTTCATGTCTGACCTTGATTATCTGGTATTGGATGTTGAAATATAGAAATGCTGTTACCATGGAATGAAGATGTTGCAGAAGTGGCTGTTGGATTGTGGTCAATGTTGTCCATGGCAGCAGTGGTAAAAAGATCCCTCCATAGGTTAGATGGACAAACAACTCCCTTTTCTATGAATTGTTGTACAGCTGCATCTCTTAATTGACCTAACACATCTAGCACTTTGTTGTAGGAAATACTTAGTCCATGTTCATGCAGCATATCTACGAGGAGTCTTTTTCTTGTTTTGGCTGATGTTGACATACCAATAAAAACTGGAAAAGGTGTTTCCCCATCTTTGGAATGCCTAAATGTTTTAGCACCTTCCTTGTATTTCCTATAGCAATTATACTGGAGCAACTGTGCCATGGCAAGGTCAGTTTTTGAGTCACCAAACCCTAGTTAGGATTTGATGTTAGCTCCATGCTCAATCATACACACGGACTGAAGAAGAATAGATGGTACTGCATCTTCTATGCATTTGTTGCTGAATGTTCCATTAAATGCATATTTGTGCGCTATCATGTGTGTGCGTAAGATTGCAGCTGCTTTCGCTACCATGAGAGCATCTGAAAAATCCATTGCTTGTGACAGGGATTCACCAACATCTTGCTTGAATGCCAACATAATGTCTCATTTCAGCAAATAACTTGTCTTTCAGTCAAGTCGAATTCATGCACTGTTTCTACTTCTAACTGTTTGGGTCGCTGGTTGTACACACTTACAAGATCTGCAAGTCAGAAAACTATATGTAACTTTGTGGAGTTGTTATCACTATTATCTCTTTTGTTCAGATGTGCCCCTTCCTTATTGTAAAGTGTCCTTAAGCACTTGCAATGGTACTTCAGCTCTTGGGCAACAATATCTCCTTTGCTAAGTATGGCTAAAAGTTTACCATCCTCTAGGTTTCTTGCACATTCATTTAACCTTTCATTAAGATCCATCATCATGGCACATCTGAGATCAGATTTTTGTTCGTCTTTTTTGCAAAGAAAACAAACTATTTTCTAGGATCATTTTTCTACCTTTAGCTGGTACTGGACACTCACTTGAGTCCGCTAAATTAGCTGATCTTTTCTTTGCTCTTTCAAGTTTACTGTTGCTAAATAAAAGCCTGTTTGGTGTTACCTAGCTTGCCTGAGTGTTTCCTAGCTTCATTTTGCCTGAGTGTTTCCTCTATTCTTTCACCATTGTCCAATCTAACCAGGTCCATGATCATTGGCATTTGATTGATGTTTTTAAAGAGAACATTGCGAGCTATCATAGTCTAGCCATCACGTTCCTTACTGCTGTTGGTGGAAATTTTAACCCTTCATCTTTCTCTGTTTGACAGACAACATTTATCCCAGTCAGTCTCTAAAAGAGATTTTAATGCCTTTGACATTGACACACTCATCCTTCTAGCCTGAAAATGAAAACAGAAGACAATTTTTAAGGCTGAGGGTTTATCCTTTTACTACCTTAAATTGTCGAAAAGCACTTTGTCGTATGGGATACAACTAGGTTCGAATGGAAAAATCGACCTACACCTAGCCCGATCGTTCATTCAGTCACAATTAAGTCCCGTGCAATCTGTACACCTTCCGGATAACTTAAGCCCCTGTTACCTCCTGTGCTGGCACATCCTGTCGATTCAGGTGCTGCTACCACACTGTTATGATAAAATATCGAAGGAAGGGGCTAATATGGTAGCATTTGGGATACTCAACCCCATGCCGAGTTTCACACCAATGATGTCACCAGTGTGCCCTGGTAGTGCTTAGACATTCACTCTATTATTCAAATAAAAAACAAGTTCTGCATTAGCAACAGAAATAATTAAGATTGCCGAATGTGTCTGCTTTTCTTTTGTCAATTTATAATTTGCCTTTGGTAGGATAGGATATTAATAGAAAGTTGATTTTTTTTTTTTTTTTTTTTTTTTTTTTACTTCTCAAGGTTTTTTGCAAGGGGTAGGAATTTTCTTTTTGATATTTGGAATACAAAATTTGAAATGCCACATTAAAATTTGTGTTTTTAATAAAGTTTATATATATTTCTTGAATTTGATTGAAAAATATGTGATTATAATCAACTGGGTATGTAAATTGTCCTATTATAATGAATATACTGTACAAAATAAAATAAATGACAAGTACCAATGGTGGGGAGTTTAGTTTTGACTGGAAGTGGTGACAAATGTTGAAAATGACATGGCTAATATGCTTTTTCTGGCAAGGGATGCATATGGATCATTCCTGCAAAGTTTCATGCTTGTGTCATTATGTGAAAGATTTTGAGATTTTTGCATTAATCTACCCCACTAAAAACAAATGAACTATATTAAAAAAAAGTAATCCCAAAATTTAAAAACTGACCCATAATGGTTGATGGGTCATTAAACTTAAACCAAACTCATTTTGAGCTTCCGTTTCCAATTTGTCCTTTGTATTTCA
Organism: Ascarosepion bandense; assembly: GCA_037127315.1. Lineage (NCBI taxonomy): Eukaryota > Metazoa > Mollusca > Cephalopoda > Sepiida > Sepiidae > Ascarosepion > Ascarosepion bandense. Next base: position 1,993,710 of record JBBBDQ010001097.1, read on the forward strand.
TTTTCATTTTCTCCTTATACACTTAAAATATCAAATCATCATTCATCCACCTCAAAATATAAAACTAAACAAAATAATATAATTAAGAAATTTATCAAACATTGATTTTATCTGATATATAGTACAGCTTATTTTTTCTTTAACTTTTTTTTTGTGAAAGCAAAGATTTTTCAATTATTGAGTTTATAATATTCGAGATAGACCTGTTCATAAATTCTATTTATGTGACTCTACTTGCCTCTCTTCTTTATAGTTTTACCTACATTCAGATTGAGGATTTTATTGTTGTAGAGTGAAATGTATTTACCAATTTTAATCTTTAGATTTCTAGAGATTGTAGTAGTTTTGTAACTAATGTTAAGACTTAGATGTCAGTTACTCTATAAAAATATACATGGAAAAGTCAAACATTGATTTGACAGTGTATCGTCACTATAAGCAACCTCCCTTTCTAAATCAATAAAAATCAATATTTTTCTATTCTGACTAGTGCCACAGCCTAAGAAAGGTTTAAAGAATGCATGAAAATTAAAATTATTTCCAAAATACTTTTTTTTGGAGTAGACCAAATTTAAATAGTGTTAGATATGAAAAGGAAAAAAAATAAAAAATTGTAGTTAGGGTATCAAAATAGTAAAATTGAGAAGCAATCTGTAAAACAATAATCTAAATATGCACTTTAGGACTATTATACATACACAACTGTGTCATAGATGGCTTTGATTATCTCTCCTTCTCTTTTTTTTTTTTTTTTTTTTTTTTTTTTAATTTTTTATTTAAAGGCTTTACATTTCATTTGGTATTTGAAACAAGAAAAATCAATTTTAGGAGAAGATGCAAATACAAATGATGACAAAGTACAAAATTTGAGAACAAAAAAAAAATGGTAAAGTATCATCATGTATATATGCACTAAGTAGAACAGCAAAAATAGAAAATGAGCTACCATGCAATTTTTAATTACATTTCAGACAAAGATCTTATAAAGCATTACAACTTTCCTACAAGCAATGAAATAGCAGCTGTTTTTGTACTTGAAAATGGTGCTACACCAGAACGGTGATATTATTGTGTAAACCAGAAGTTCACTTCCTGAAAAAAAAAAATATATTAAGTTGCTTGACTCCAATGAAATATTTGCTATTAGATCCACATAGAAAATTTGGTTGGCATAATGGATTGCAATGCATTGAAGAATGTAAAACCTGTGTTCAAGATTGGAAATAGTGCTACAGTTACTATCTTGCTTTCAGAGATTGTTTTACATACAGCTGGAAAACTGTTTCAATGGTATTTAGTTGATGCCCTATTTTCCAGATGCATCACAGATTTGTTTATAGCAGATACATGTAATGCTATCTGAAATCCCAAATAACCTGCAACACAATAAGATAGTTGAAAATAGACAGGACTTGATTGCAAGATTGTACAAATCTCCTCTTACAGAACTATTGAAAACATAAATGACAGACCTGTTTCTTAAGTCTCCAGTTACTCATATCTATCTGATTAAATTTCTACAAAGAATACGTCATCTTTGCAATATTAATGGAAGTCATTGCCATTGTTTCCTGTTCATTGATCTTACAAAATGAAGATAAAACCAAAAACAGATGATATAGACAAAAATTCCAGATTAAATTGAAGATTTTGTTTTTTAAAATCTTTTAAAAAATTTGTTTTATGGAATATGTGAGACATTTCACACCTTTTCCTCTTGCATGGAAAAAATGTTGCTGAATGTGAATAGTTACCTGGAATACAGAAGATGTAATATTAGATTATAATACTATTTGAATGTTGTTCTCTTGATAACTTTAATGTTGTGCCTTTCAAATGCTTGCCTATTTCTGAAGTAATAAGTATATATTTATGTTGAGATGTGTTAATCTGTGAAAAGTATTAAATACATGTTTAAGCGTCTACAAAGGGAATGACTGCATTTCAACTTAAGTGATGAGTAATTTTGTATCTGATGTTTAATGAAATCTATAAGAAATTAGAATTTACTTGCCTGCTGATGTCTTTCTTTCTCCAGAAGCTATGTGGAGGATATTTAAATACAAGATGCCCAATGCATTTACAGACTTACAGTTCACCTTTAAGACCAGCCAACCAGTTGATTTTTGTAAAGGTAATTCAAAACAAGCAGTTGAATTACAGTGGGAATATAATATGACTATCACAACATAGTTCAAACCTGTCAGCAGTTTGCGGCAAGGGATTAATGAACTAGCAAAATCAACCTTCCAACAATATAAAAAGAACTACAATGTCTATCGGATGTCTTGTTTGGACCTGACAATTCCTTAAGACTTGTCTACATGAACAGATTTGGCCCAAATTTTTACCCTGGTGGCCCTAGTACACAAATTCAACTTGGTTTCACTAATCCACTCTAGGCTTCTCATTGTCACCACTGTGACTGATTTGAGGTTTCACTAATCCACTCCTAGCCTCTCATCATCATCACCACCACCATGACCTCTGTCAACTGACCTGCCAAATGCACCAGCTCCAGATTTTTGACTTCACCTGACTCTTCACATTCAGAATGTGGCCAACAGGCCAGCTGGTGAGACAGCAAGCTGAATGTCACCACCATGATTTCTAACACCTTAGCAGTTTCACTTTCACACTCATATCTTTCCACATCCCTGCTATGACCTTAGTCAACTGACCCAACAAATCTCCCAATCCTGACCTGACCTTAGACCTAATTGCTTATCTTACTGATGGCAATTAAAGAACCACAAATCAACAATTTTGTTATTCTTTCATTGCCTTGCTGACTGATTATTGCCGTTCATTGACAGATGTCAATGACACATGCTACCAACTGCATATACCTTGTGAATTCACGCTGGTAAATCTACACAAGATAAGTCATTTTCACACAGTTATATATGCTAGCATTGAGTGTTGTGTAGATATTCTTACACTTGTTTGAACACGGACTGCCAAGGAGTAAACACAGATGACTTTGTTCTCAAGTAATTAGTGCTATTGTAGATCATGTTACATGCAGAATATATATATATATATATATATATATATATAGTGAAAAAAGATTAGAAAAGAGAAGGCCGGAAACCACCTCCTAAACAGGGAACAAGGGATGAGCCTCTACACCTGTTCAATAGATGTGGGTGGAGTGTGAACCGGGCGATAGTTTAGTCTATCTACATAGGTATAGAGTGATTAGAGAGTGTAGAGTTGGAGAAGAATAAATGTCTGACACAATATTGTTCAAAGTGACTTTGCTAAAGTATAAGTTATCAAAATAATGTCAAGTTTTCTTAAACCTAATAAGGTTACACAGAACTGATGACATGATTTTGTTAACCTTAGCAAGGTTACAAAAGTGGTGACGAGGATTTGAGACTTATGTGACTTAACAAAAAAAAACAGCATTACAAAAATGACAGAATCGTTTCAACTTATGCAAAGAATTGTTTATGCTTATATGAGGAAACGACGTAAAATTAATCTACAAAAAAATTTGAGCAGAGTAGAGCAAATATGGAAGAACTAAAAGCTGTCATGATGCAGATGTTGGTGCTACAAAAGCTAGAACTACAGTTGCAGCAACAAAAACAATAACTTGAACTGCAACTACTACTACTACAATAGAAATTGTGGCAGACATAGTGAACTAGAACTGCAGAATGACAGAAATGGCAAAAGAGACTTGCCTTATTCTTGATGAAAGAGGGTTCATCTTTGTCTGGTATGTAGGACTTCGATCTAAAAAAAGTCTTAATATCCTTGTGGAAAAAAAACAAACTGGAAAATGCGACAGATGAAAAAGACTAAATAAAATTGATTGTACAAGAATTGCTATGTGTATGAAATTATGCTAATGGATCATACCTCTGCATCTAGTGTGGCCAATCAGAAAAAATGCTTCGTGAATAAAGGCCATTGCTTTTTACTTACGGCAAATTGATTTTTGGCAGATTGGTGAGTGAAATGATGTTTCTGTTGCTATGAGGGGAAGATTGAATTTCTGTCCCTGTTTTTGTTACTATATTGCCAGCTGGACTGTTCACGAGAAATTTACAACAAAATTTCTTACTTGCACATGGATTTATTATAAGCTATTTTGGTAAAATGGTTGACAAATTCGACTTAAAGCTTATCCCAGAGTTTGACTCTCCCCCTGTATTGGAATGGGTAGAAAAAGTTAAATTGAGTGAGCATTAACACCTTAGTGATAAGAAGGAAGATCCAGCAAGAATTAAGGTGGTAACCTACAAGGCGTTTGCCATTGATCTCTGCATTGCCCATGAACAATTTACAACACAGACTCTGTGGGCAGGCAAAACTGTGGATGTTTATTTGGCTACAATGAAGATGCTGGCAATCCTGTTTGGCAGACTACCTGAATGAGCATTAGGGTATGTGTTTGTAGCAGGGCTCCTGGCTACAGTAAAACAAACATATTGCTCTGGATTGCTTGGGAAACAAGGACGGGGACAAGATGATGCCGATCTCTTCAACATATAAATGAGGTGCTGCTGGTCAACCAAATCTATGACAATGAGACGCTGTGCTCAGCACTACTTGATTGTGGCTGCTCTCACAATATAGTAAGTGTGGGACTTTGACACGCTTGGAAGAAGAGTCATCAGAGTGACTACCATAAGTGGTGAGACACGTGCATATCACAGGATAGGGGTAGTGCAGACACTGGGAATTCTGCTGATGCCAAAGGGCTGGTGCTATATGAGAAGCCATTAAATTTTGACTTGCTACTGGGTTATGATGCCATCAAATCCTGACTTCAGCATTGAATTCAATCAGCATAAAAAGATCTGGTTGGCCTCGTGGAAACGGATAGGAGACAGGGAACCAGCCATGCTACAAAACCATGTAGCTGGATACTATGTGCTAGTTCAAGTAAGACCTGGATACAAAAAAGAGTACCACACATGGATTAAAGATGGCTACCCCTATAAAAAATTTGGACCTCCTAAAGGCCTGATCTCTTTGATGGCGATTGTTCAACTGAGCAAATCAAAGGTGAGGCCCATAATGGATTACTGGAAATTGAACTAATATGTTGACACATTCACAGCTGATGCTGATGTTTGTGCCAGTAAATTGTGGGAGTGGTGTCAGTTCTGATTTAATATCTTCTTGCTGGACTTGAGAAAGGACTATTTGCAAGTTCGAGTCAGTGAGTCATTGTGGCTGTTTCAAACGGTAATGTTTGCTGGTAGAAGGTACTTCTTTTCCAGACTTGGCTTTGGATTAAACATGGCACTGCAGATAATGAAGGCAATTAGTGCTGTATTGTCTCAAGAAGAGACAATAAAAAAATGCATCAGCATACATCAATGACATTTATGTAAATGAAGACATAGTGTCATCACAGCAGATAAGAGCTAAACTGGCCCACTTTGGCCTGATCTGCAAGGACCTGGAATGGCTGGAAGATGGTGCCTGAGTATTGGGCATGGATGTTTGAGGTGAGCAAGGAGCATTGCAATGGTGATGCAGAACTGAAGTTCCTGAAGTACCAGACCTCTTAACAAGACAGGCCATTTTTTCCTTATATGTGGAAGGCTTGTAGGGCACCTACTAGCACGTGAATGGCTGTGTGTGGTGGCAAGTGTGGTTGGGATGATGAGACCACTGACCCTCTGTTTGTTTGCATGGTGATGGATACTATATCAAGAGTAAAGAAGAACCCTGGTAGAGGAGATTGGTGTGTGCAGGGAGAAAAAATAGACGTGTAGGTTGATGCAAGCTCTCTGGTGATTAGTTTTGTTGGAGAAGGACAGAACAGTAATCGAGGATGCATACTAGTTGCAACCAATAAATGATGCTGCACAGAACTGGACACTGTACTGTCAGGCATCATCTTCGCACCCCAGTAGAAGGTTAAAAGGTTGCATATTTGTATGCCATTGGGTGTTGAATATTTTGACAGGTAAAAGCCAAGGCAGTGAGTGAAATGCTGATCAGAAGGAGGTTGGACACCATCAAGATCCAGGTCACTGAATATAATCTGTCTGTGGATGTGACCTTGGTGATGTTGAACTGCAACCTTGCTGACAGATTGACCTATGTTCCACACTGATGGTACAATACCATATAAAAGCATGTTGATCTGTTTCAGTGGGGGAGTCAGATAAGATAACGAAAATGCACAATCACAGTGAGCACCTTGGTGTAAGAAGGACATGCTATTTCATTTGATTGACCAATCTGTCACTGTCTATGGGTGCTGTAAGGGCCATAGGTAAGGGGTGCTAAACATGCCAGTCAATAGACCCCACACCAGTCAAATAGTGAAAAAGGAAGCTGGGGGTAGGCAGCACATGGAGTAGGCTGAGCATGGATATAACCCATTATGGCAGTCAGCCTTTCCTCATATATTGTGAACCCACAAGATTCTCAGTCTGCCGGCTATTACCTTGGCAGGACTCTTCAAGTGTAATTCGCCAGTTAGTCAATGTTTTATGAATGAGGGCCATCAAAGGAAATTCTTACTGACAATGATCCCACTTTCTAGAGCATACAGTTTAAGTGTTTCCTGGACAACTAGGGGATCCAGCTTCAACTGTGATGTGCGCATGTGCCAAGTGGCAATGACATAGTGGAAAGATGCCACCAAAATGTAAAAAGAATCGCTGCCAGAAAGCAGTGTATAGATATAACGCAAGACCAAAAGATGATGTGTCCCCTACATGTGCATCTGCCAATGCGATTTACAACTACTGGATATGTCTCAGAGTTGTTGACAGCATATATCTGCTTGATTGAAGAGAAGTATGCGAACTATATAGGATGGAGGACACTGTTTGGGTAAAGCTACCTAATAGCTGGGGCACCACCAACTTCAAAAAGCGTGTGTCACTGATATCATCAGTGAGCATTTTGTATTGTTTTAATGGAGTTCTGTGCCATGTAAGGGATCTCTGCCCTGTCTTTGACACAACAGAACTGGTGAGTGAAGGTGAGATTTGTCTGAAAGTGAGTTGCTGATTGAGCTTATACCATGTGTGAGATCAACAATTCACCTGAGAACCCATCTAATGATCTTGACAGATCTGAAGAAGAAATTCAGACAATCCCTTTTTGGAGGAGCACCGGAAATAAAAGGCTACATTTGCACTGTTATTTGTGTGATCACGAGACTGGTGGGAGTGTGGTAGACAAAGTGAACTAGAACTGCAGAATGGCAGAAATGGTGAACAAGACTTGCTTAATTCTCAATGAAAGAGAGCTCATCTTTGTCTAGTAAGAAGGTCTTTGATTGAAGAAAAGTCTATAATGTTCTAGTGGCAAAGGAAATAGCGAAAAATGTGGCAAAGACAAAAAAACTAAATAAAATTAGTAGCACAACAAGAACTGATATGTGTATCAAATTATGCTTATGAACCTTGCCTCTGTCTGGTGTGGCCAATCAGAAAAATCGCTCAGTGAATAAAGACCATTGCCTTTTTATTCACGACAGTTTGATTTTTGGCATATTGGTGAGTGAAAAAACGTTTGTATTGCTGTAAGAGGAAGATTGGATTTTTATCCCTGTTATTCTTTACTACCTTGCTGACTGGACTGTTCACAAGAAATGTACAAATTTTTTACTTGTACACTGATTTGTTGCAGAAGTTTTTTGAATTGTTAACTAAAATGAGGAGAGAAAAAAAAATTTAGATTCATTCACATCAGATGATGTTGCAAATTCAATAAGTGAATTTATATACAATCTGGAAGAAGAAATAACTTTTCCAGCCTATTACAGAAGATAAAAGGGATTTTAAAAAGAGATTCTGTGCATTGGAATGATGAAAAGAAAGTTTGGTTATTATTAAGGAAATTGTCCCCTGCTGATTATGAAAAGTATGTGAACTTTATTTTGCCTAAGAAACCAGGTGAAATAAAGTTTGACAAAACGGTAGTAACTGTATCATAAATTTTTGAAAATAGAACCTCATTGATGCACAATGGCAATGTCTAAACTTGTGATAGTGAAGATTTTGTCACTTATGTAAGAGTTGTGAATTAAGAATGTGAGAAGTTCAAGTAAAATGAATTAACTCCAGATTTATTTAAATGTCACATATTTGTACAGGGTTTAACTACTAATAAGGATGCAAAAATAACATCCAGGATACTTGCAAAATTAGAAATGGATCCAAAATTAACTCTCCAGAAAATAGTGGAAGACTGTCAATGTATTGTGAATCTTAAACTAGCTTCCACAAGGATTGAGGAGAGAGATGCTTCACAAGTGCATCTAAGGAAAAAAAACTATAGACATTCCTCAACTCCTAACGAAATATTAAAAAAAAGATGAGAAATCTCCCTCAATATCTAATACTTTCCATGGTTGTAGAGGTAAACATTTTAAAAGTAATTGTTTTTTCAAGAACAAAAATGCTATGAATAAGGGAGGGCAGAGCACAAAGGTACTTGTTGCAGATATAAAAAATGAAGGAAAAATAAAATGAATGTAAACTTGATAAATAGATGGAGTAAGGACAAAAAGTGTGAAATTAACAAGACTTCAAGCAAAACATCTCAAAGAAAGAAATTTGTTTTTGTGGACATGAACAATGTAAAAATAAAATTATAATTGGATACAGGATCTGATATCATTATCATAAATGAACAGGCATGGAGAAAAATAGGTAAATCCAGTTTATTGACTTCTAATAAAGTAGCGCATGGAGATGGGATTGCATTATTTGATCTTTGGAACCTTCCAATTAACTCTTTTTACAACAAAATAAATATTTATCATATTGTCAAATCTCTTTTGTAACCTACTTAGGTTCAGCAAAACAATGGTGAAAGTCAGAGATGGTGAATCTGGATTGGTTATATTGCAGTTCCTCCTTTGGATTTTGTCAAGAAACCCAAGATAAATAACAAGAATACTTGACCAGATATAGCAACAGTACTTAATGCACAGACGAATAGTAGATTTATAAATGTGCAAGATGGATTTTAATGAGAAAAACTTTCTGGCTCAACACAGTGACCTGACCTTCTAAGCAATAGATGTAGCTATTGATTTGATATAGCCGTTCCACTTGAGGTTGGTTGAGAGAATGAAACCAAGGAGGTGCAGTGTGTTGCTTTCTGGGAGACCATCATCATCCATACTGATGGAAGGCAGGAATGTTTCTTTGTAGTGCTTAATGGAGAGTAGCTTTGATTTGGAAGCATTAAAATTTATAAGTCATTTCTTACCTCAATCTAAAACAGATTGGAGGTCCTTTCCAAGAGCAGCAGCAAGGTTAACTTTTTCAGTTTTGTCAGATTTCTTATTCTGCCTATTTGGAAACTGATTACATCAGGAAGATCATTGGACCTAAGATAGAGCCTTTGAGGAAGCCTGTGTTTGTATGAAAGGATTTAAAATTATGCTTGTTAAAAAAAAAACCTTCTTTTCATGATTAGATAAGAACAATAACTGTTTACCTAAAAGTTGGTGTAAGGTCAGTTTTTTGAAGACTAAATAATAAAGCTATCCATGTATATGAATAAAACATTACTGAAAATTCTTTTACATCAGCCTATTTCATTGGTCATTAATAAGTACTTCTTATGAAGAGTAGAATAAAACATTTATGAGTTCCTTTGGAATTTTTTTTAGTTTCTCAAACATAAAAAACGCTTTTTTTTTTCTTTAACACATAATCATTTTGACCCAAGCCAGGCATGGTCACCACTGATACACAGGGTGTTACAAGGTACAGGCGATGTTGAAGAACTGATAAGAGATGGATGGGAATCAAGTAGACAGAAGATGGTAATCGACGTTTGGAGATTTTGGCTATCAGAGAAGCAAGTAAACTGTAATGAGTTTCACAGGTGGGAAGTGCAAGAAAAACTGTTAAGAGTAGAAGAGGCAGATACATTTAGCTATTTCAATGATAAAAGGGTGTGACCGTGATGCCAATCTAGTAGCATGAGTAAATACATGTGATTGGGGAACGGGGGGGGGGGCTTTTCAGAGCAGTTGCCATGAAAATATTTGTAGAAAAGACAGACGGGAGCCACATCATTTCGGTGAGAAAGTAACTAAAGGTGAGCTGAGTCAGGATCGATTATATTGCATATCCTCCTTTGGATTTTGTTGAGAATCTCAAGATGAATAGCAGGAGCCCCTGGCCAGATATGGCAACAGTATTCAATGTATGCGCAAATAGTAAATTTATAAATGTGCAAAATGGATTCTGACTTCATGGAAGAAAAACTTCTTGACTTGACAGAGTTACCCAACTTTCCTCACAGTAGATGCAGCTATGGATTCGATGTAGTCATTCCATTTGAGATCATTTGAGAGAGTAAGGCCAAACAGGTGAAGTATCTTGTTCTCTAGGAGACTAGCCTCATCCATTCTGATGGTAGGCAGGAAAGTTTTTCTATAGTGGTTAAATAAGAGCAGCTTTGTTTTTGAGGCATTAAAATTTATTTCCTTCCTCATTTACTCACAAATTAGCCAGGTTTACTTTGTCAGCATTGGCAGATTTCTTATTGAGAGGGGAGTAAATAGTGGTGTTATCTGCATAAATGCCTACTTGGTGTCTTGAGGAACACTTGCCTTTGTAGGAAAAGCTTTTGAAGTTAGCCCATTCAAAATGACCTTCTTTTCATGATTTAACAGGAATGAATGGATAAAATCAACAACGTACATGCAGTTTATGTTTCGTTGTAAATAAGTTGTTTTCTTACAAAATAAAATATCTTGTTTTGGTAACTTTCTTAATTGACATTTTTTTTTCTCTTGAGACAATTGACACATCAGTATTTTTTCTTCAACTCAGTACTGAATAATTTAAATATCTATTGATGAATCATAAACTTCATAATATTTTTACATTCTGCAATTTGGAAAAAAAAAAAAGAAATGTGAATTTTGTTGAAAGTTAATTTCATTTGTGGTAAAACGGGAACTTAATTTTGTTAAGATATGTATCTTCAATGTTGTAAAAATTGTGTGGTTTTGACTGTTTCTTCTTCTTTACAAAACATATTTTATTTTGTATGGTGAACAAGAGAAGCTACCAAAATATGATTCACTATTGTGAGGAATCATTGGAAATAATTTCTGGTAGAATATTACTGTATTTTATATAGAAGGAAAAAAAAATAATTTTATTTTTTTTCTAGGGTGTTTCAAAATCAATCATTTATATAGATCAATGTGTCTGAATAAAATCAGATCAATATATAATATTTATTTGTGTATGAGATGAATAAAATAATTCAGTAATAATGAAAACCTGATACAAACTTGTTTTTGTGATAACAAATTAGGCATATAGCTTGTTATAATTACATAGATATAAACATGGCTCAGGTGATTCTTATTTTTATTTTTAAATCTGCAATTTTTTTTCTTTAAGTATATATCCTGTAAAAAATATATAAAATATAATCAAACCATAGTTACCATTTATTTATAGATTAAAATCAAACTGCTGACATACTTTCATTTTTTGAATTTGCCAAATGCTGTAGCATTTGAAAGTTACATAGTTTAATAAGAGAGTTAAGGAACTCCAATTTGGTAATGATTATTTAAATGATAAAACTATCATTTATAATACCATTTCTCTAGGAATGATATAGCCTTGAATAGATTTAAAAAGGTAGCTAACCAAATTCTCTGGTGAAAAATGCTTTTTTTTTTTTGTCTGTTTACAGTCAGTCAGTTTAGGTGCCATACGTGATACACGCTTGGGCGATCATGTCTCGAAAGAGACATGACTGACTGGGCAGAAGATTATCCCGCAGTAGGTTGCCATTGCTTTCTGCGGTAGACTGGTTGCCGACCAAGGCTATAGAACCCAATCTGTCCTATTATTTAACCCATAACTGGAAGGAAGAGACGGATTAATACCTTTCCCAAGGGTATTTGCGTGTAAGTGAATACAATGGATTCAGCTGGAATTCGAACTCGGCTCCCCGATTTCTCGTTCCGAGCCGATATCCACTGTACCACAACGCACATCCGATGTTTACAGTAATTGTCTCAAATTTTTTTTTCCTATTACAGTCGAACCTTGAGATACAAATTTAATTCGTTCCATGACCGCCATCGTATCTCAAAAAAATCATATCTCAAAGCAATTATTACCACTTAAATTAAAAGAAACCGAATTAATCCGTTCCAAGGGTAAGAAATTTACCTAAAATATCCTAAAATTATACTTAACATTATCTTATATATAACTAAAATCATATACCGTATAGTAATTATAGAGTAAAAACACCAATATGTATATATTACAATAATAAATGTTAATAAAAACAATGAAATGTTGAGTTGTACACACCAGTTGAGTGAGCGCTAATAGCAAACAGGATGCATGCCCGGAGGGTGGAGGGAGAGAAGCATCGAATGGGATGCAACTTCTTTATCACATCCTTTTGTTTGAGAATGATTGATATGGTCGAAGCATTTCGACCATATTCAGTGGCCAAGTCAACGATTCTCATACCACGTTCATGCTTCCATATTATCTCATGTTTAATTTCCATTGAGATCATTTTCTTTAACTTTTTCTTATTCCCATCCTTATCCTTAGATTTATGACCCATGATTCACACAATAAAAGTTAATAAATGTTTGAAAACTCACAGCAGCAATATGTTCACTGTAAGACATGCCACCAACAAACGAACTGGCTGGAGGAAATTGTATAAGAGAAATGTAGCATTTCATAAAAAGTAACAAGTTATAAAATGAAACCAAAGAAACAAATTGTTAAAAATGTCTCTCTCTGATCTTGCTCTTTTTCCTTCTTTCATTCTTTTTAAGTTAAAACTATTGTCTATAAATCCCACTTCGTTTAATCAGTGAGATAGAGACAGAGTATTTGGGGGAGGGGTTCTAACTGACCTTGATCTGCTTTGTTACAGTTTCTTAACGTTTCTTTTAATAATCTAGGATTTTTTGTATGAGTGCAGAAACTGAACTATAAAATACTTCTTTTAGGTCTTAAAAGGAAAAATAATTAGAAATATTTATGAGGAATAAAATTTTAAAAAATAACAAGGTCATGTTTTATTTATTTATTAGAATATTTAGGAAAATACAAAAGACAGTTTTTAAGTATTTATATTAAAAAAAAAAAAGGAAATGGTTAATTTAAATGGAAAATGATTACATAAAAAAACGGGATTCCGTTTCAAAACAACAATTCTGCTCAGTCCGTGATTCCGCGGAAATTGTGGTCTCTACATATGACAATGAGGAGGATTGATGCCACTGTGAACAGTTACAGCATCATACATGTAGGCAAAATAAAAATACTGTGAGCGATTAGAAAATCAAAAGTAAAGGTGATCCTTTATTATGAATACTTTTATAATTGAAAAATCGTTTGAGAAGTCTATCGACCCCTTTCGACGCCTAGACAATTATCGACCCCTTGGATAGCCCCATCGACCCCCAGGGGTCACTATCGATCACTTTGCCGACCCCTGGGCTAGCCGAACGAACAAACGAATGAATTCTCGGCTAGCTGAAAAAATACACTGCCATCTACTGATGGTGTTCCGTGATTTTGATTTTTTGAAACGTCGATTGTCATATCTCAAATTATTCGTCGTATCTCAAGGCGTAAATCTAGCAAAAATTTTCATCATATCTCAAAAAAAATCGTATGTTGGGGCATTCGTATCTCAAGGTTCCACTGTATTTTTTAAATTTTGTATAAGCTAAGGCTTAGAAGAATATTAATCCAAAGAAATGAAGTAAATATATTAGAATTTGAGAATTTTGTTTTATTTGGCAAACAATTATTGAGAAAAAGACAATATTATTAATGCATTTACATTTTTACAATAAATTATTCTTAAAAAATTGTTTTCTTTCTTTGCAGCTTTGATAACTACACAGCCAACATGATGGTTGATTTGATACCTGTTAGTCTTGGCTTGTGGGATACTGCTGGTCAAGAGGACTATGACCGTCTACGGCCACTCTCTTATCCACAGGTAATAACTTACATTCAATTTTTCAACTTGTTTGTGTTTTTCTTTTAGGAAAAATATTAAAATTATTTTTTCTGGAAGATGAAAGTTATGAAAGTGAACTGATCTTTTATCTACTGAGAAAGATTGTTCACACTCTGCTGTCTAGATCTATGGCTATTTCTCTTTTTTTTTTCTCAGTTATTGCTTGTTTCATTTTCACTGACTCTGTACTATCTAGCCTAGAGTTTGAACTCAATTATAATGCCAACAAATTTATGCTTCAATCTTTGGGTTATTGTCACATGAAACAGTCCAAATTCTAGCTTTAGGATTGTCCCAAGGAACAATAACCTAAAGCTTAATGTTAAATCTAAAAGAGCCTTAAACCTAATTCTTATTATCTGTTGCTGTTAGGCTTGGCTCACTGCACTCCCATTTTACAGCTACTCCTTATGCCTATCTGTCAAGCTTGGCTTTCTCTGCTGTTTCTCTTTATGAATGACTCTTGTATGATATTATATCTGTGCTGATTTTTTTAAACATCTGATCTTTTTTTTATAACCTCATTCTACAGGAGTTAATAGATGCAATTTCCCGGCATGCATGATTAGCTATGTCTGATTTCATTATTTCAACTCAATTATGGCTCTTCAATGCTCTTACTTTTAGGGATCAGTTTTACCTTTTGTAAACACAGCTCTTGGTCACATTCTGACTTAGGTTGTTTCAGGGATACTATTTACAATAAAATGTACTTCTTCAATTTACATATTTTTTTATATTTATATTCTTGCACATTTTTGTAATTTCCAAGTGTAAAATTACTATAATTGCTACAACCTTGTTGACTATTATGGCCATGGTGTTATATTAGAAAATTGGGTATTAAAAATACATACAATCTTATATAAAATTATCCATTAAGTATTTCTCATACTGATTGTTAATTTCTTAGTCTCAACTTTTGTCATTTTTTTATTCAAAGTGCCATTGTGCTATGTAACAGACAGAATGAATCTGATTCAAATATATTTTAAGTGATATTTTATAAATAAAATATTTATTTTTTTATGCTTATTTATTCATTCATTTTATTTTTGAGGACTTTTTGATTTTTATCTTTCTCTTTCAGACGGATGTATTTTTGATATGCTTCAGTGTTGTTAGCCCTTCATCATATGAAAATGTTTTAACTAAATGGCACCCTGAAATCAAACACCACTGTCCAGATGCACCAATTATATTGGTTGGTAAGTAAGAAAATCTTGTTTTTTTCTTATATATTTGCATAAAAATTAGACAAATAAACTAAAATCGGGGTTTTCTTTCTTCTAGTCATATACACTTGCATGGAAAATATTAATTGGCTGTTGGAAAAATGGTCAAAACATGAAAAATTTGTCAAACTGGGAAAACCTGTAAAAAATTGTATTGTAATAGTTGCTACCTGTCCTACCCATAATTAGGGTAGTGAAAAAACAAAAAAAAACAAAAAAAAACAGGGAATTTTGGGTAGAAAAGTGGCTAATAAGTCAATGAAAAAGTTAGTTGGTAGAAGGCTTGATCAAGTATCAAGCAACTTCATGGACAAAAAAAAACAAATGAAAGAACAAAGCACAGTGAAAAAAGGAAGAATGAAGTAAAGCATGAAGTGTGTGGAAAAGAAAAACCAGCTACCATGTATGGGAAATTATGATTAAATGCTGATTTAGTGAAACCTTTCAATAGAGAGGGAGATGTAATGGCTTGGTTGGCAAAAGTAAAATTGGTTGTGAGGTTGCAAAAGATCCCTATGGCTAGGGTGCTGATGGCCAACAAAATGCAAGAATTTGGGACAGCAATAATTGTAAGGCAGTCAATCTAGATAAAGTTTGAGGGATGGAAAATAACATTCAGAACATTTAGCGGCCAGTGTTTTAGATGCACTGATACGAACATGCCGTGTGACTGTAAAGACCAAGATCCAAACCAACCTGTTTTGGGTGTGGTGACACAGGTCATGTTGTGAAATATTGTCTATAGAGAAATGGACTGAGAACCACTTTGCCAGTGACTACTTGTTCATTCTAGCAGTGGTGTATCATGGATCACAGCTAATAATAGATATATTGGTAGACGGGGAGAAGAGAGTAAAAAGCCCTTGTCAAATACTTGCTCTACTATCCCACTAATATTATCCAATCTAGTGGATAGGAGGAATGGAAGTAGCAATATAAAGGTGCTTGATAGGAGATAAGTGAGATGCAGATGAATTGGCACTGTGGAAGTACTATTGTAATTAACTGTTTGATTGCAGATATTGATGCTGTGTTAAGAATGAATGGAATCATTTGTCTTGGAGGATTTGTTGTTAATAAAGATGGTACTGTGAAGTTTGGTGAAAAATATTGTGTGATAAGTAAGCAATAAGTATGACAGTTATGAATAGTAAAAATAGTAAAATGAACAGTGATTGTAAGAGGTCGACAGCTGAGCGGAACTGGACAGCAGGGCCTTTGATGCATAAGAATAAAGGGGCTTGTTGACAGCAAGAAGGAGAGAGAGAGCGAGCAGAGTTTGAACAAGAAACAGATTGAAGATGTAATTCTTACTCTGTGAACAGAAGATGCAACAATTGGAGTATTGCCACTAATGGCAGTGGTTCAGCTGACAAAAAGTTAAGTCAGGCTAGTGCTGGGCTGCTGTGAATTGAATGAGTATATGTCTTGTCACTTGAGTGGAGAGATAATAGATGAGTTTGGTGTCATTCATCTCCGCTTCCCCACAGTGGCCTTCATACTGGCACTTCCAACACACCAAGCCATATCTACCCGGTGTGGATTTATAAAATCCGTGTCTTCGGGACCATTCTTTCCTTCTGTGATCTTCCTCCCATTCCTCTTCTTCTTTCACACACTTATGTACTACGGGGGAGTCCTTTTTACTTTCTCTTTTATGTTCCCTTTTCCACCTGGGATTCCTTACTAAGCCCCTCCACCCAGCTATCTCTCGCCTCAGGTCCTGCGTTCTACTCTGCTTGACTTTGTTCCACACACCCTGGCTCTCTTTGGCCAGTGCCACCGCTGCTGCCAACCTTATGGTCCCTCTTTCAACACCTCATGCTGGATGCACTCATCCTGCAGCGCCCTGACATGCAAGTCCGCCAACTGAGCCTGTATTGCTGTATTTTCCCTAACCTCTGCAGGATAGGCTAAAAAAGCTAATCTCTCTGTCCGTTTTCATAACTCTTCTAGTCCTTCATCTTTTCCTTGAACTAGTTCCAGGAGGCTTCTCATGGCTTCTATCGCTGTGCCTTCATTTGTGTATTCCCCCACTAACCATTCTTTTAGTTCTCCCCAAGTAAGGTGAGGGTTTTCTCCCAATATTCAGCATATAAAATCTGACAGTTCTGTTGTGGCATGAAACGCTACGTATACCATCTCTCTCTCATTCAGCTGGTAAATTAGCTTTTATCTACAGACGACAACCAATATTTTAATTCCCTCGAGCACCCCCCCAAGCTTGGCACCCTTAGTCCCCACCAACAGATTCCTTAACTCTCGAGGTGTAGGTGATTTACCGTAGATGGAATCTAAAAACCTTAGTAGTTGTGATTTATCATAGATGGAATCCAATAACTGGTCTATCTGGTCTTCTTCCGACCCTGCCATTCCCTGTTCAGCCATTTCAGATCGCCTGTAAATTAAACAATTCAATTAACAACTTATAAAAATGAGAAGGAAATTGATTTTTGGTAAAATGGCAATCAACAACAATTTCAGGGAGAAACCAAAAGTATCCTACTTGTTACCTGGCTCCGAGTTGATTTTCACTGTTGCTCGGCTCTGAGCTATTCAGGGTCTATTCTGGTCAACACGGCACCAGATGTGAGCAGATGCTCACCACCTGGTTATTGATGGTTTTGATTCAGCAGCTGGTCTTCAAGTTGACTATTACAACAGTGTTCTTCCCCACCCACATTGTGAATTTTGATCTCAAGGAAGTCACGCTGAAATCTTGCTATCTGACTCTTCACCAACTTGAACCAAACTGGACGCATGCGCACATTGGAGTTAACAAAAATGGCACCAAAAATAAATTGAATAACATCTGAATAAGTTGCAGAAAATGTCTTTATATACATACAAAAAGAAACAAAAAAACAATAGAACGTAACAATCGCCAATCTCTTATCTCTACTTAGCCGACAATGGAGCGGAAGTTTTATCAAAGAGAAATGTTTGTCTTTTTAACATTAGAGTTTTTGATTGGTAATGTCATTTCACTCCAATCGGAGTTTTCAAGTTTGTGACGATTCAAAAATATCTTTGTTTGCTTTCCACCGAAGCTTTACAGAAACTGTTGAAGGTGGGTCTTTGTGCAGCAGCGGTGGTGGTGATTTTTGTCTTGTCAGCTCAGTGCAACTCCTACTGCCTGTGGCCCCCTCAGGGTCCCGTATTTATGCTTGTCCCAAATTCACTGGTGGAAGGATGACAAACATGCAAATCTAATCTCTGCCAAATGAAATCAATCTCGCCACCTTTCTCTCTGTTCTTTTTCTCCGGTTCAACCAATGAAGCAGCTCTTGGTTGGTGACTATTTCTTTCGGTTTTTTCTTTTAATGCTGAAAAAAATAATTTAGCTTCTATGTTTAATTCTTTTCCAACTAATTTAAATTCTATTTTATTCTCATCAAATATTTCCTTTTATTTGGGACAATTCTTTCTGAATTCAAAACTTTTGTTTAAAAAAAAATTTTTTTTTATCTGCGGTGTAACTCAGGCTTCAATGGTATTTCACATAGTCAAATTATTTCCAATTGTCAACAATAAGTTTGACCTGGATATCACAAAAGACACTGCGTAGAGGGTAGTGAAGCACAGTGAAAGAGAAAGAATGAAAGAAAACAAGAAGCATGTGGAAAAAAGAAAACCACATTGTTTTTACCACAAAAACAATAAAACCAGACAATGAACATGTTCAAAGAATAAGTAGGGTAATACTTGTTCAACATAAGCAAGGTTACCTAGCAGAAAGAGTTTAAAAATATATTCATTAACTATTAAATTGAATGCTATATTTGAATGTATTTAGTAGTTGGTATTTTAATGAACTCAAAGTGTACAACATAGATTGTGCACACAGTTAAAGTGAATGAGAAATTATCAGTCTTGGAGAAAATAAATGGGATATTGTATGGCTTATTATCTTGTTATAGTTGTCATCATCATTTTGTCTGAATTTCTTAGAACAAGTGTTTTCATTATTTGATATTTGTGCTTGTTTATTTATGACTCTTTCTGAATTTGTTGCACTTTCTTGTGATCTTTTTATCTAATGTTAATTTGTCATAGCCGGGTGGAGGGAGTAGTGGGAACTGTCTATAAAGTTCTCCCATGGCATGTCTCAGATAGCCTCTGACAACTATAAGGGTTAAAGGGGAACCAATGGTACCACAACCAGCTTCTCCAGTTAGATGAAGCTTATCAGACTGGAATGGCAGATCATCTAGGGGAAGGGAAAAATATGCTTTCCTTGAAGTCATATCCTAACATGGAAAAGACTATGGAATTAAATCCAGACTGAAAAACTCGAGTGGAGTCCCAAAGATAGTTTGTTGTCAATAATGACAACCTTCTGGCAACTCCTGCAGCCAAGCTGGCCCTAAATGTAATGTCCTGTATTCCTTGGATTTGGTCAGTAAGACAAAGAGAGATACTGTGGTATGAGCAACATGTGTAGATATATATATTTCCAGAAGTATCTTTTCTTATTTCTTTATAAATTTTTACATTTTCAAATACTCACTCATTATAGATAAACCATTTTAGTGATGTCAAGACAAAAATGTTTTTACTGATTCAGTCTCAATTTAACTTAATAAAAATGCTTCCAGATTTATTAAATTTGTTTCCCTTTCGTTACAAAATATAACACTATGAATATTTTCTTCATCCTTTCCATTTTATGTATGTTTTATCATTTAAATGCTATATAAATTTTGCATACTTCATAAATTTCATTTTTCTTAAATTTTAAGTATTAATCTACATTTTTTAAAAGTAATTTTTGAGATGAGGAATTATGTTTTGCTATTCAAATCAGTTATTGGTTGTTATACTCACAACATTTCAGCTCTTACCATTAATCTTTTTTTGGTGCTTTTGAGATGAGGAATTATTATTATATGCTTTTCTATTTGAACCAGCATCTTCATCTTGGTTGTTATATTCACAACATTTCAGCTTTTTACCATTTAATTTATCTCTGTGGGTATTTTTGAGGAATCATCATTAGTATATTCTTTACTATTCAGACTCTCAATGTTTTGTACTCTGTCTTTGTACTTAATAGCTTCTTAGAACTTCAAACCAAATCCTTTATTCTATACATAGAGGTAAATTGTTCCTATTTTACTTTTCATGCTTAGGTGATATTTTATGTCAGTTAATATTCACTTTTTTACTACTTTTTCTTCCACTAGTGTATTTTAATCTTCAATACTATCACACCTAGGGATTGAATTCACAACTGCCAGGAAACTTGATATATTTTAACCAATACATTAATCTACGAGATCATGTATCCAAGAGAAAGTCCCTGGGTTTGGCAGTGTTGAAAAGTCATATATTCTAGTTTTGTATTTATCTATATTTTTGAGATGAGGTAGTATTTACATTATTTGGACTATTGTCCTCATCTTCGTTGCCATTTGTACAATGTTTTGGCTGTTGAATGCTCTGGCCTTCTTCAGGTGCTAGGAATTTCGAACTGGGATATATCATTCTCATTCCTTTGTGTGAAGTCATGAGTTATCTCTCTCTAACCCTCCAAGTTACTTTCACCACCCCTGTAGCCTGGTATTGAACTCACAACTGTTTGGATCAAGTAACGGATATTAACCAACATTTATATCCACTGGGCCATGTGGGACAAGAACAACTGAAGTTCTGGTTTTTATAAACCTAATGTCCAATAATCATTTAGGTTTATAAATCCTAGAAATTCAGTTGTTCTTGTCCTTAAGAACACATGGCCCAGTGGATATAGATGTTGGTTAGTTCCTGTGAACAAGTAACTTAGAAGGTTAACTCATGACTACCAAAAAGAGGCTTTACACAAGGAATGAGAATGATATACCTGCAATGATTGTAATAAAGGGTTCAGTTTGAAATTCCTAGCACCTGAAGAAGGCCGGAGCGTACAAGGGCTGAAACGTTGTACAAATGGCAAATTTCTAATTAACATCTTCTTTGAAATATGAAAACATGAATATTAAGTCTTTTCCTCCCTAACAACATATGTTTTTATCTATCTGGTTGTTCCAAACTGGTCTCTGTATGTGTCCTTAAAAAGTGTAATGAAAAAGAAAATGCAGAAGGAAAAGTGCTGAAGATCAAATCTTATCAAAATCAGAGACTGATCAGTTTTCATAAATTTATGAAGCTTTTGTGAGGGAGACAACTGAGGAGCCAACCAAAATTTGTTGGGGAGAGGGGCTTAGCACCTTCTAGCCCCCTTGTAGAATTGCTACTGCATATAGCCTCTATCTCAGTTCAGTGTTTGACACCTGTGTAGGCTGTGCCATTGATTCTGAGGCCCTGTAGTAAGAAGTAGGGTTTTATTAATCATTACTTCTAGGACCACACACACACCTTTCTGTCTTCCTTCTATGTAACAAGATCACGCTGTAGAATTACTACAGTTTTTAATTGATTCACAGGTACTAAAATAGATTTACGAGAGAATAAAGAGGCAATTGGTGGATTAGCTGCGCAGGGATTATCACCCATCAAGCGAGAACAAGGCATGAAGATGGCTAACAAGGTGCGGGCTGTGAAATACATGGAGTGTTCTGCACTCACACAAAGAGGCCTCAAACAGGTAAGTATTTATTATTTGTTAGGTTCTTACATTTGAGCCAATTTTCAGATCTGCCATGGTGTAGATACATACCAATATTATGTCATTATTCAGGCACAAACTTTTAATAGTATAGCATTTTGTGCTATGTTATAAACAACTATGAAAAGAAGTTATGAAATGAGATTTTGCCTGTTAAAGTACTATATCTACCATGACTAAGTCTTCTGATGATGCTTTACTTATATTTAATAAATTTAACTTCACACAGCAGAAGGCCAAGTGAGTAGATATAAGAGTTAGATGATTCTGTCACCAATTCCAAAGTAGTGAGTCAGTTTGTCTTAAAATCAGTTTTCAAATCCTGCCTATTTTTGTTACTTTTTTTTTTCTTTCTTAATCTGGGTTTGTGTTGTTTGTAGTAAATACTGACATGTGTGAAAAACTGAGTACATATATCAATTTTCAATTTTATCTTCCATGAATGCAGCTGAACTGAAACCATTTGACATTATCATGCTTGTGAATGTACTACTGATGTGTTTTGGATACTTCGAAAATATCTTATCTTTTCCAATAACTCAGTTGGGTGTTTGTAACAGTGTACTTGATTTTTATCAAACCAAGATTTTGCAG
Source organism: Ascarosepion bandense (assembly GCA_037127315.1). NCBI lineage: Eukaryota > Metazoa > Mollusca > Cephalopoda > Sepiida > Sepiidae > Ascarosepion > Ascarosepion bandense. The sequence continues at coordinate 2,016,138 of JBBBDQ010001097.1, forward strand.
CTTCAAAAATGGATAATCCAGTGGTATTAGTTTCTAAAAGTTTCATGAACAACAATTTTTCTCACAATCTTCAGTAATCGTCTGTATAACAGACATATGCCATAAAATAGCTCAGTTATTGCATACCATAGATTCATCAGTCTGAATTGAGAATTTACTGCTTTTTAGTTGTTTTCAGCTAGTTGGCTTTCCACATCTGTTGATATTTCATCAATTCTTCTCTGGATTGAATCATTGCTCAGTGGCAATGCTTTTAAGACATTTGTTGACTCTTGCTGCAATACAATTTTCATGAGAATTTCAAAGGAAGGCTTAATAACATTTTCAGCAAATGTATGTGCACTTCCAGTTTTTCGCACTACTTGTACTATTTCAGAAGATGCAATCAAGCCATTTTCATTTGTTCCTGTACTTTTTTCAAATTATATGAAACAATATTTCATTGGTTAAAGTTTTTCTTTAAATTTTCAGAATAAGCAATGGGTTTGTTCATTTTGTCAGGATTTTTTTTTTAAATGCTCTAAACCTTGATGATATTATCACTTCCTTAGAAAATGAGCTGTTGCAAAGGCACATTGCCTTTGATCAAATTGGCTTTCTACAAAGTCATAAGCGAAATACTTACTAGAAAAGGGGGCTAAAAGTATAAGCACCAAGACAACTCACCATCAGGAAAATAAATATAAATAAAATGATTGCTTTCATAACTTTTTTTGTTTTTTTAATTAAAATAATTTATTATTTTAATAATGTTAAAATCCCCAAATATTAAAATTAAAAAAAAAGTAAAGTTGTCCTGGTGGAGAGTTGTTCCATTGTTTGGTTGTCCTGGTGCTGAGTTGTGACCTCTTAAAAATATAATACAGAAACAATATTTTCAACTCAAAGTTATTGCCATTAGCACTTGATATAATTAGTAATATCACAAGTGACTATACCAACATAAAAATTGGCATTATTCACTTCTCTCTATTACTGTTCAAACATTGTAGTGCAATGTGCAAGTAAGTGAGCACACAACACTTGAAAAAATGTTTTAAAATCATTAGTTCAATGAGAACATTTAGAGACCTGTAGCTGTTTTATGAAAAAGTAGTTCTGCTCAACGCACTATCATTAAAAATAATTTATTTCATCTTTAAAAGGTTAAAGACTTAATTTTGTAAACCGATGAGAAAATATAAATTTAGAAATATTTATTAAAACATAAACATGAATGCCTGGTCTAAATTGTTGCCAAAAGTAACAAGTTTGAGAATCAAATTTGACTCAAAGAAAATGTAGACAGGAAAGATGATAGAATAGAAAATGTGCCTTTTTTATCTTTTTATAAGAAAAAAAAATGTCTTTGGAAAAATATTATTTTTAAATTTTGTAGGCTAATAATGACCAGTATCTCCAAGCTTTTGTTGCAAGTGAAAAAATGATGAAATATATTAAATCTTATCTGGCTGTAATTGCTTGGCTTTAAAAGTTCAGTCTGAATAGTCTGTCCCTTTACTTTTGTATTTCTGCTGTAGATGGCTAAAAAATGAACAAATATATAAATAACTCCTAGACATTTAGCTAGATGTCATCAAATTTGTGAACTTAATTAAAAAAAAATTAAAAAAAAAATGTCTCCAGACCAAGACTTCTTTGCAGTACTGTCAAATGTGAATAAAGTTTTATTTCCATTGAAGCTGCAGATTTGAAAGACATTGAACCATTTCTGATAAAATATCAGAGCAATAAACTGTTGCTTTCTTTCCTTGCAGATAATCATTTTAGCATGATCATGAAATTAAGATTTGTAATGGAAGAGCACACTAAAAAGATCATTAGATTTTTCAAATTGAATGAATTTGTAAGAAATTTGTCAAACCAATACATGCGTAAAGATGCTGCAAAGATCAACTGTTGATTTCTGGCTGATGGGGGTTGGGGTGCAAAATTTATCCAAAAAAAGAATTGTCAACAAAACATCTGTTTGCATACAGTATTAAAACAAATACAATATTCATCACCATGACTGAGAAACTTCTGGCAAAGTCTTTCCTTAGATTCATTCTTGTAAGGTCACTTGTATGGCTGAACCCTGGATTCATTTGTGAAAAAAATCTGCCACAGAAAACCATCTAAAATGATGTCTTTCCCACATGATGGACAGAAAACAAGTCTGATTGTGATGACATCATCAATCTGTTCAAAGAGTTTGCAGAGTAGGCTGCTGGAAATATTGCTTTCAAGAATTTCAGCAAGTATGAAGACTAGACACTTTGTTCTACTCTTCTTTGCTCAGCATTAAAAAAATGTCAAAAACTGGAAAGTTTATATATTGCTGGTACTCTCTCATGAACAGGCCTCAGTGGAGAGAGGTTTCTCTGTCAATAAGGAAATTTGGACTGACAATATGAAACAGTAAACTCTAGTTACACAGTACATTAACACAAACTATTTGGCCACAGTTGGAGTTGCTGGGAATGTTCCCATGACTAAGGCTCTTCTCTGCAGTACTTCTAATGCCAGAACAGCATACAACCAATACTTTGAGGCTGAGAAGAAAAAAAAGGCATGAAAAAGCAACTGGACAAAAATGGAAATCCATGCTTGTAGAAATTGAAGAACTGAGGACCAAAAAACACAAGCTTGAAAGTTCCATGCAAGATTTGCTCAAGTCAGTGGTGCACACTCTATAATTTTATCCATAGTTTCAAACTTGCTTTATTCTACTTGTAAGAGGCTTCTTCCCATTGGCAGTGCAAATCTCAATGTCAACAATAAGATGAATGAAATATCATATACAGTTGTGTCAAATGAAGTAATGCTTATGTTTTAATCACAGGCTTTATTTATATGTTCAATACTAATCTTCACCAAGAAGTTGAAATGTTTCTTGATGTGCAGAAAAAATATGACCTGTTGGAGATATTAAAATCAAAACACTTTGAGTTTCACCTTGCATAGACATTTTTGAAATCTTCAACCGTCTGGATTTGAGACTCTAAGGAAAGGATTCAAATTTGCTCATCCACTGTGATACAATACATGTATTTCTGGACAAATTGGAGCTGTATAAGAAGAGAATGAGTGTAGGGAAATTCATGATGTTTCTGTTTTTGAATGAACTTCTTGCTGATAGTCAGCTTTCAAACACCTTGTCCAAGGAAATCATGGATCAGTTGTCTCAACAACATGATGAATTTCACCGTTATTTTCCTGACTTAAGCCCTCAGCATGCAGGATTGGCAAAAAATCCTTTATGTCAGGTTAGAAGACACAAGAAGAGTTCATTGAGCTTATCAGCGATTCAACAGCCAAGAATATGTTCCAGTCAAAATCATTGTCTATCTTCTGGTGTTCAATGATGGAATTATATCCAAAAGTAAGTGATCTTGCAGTTCGAGTTCTTTTGCCTTTCGCTTCAACCTACCTGTGTGAAAGTGGGTTTTCTGCATTACTCGCAATAAAAACAAAATCAGGGAACAAGTTGTCTGTAGAAGATGACGTGAGGTGTGCACTGGCTGCTACTGAAAAACAACCACAAAAGTCCCATTGAGAAATACTTTTTTTTTCAATAAATAAAAAGGTTTATTCACTTCTGTTTTGAGATTTTTAGTGTTTTTTTTTTTCCCATACAAGTTTTTAATTTTTACAGGTTTTATGATTTTTTTTATTTGTACATTTGCTCGTAAGCTCAAAAATAAAGCCAGTTTTATAAAGATAGTTTTTGTGTACAATACCTACAACTATAAGAATGCTAACATAACATTCTTTACTAGGTGTTTTACTTAAATAAAAGAGAGCTGAATGAAATGTTTTTTGATTTTATATGAGTAAGTTTAAAGCTTAATCAGCATAATAACGCAGGGCATTTTTCATGAATATATTTTTTTACAGAAAAATCTTTTATTTTTGTTGGTTTAACTTATTCCATTGTAGGGGTCCACAAGTGAATAAGTGACTGGAAAAGGGGAAATGGGACAAAATGTTGGGAACCACTGCCATAGAGATATAAAAATTAGAAGAGGAGCTGAATGCTAAACTAGATGATCTGAAAGAATGTTAACATTATTGTTCTGTGTCATGTGCCATGAAAGCCATGAGTAGTAGGTGTAGCTAAAATGTGTAATCTTTTGTAAAAATTTCTATTTGTAGTTCTGCTCATTAAAACCATTATGCTTAGCTTCACAGGAAATATGTAGCAATCAAGAATTTCTGTGATATTCTCAAACCATGAGCTTAGATAGCTGAAATGAGTAGCAGCAAGAATTAAAGTGTGTAATTCAAAATTTTCAAGTGCCTTCAATGCTTTGATATTTTTGCTGCTTTCAACTGATCCATGAATTACTGGAACCAATATTTATTTTTACTTATTTTTAACATCTCATCTGTTAAACTATTAAAAGATACTTCACAAAGAAGTTTGTCTTTTTGAAATTGATTACCATTCATTGTGTGTGTGTGTATGTGTGTGCAAATGTGTCAATTTCAGTTCTTGAAACTTAATATCATTTGAAACCTTTTTTTACACAAATTTGTAAGAACCCTGTAGAAAGCAATGTCTTACTTTAATAATCTGTTATTTTTTTTATATATTTATGCCCATTGAGGGCATATTGTGCTAATTTCTTGCAAAATGGTAGTCTAATGCATCAAAATTTGTATCGCTGTCTGAGTGAATGAACATTGCCAGCTGAATCCCCATTTAAATCAGACTTGTTTTATCATTACATAGTTTAAATCTTCTATTTACTTTAATTATGCATTTTAAAACTGTATAAAATGCTTATTCATTTAGGTACCTCCACTCATTTTCGATATCTCAATTTAAATTTAATTTTGAAAAATAAAAACGTTTTCTTGAAGCTTTAATTTTAGCTTTAATTAAAAGCCAAGAGATTAAATTTACTAATTATAGTAAGCAAAATACCCTGGTGTATTTCAAACCGAAGTTATATTGATCAGAATAAAAAATTTTCTAGATTGTTAAAATTTAAAATTTTCTGCCATTTTTCATCAATTGTAAACAAGCCGTTTTAAAAGATCTTACAAAAATAAGATACACCTCGTTAACACATATTTTATTCAAATTACCAACTTTAAACTTACCTTAAGTTGGCTTGAAACAAGAATTATTTGCTTATTTCCTGAAATATTTTTAAAAAAGTTTCTCAATTATGGTATCCTTGTTATCACATCTGTCAACACTTGTCAATGAGGCATTAATAATATGATTTACAGTAGCTGGCCAAAAAAATGCCAAATCTTGAAGACAAATTTGGTATAAATCTTTTTCATACAAATCACTTTTTTTTAATTTTTTGTTTTTAACTGTTAAAATTAAAAATTTAACACAGTTTTCAGCAATTATCCAATATTTTATGAAATTTTTGTTAGTTTATCTTTGTAGGCTTAAGTTTGAAGATGTTTTATGAAAAATAAAAATTAAAATAATATAAAACTTTCTTTTAAAAAATTGTACAATTTAATAACAAAATGAAAATAATGGCAGAGGTAACTCAATAATTTATGAAATTTTATGGCATTTATTAATTTTTATTTTTAATATCTATTTTTCATATTCTTTTTAGGTACCTCAACAAATTGTGAATTTCACAATTATTTTTTTTTTAACAAAATTAGAAAATTAGGAATTAAAATGTAAAACTTACTTTAATGATAAATATCATATACGGGCATCCGTATAAATAAGATACTGGCAATCAAAATGCACACAATTAAAATGTTTTAATTATTTTAAAAATTGACAGGGTAAATCATTTGTATTAAGCTTTTCAATTTTCGATTATTAAATGTAGTCTTCATACATTAATTTCATACCCTAGCCGCCCAGTTAAGGAAGAAATTTTAAAATATTTTTGAAACTTTATATATTATTATAAAAAAAATTTTTTTAAAATGAAAATAATTCTTGTGAAAATTCATTATTCATTGAATTTTTTTTTCTTTTCAGACAACGATATGCTTAATTTATATTGTTCATAAAAGCAATCAAAAGTTTATCCAAATAATAATTGGCATAGTTATTGCATTTTTCAAAATTTGGACCTACTTTTTAGAAAATCAAGGACTATTGGAGAAAAAAAGACAGTTGATTAGCATTTCCTAATGACTCTTTAATTTAATTATATTGGGTTTATTGGGGCCCAATTTTGAATTTTTAAGCATTTCTGGAAATTAATTAGTTGGGGTGGAGGGTAACATATGTAAAAAAAATAAAATATTTTTACCAATATTTTATAAAAAATAATTATTTCAAAATTGATTACAATCAATTATGAATAAGTCCTTAAATTTTCATCAAAATCCAACCATTATTTGATTTTTGCAAGAATTTCCACATTAGGCTTTCACAGTCAAAAAAGTGCATTGGGTAATATTACGTTCTTTTACATAATAAATTATGCATCAATTTAGGTCTCGCACTGACATAAGAAGAAAAAAGATTTTCTACAAAAATTTTGAATGTGTTAGAAATTATACCAGGCTCTTGACAAGAATGGCGAAGCCCGAACCGTTGCCTTGGATATCTCCAAAGCGTTCGACAGAGTCTGGCATGCTGGCAAACTGTGGATCTACGGTATAACTGGACATTTGTTTGACCTAATCCAGTCATTCCTCTCTAACCTCACATTGAAGGTAGTATTAAATGGACATACCTCCCAAAACTACCATACGAACGCAGGCATCCCTCAAGGCTCTATCCTAGGTTCCATGCTCTTTCTGATCTACATTAATGATCTTCCTGCCCGATGTGATTAGATCCCAAGTAGGCATGTATGCCGATGACACCGCAATTTACTCTCACCTCGATCATAAACCTGGTGTGAGTGACAAAGCGAACCTCACTGCCGAGCTTGAGAAGGACCTCCAATCCGTAGTGGACTGGGGTAGGAAATGGCTCGTAAATTTCAATGCTTCTAAAACAAAGCTGCTATCAATTAACCACTATAGACAATCGCATCTACTTCCCATTAGCATGGAACAGGCTTGCCTCCCAGAGAGTAAAACACTACACCTCCTTGGCCTTACACTCTTGGCGGACCTCAAATGGAATGACTATATCGAATCCATTGCTAAATCAGCCGCTATGAAAGTCGGTTCTCTGTGCAGGGCCCAGAAGTTTTTCCTGTCCAAATCTATCCTGCACATATATAAATCTACCATCCACCCGTGTATTGAATACTGCTGCCACATCTGGTAGGGTGCCCCTGCTACACTCCTCGGGCTTCTTGACAAAATACAACAGAGGATCTGTAACGTGATCGATATTGACTTGGCAGACCGGCTGCAACCACTCTCTCACCGGCGAACTCATTAAGGTGATATTTTTTTTTTTTTAATGCCATCCAAAGAATTAAGTTTTACTATTGAAATTATTTTGCAAGGACCAGAATAAATGAAAATCTAAAAGAGCAATGTCTTGTGAATATGGTGTGTGGGGGTAATACATCCCAGCCAAGCTGCAACAATTGTCAGGAAATGTGAGGTTTGATATTATCCTGATGGAAAATGACATTCTGGCTATTTTTCTTGAATTGCTGCCATTTGCAAGCAGTACTTTTCAGAATCAATTGACTGGTTATTTAACAGAAGTTCACAATACAGCATTCCTTTCCAATCCCACCAGATGCACAGCACAACTTTCTCAGGATGAAGATCTGCTTTTAGCGTAGCTAATGTTGGCTCATGTCACTTACCCCAGGATCCTTTTTCACTGAATATTGTTGTAAATGATTCATTTCTCATAACTCATCACAGTTTGATTAAAAGAAAAAAAAAATGCATTTTCCTTGTTTTATACAGAAAATCACCAATAGAAGTGTGATCTAAAAGATTTTTTTTCACTCAGATCATGTGGCACCCAAACATTGTGATTTGAGTACTCAAGCTCTACTAAGTGCTTGTGGGTGGTGGATTTTGGTAAATTTAATGTTTCCAATAGTTGCATTATATAGTGTAGGTTATTCTCAATCAATGTCTTGATATTTTATAAAGAATATCTTTTCTTATTTAAATTTTATTTGTAGAGAATATTTTTTCTTGTTTAACTGTTATATCCTTGAATTTTCTTTGCATTAGAAACTTTCCATGAAACTTATTAACTTTGCACATGCTATTAACAAATGTAACTTTTGACTGGTACACAGGAACTTTTATTTTTAAGTCAAGTATATAATTTTTATCTGATTATGATAATGTAGTTTTTTTTTTACTCCACTTTTAAGTTGCTATATTTATCAGTTATCCTTACTTACATTCATTCTAAAAATATTGAAGTTTAATAAGAATTTAAAGACAACCATTTCAACTTGCTGTTTTTTATTTTTTACTATTTCTTTGAAACTTATTTTTTTACCTTATTGTTCAGGTGTTTGAGGAAGCAGTCCGAGCCGTTTTGCAGCCACAACCTCCCCGAAAAGCAAGAAACAAGTGTCAGCTTCTGTAATAACATTCTTTTTCATCATCAAAACTATCGCTCATCTTTTTCTGAAATTCGGTGACAGGACTGATCAACTGAACTACTCGGTTCTCTACTTACAGACCAGCAAGCAGCCATTGTCTAAATAATACAAAAGGCTGTTGTTGTCGTTGCCTTGGTAGCCATTTTGAACTTGAACTGCATTGGCAGCCATTTTGAATTTTCAGTACTGGAAATGCAGTTTGATATGCATATGGACAGTCCAGCCTGGGGACGCGTGGACATATCATGGTGTGAGTGTGTTGTTGCCACCCAAGTTTCTGTGCTTTCTTCTTGCACCATTTTTTAGTGCAGGCAGTTGGTCAGCAACTGGCCAGCAACAAAAAATTGTATACAAAGAAAATAAATAATTATGGTAATACTACTAATGTTCCTCTTGAAGCAGTGGATGCTGGTCCAGATTTTATTTTTATTCATGAACTCAGAACACCCACATATGCAGTGGTCCATGTTTCTTATTATTATTATTATTTTTCCTCTTTTTGAATATTTCAATACTACTTAATTGGATATGTTTATATATATATATATATATATATATATATATATATATATATATATATATTTTTTTTTTTTTAATTGTACCCCACCACCCAACCATTTCTTGGCAAGACATGATGTGCTTTGTACATACTTTTTTTTGAAATCTTGAAATTACCTGAGCAGAAAAAAACAAAATCACTTCTTTTGCTTGACTGTTACTGTTGGTAGGTTACATTAATTGTCTGGTCTGTTGGTTTCTTCCACCTACCCCATTCTCATATGTTTTATTCCATCAGTTTTTATTTCTTAAAGTTAAAAATGAATTTTATATCAGTATCTCTTTTTGTTACTTGCTAATCTACTCATCTGTTTTGGTTGTCATAATGCATTATTTTCATTTAATTTTTCTTTCAGTTATGTAATCCTCAGATTATTTTTCTTTACATCATCCTCTTAGATTTATTGAGTTATTTTACATCAGCTACTGTAATATTTATATTCAAACTATTTCTCAAGACTAAAACCAAGAGAACAGTGAATTCCTCATTAAATGTTACCAAATCTGTGAATAGTAAACTACTCTGTTCTATGCTTTCACATACATACATACATAATCATTTTCTAAGCTTTTAATGTTAGTTAATACAATTTTATAATGTATATATCTGTCAGATTATAGACATTGTCTATATTTTAAGATGTCTGTGAATAAAGAAAACTTTTTTAAAAACATTTTAGATATTAAATAATATATTTAAAGAGTTTTAAAATTAATTACAGAATTAAGATATTTCAAATGAATTTTTAATTTAATTTAAAAATTAATTAATTTAATTAAAAAATATGTAAATTTAGACAGATATATTGTACCAACAATTTGCCTGGCAATAGATTTTTCTATTCAGAAAGAAAAGTAAAATGAATTTGAGATGATATCAATTTGAATCAGATTGATCTAATTCTTATAAATTAAAACTCTTCCCCCAAATTCTGCTCTATTTTGTTGTTTCTCCTCTGCACGCCATTGGTTCAACTCTTAAAAGAAAAGATGGAGATGGCTGCATAGTTTTCATACTTCAAACTCAAATTTATTAATCTTATTTGTGGCCCATTTAGAAGATGAGATTTAAAAAAAAAAAAGACAATGTTATTGCTTCTTTTATTACTGCTAATGATAGCCCTCTGTGTTAACTATTTCTTTTTTTCAGATGTCTTATTTACTGCATGTTAGGATTCTCTTCATGCTTGTCTTCACCCAGTCCATTTTTTTTCTCCTAAAATATTCAACGTACAAGTCATCTTATATATATATATATATATATATATATATATATATATACACACACACACACACACACACACACTTTGTCTTTTGACTTTCAACAATTGAATCTATATACCCTAATCTTATGACCCCCACCCAACACCATATGCTTTGTCCACAATCATGTTCTCCTTTTCCTTGTATCTATTGACTTTTACCATTATATATTTTTTCAGACATTCTTCCCTATTTCCTTTTTTTTATTTTTTTAAATCAGACTACCTATGCAAGTATGTGGTTTAAATATACATACTTATCCAAAGGTGTGACCATCTAAGCTTCTCCTCTCTTCTCTATGGCTACTGTTTTCAAAAAACCAGAAACTTGTTTTCATTACTGCCATACACTTATGGAAGACTGAGAAAAGCTCAAAGCTAGAATGTAAAGTTGATAATAAATTTTAAGTCCTTGTCATTTATTTTCAATGGTTCTGTTTATTCTTTTTTCATAAGAAAACAAGGAAAAATGAAAAAAAAAAGTACAATTCAATGTGAGACCATTTGAAAAAAAAAAAAAGAACCCATTACTTTTCTTTATCTTTTGTTCTAATTGCACTCAGTTATACACAAGTGTGATTCTTTTTTGTTTTTTGTTAATTTTTTTTTTCTTAGCATCTTTAGTTTTAGTTGAATATAGCAACATAAACTAAATGCAAAAATGATAAATCTTAAATTCAGAGTTGTTGTAGTAGACAAAAATCTTTTTATTTCTTTTTCTTTAAAATTTTTAATTGAAAAATATTTTTTTGCAAATTTTTCTATTTTATCTTTGTCTAAAGTTGTTTGTCTTAATTATTAGAACTATTTTTTTAAAAACACTTTTGTTTGCATCAACACCACCTTCTTTGGGAAAGTAGAGAAAAAAAAATCCTTGAAAAACTTGCAATGGCAAGTGTTGTATTAGAGACTAGTAGAGCAACGACAACACAGGTTGTAAACATAGCGTCTCCTTTAATAATCATCTGAATAAAAGAAAAATTGGTATAAATTAAATAGTACCATATTTTTGTTGTTATTTTACTTTTTATTTCCTTTTTCATCTTTAATAGGGTTATTGTTTCGTTTACCATAATTCGTACTGAACAAAATATTGATGAAAATTTTTCATTTTGCCAACCTGTGAAAAGTACTTGTTATTCTTTTGACTAACATATATCTGCCCTGTATATAATATTTTATAAGTGCTCAACTAAGTGTTATGTTCGTTAGGTCAGGTTTTTGTTTAAATTTGTATGAGATAGGACCTCATGAATTTATATTCTATCACAAGCATATTGAAATGTAATTTCTCTTGCATAATTTAGTTATAATGAAATAAAATTGTACCATTTTATAAGATTACTCTGTAAGGTTTTTGAAAATACTTATTCTAGAATATAAATCAACAGGGATTTAAAAAAAAATATATTTTAAACTATTTGCACTATATCTCACCACAAATGCCAAGCAGTATTTTTATTGAAATATTATAACAGTTCTTATATTAGTTTTTTGGGTGTGGAGAATATTAATGACTTTTTTCCAGTCTAGGATAACTCAGTATGTGTATATATATATATATATATATATATATATATATATATATAAAACAAGAAACAAACTTAAGGTATAATTTTCTACAAAAAGAAAACTTAAATACAGTAAGCCTCATTTATTTCATGAGTGTAAGAACTGTAAAATTATAATAACCAATTTATATGGTGCTTTATCAGTGTAATTAAACAAATTTGTTAATAAGAAATTTTCTTTGGATAATATTTCTAATGTTGAGCCTAAAAGCAGAGTTCTTTTAGGGTATTTTATAAACCAGAGTAAAAAGTGGATACTTTGCTATCAATTATATCCTACATCCTCCACTGCATTGATATAAATGTTGATTCTTTTTCAGGAGACATAAACTATCATATCAGTGTTATATGTAAATCTTTTGCCTCAGGCTTTCTGTTAAATATGATTTTTTCAAAATTATGTTTTTATATTAAGCAATGTTATTTATTTTCAATACCAAGTGAGTGATCATTTGAAATACCAGGTGCTATAAGTAAAGGTCTCATTGCCTTGGGACTGAATCTATCTTTTAAACATTTCTTGGTCATATTGATTATGAAAAGTTGTGACTGCACAAGCATTTCACTATCTAGTGGAAAATAAGTAATTTCTTCAATTTACCTTTTCTGTAAAATTGGAGTGTATAATCTTGTTAAATGAAGAAAGCTGGACCATTTCAATATTTAGTTGAGTATTTTGTTTATTCTGTGAAGGAGATTTTGTGAAGTTATAAATAAAAAAAAACTGTTTACAGATTTAACATATATGAAAAAATAAAATCAATATAATGCCTTCATAAAATTATCACATTCTTATGCAAGAGTTAGCATTAAGAAGCCTTCATTATTAATTTCAATATATTCTATGAAATTTTAATTTGGAAAAATAAATTTTTCTATTTTGTTTTTATTTGAGTTTATAGATTAAAAGAAATTGAAAATTTATGATTGTCTCACTATGTTAGATAAATATTAAAACAATTTTCCCTTAAAAAAATTAGTTTATTTTTTGATTAGCTGAAAAAAAAAAAGACAATTGTGTTGATAAATGGAATAGCATTGTGTATATGTCTGATATAGCAACAGCAATTGGCCTACATTTCAGTGGATTAGTTTAAGACTAAAAATATCTGTTTTTTAGAAGAATGTCTCTCATCTATACTTTAAGGATTAGTCAGTTTTTTCAATTTAAGAAACAACAAAAAGCACTAAAATTGCACCATTGAAGATTTTATCCTTTTTTACCTTTAGAATTATTGAAATAAGGATCTTGTTTGTATTTATGTTTGAGCATTTGTTCATTTGTACAGAAAAAAATAAAATTAAAAGACTATCACAATGAATAGGTTTATGAAATATCCTCATGTAAACACTTGATTTTGTTTTTAAATTTTGCATCATTGTAGAGATAAAAAAAATGTTCACACACACACAAACACACACACATATGCTGAAGCATATGGATGTAGATATCTGTACTTTAGCAAATAAAAATGAACACATTTTCCATAAAGAAAACTTTGATTTTAAGTAAGGAATTCAAAATGTTATGAGTATTTGCTTGGATGCCACTTTTTATTTATAGAATTTATAATTATTTACAAATGTTATTTATCACTAAGCTTCATTAATCTCACTAATTAAAATATCCTCATTGGTATACTACTACAGCTGACAAAGAAGAGTACAAATATGTTAATGATTCTTTGTTTACTCCTCTTATTTTCTTAAAACTCTGGGAAATAAATTAATAGACCTTGAGTTATTGTCTTTCAACAGACATCTTTTGTTACTTTATACTTAAAAAATTTCTTTTAAAGCAGTGACTATAAATTAGAGCATTTCAATTATATTGTGTTATAATGGGCTGTGTTAGGGTAACTAACATACAAACAAATGTAGAGAAATCATATAACAATTAAGCTGTTATTTTTTTTATTGGAAATGATGTAAACATGTATTTGAATTTCACATTAGTACAAGTGTACACTTTAAACATATATTAGCATACAATCTCTGTACACACCACAATAAAATACAAGAGACAAATAAATCTAAACAGATTAGGATCCTACAATATATCTATTTTTTTCACATGAAAATTTTCTCATAATCCATTAGATATTAACTAAGAATAAAGGTTGCTTAACTTGGGTGCACTTGTCTTGAAATATTCATTAGTACCAATTCCTGCTTCATGTTATGAAGTCTAGGGTGATAGAGGAACACATGTAGTAGTTTCTCTTTTCACAAGACAGTCTTTGTTCAGGTGACTTTCTGAACAGAGCTATCAATAGGTTATCACACCTTTAACTCCTTTTTAATCTGATATGAATTTGACAAAAGTTTTATAGCTTGTTATGTGATGCCTCAAATAAAAGTTAAATTTGGTTGAAGTCGATAACATTCAAGGCTCCCAACAACTTGATTCATACATGGTTTTATAGCTCCTTTTTAGAGCTTGTGTCAATGTAACTGTTTACTTAGTTGTCTGAAAACTCTTCTGACAAGTGCTGTTGTAACATTATAAATAAATGTTTATGTTCTTCTACAAATTTTTTGTTTTGGCATTTTATTCAGACAACCCAACATGGTATGTTTAAATGCTTATCAATGAGTAAAAATGTTCAATTAAATAGTTTTAAAAAATTAATAGCATTGTTTTTCTTTTATATACTAAATAAAAATTGCAGTCTGCAAAGTTTTAAAAACAATATTTGAGCCTGAAACTGTAATATCAAAGAAAGAATTGTCCCTCTTAGTCATTGACATAAGACAAAAATGATTTTTAGATCATCAAAAAACAATATGACTAATTAGATTTTACACAGCAGATTGTAAAATGCCTCCTTATGGTACATTTTATGACCCACAAACTTGACTTGAAAAAAAAAAGTATATTCCAAAGTAGAATATTTTTGCAAGCAGAGAAACTGGATCTTTGATGTGCTTTCAGGTTTTATCTAGCCATCTCATCACCCAACTACTTTACAATTTGGTGAAATTGTAATGGTGTCAGGTGAATATATTGGTGGTGAAGGATGTATGATAGAACTAAAAGACATTTTTTTTATTCATTTATTTATTTATTTTTATTTTATACTTTTTGAATGTTGAAGACAAGAAATTGTTTGTGATAGTCACTGGCTGAAAACTGTGGTCAGGCTGGTCACTTGTCTGCACATTGCCCATGGGAGAAAGACAGCCAAATTAGCCTTTAAGAGGTAGACTTACATTTATCTCAGCTGATTTTTAGAAGAAAAAAAAGAGGATCCTCCAAATAAGAAAAATCAGGCCCACAATTGGGCAGCATTTTCAGCCCTTGTCATCTTTAGTCATAAAATCTTTTGAGGATGGTTAGGTTGATTGGTAAAGATGCCAGGAAGATTCAAATTGCTGTATTTAGGTCTCCAAATGGGCATAGACAAAATCAGTTTCTAACTTTTAAGCCCGGCTCAAAAGTTCAAATACTGTGTAGTTGCAGAACAGCAGGCAAAGAAGAGAATAGTAACTAAGAGGAGGTTACTCAAAGACCTTTTTAAGAAGTTACTTCTCTTATTGAGTTTTAAAAAGTAGGCCATGCGCTATCAAAATGCAAATCTGTGTCCAATCAGTGGAGGAAGATATTGTAAATTTCTCATAACACTATACGTACAAAGATTTCAGCTTGGTTAAAGAGAAATACGAAAAAATACGTTACCTTAAAAAATTTAAACAAAACGTATACCATCAATCTCTAATAGGTACCTTCATTCCATTTTCGATACCTAAGTTTTAAATAGAATTTTAAAAATAATTTTTTTTCTTGAATCATTTATTTTAGCTTAATTGAAAGCTAAATGATTAAATTTACTATTTCTGCTATAAAAAAAGATATATTTTCCATATTATTGTATTTATTGGAATCTAAAATTTTGAGTTTTTAATTTTCAGTTTTTGGAAAATTGAAATTATTCATCGAAATTTTTTTTGTTCTTCAGAATATGATATCCTAAAATTATATTATTTCTAAAATCGATTAAAAGTTTATCTACATTAAAAGTAGCGTAGTTTTAATGCATTTTTTATTTTACTATTCGGAGCATATTTTCGGAAAAATGGTCCGGTTATTAAAAAAAAAAAAAATTACATGAGTCCTGCATTTAACTAATAAATAAAAAAATTGGTATAGATAATGTATTTCCAGAAGTTTTTTGTAATTAATTGAAGTGGGAGGGGGTAACAGATGTAAAAAAAACAAAAAAAAACAAGATTTTCTTAAAATGATAATTGCATAAATAATTTCATTAATTTGTGAAAAAGTCCTGAAAGTTTCATTAAAATCAGACAATTAGTTGATTTATGTAACAATTTTCAAATTAATGTCTTAACACAAAAAACCACTCATAATATTACGTTTTCCTTAAGTCATATTACGTAAACATAGTGTGAATCGCTGATGGAAAACAAAACAAAAAAAAATTAATTATAATTTCGAACATGTTAGAAAGGAATAATAAAATAAAAATGACAAAATTTTATCTTTCCTAATAATAGCATAAACATTTTATTTATAAAACTTTGTTTTTATTAAGTTAACATCAAGGTATGCTGGTTTTTTTTTGGTTTTATTTTCGGCAATTGGATGAAGGTACCTAAATATAAGAAACTAAAAAAAATGTATGGTAAATAGACCCCTAACGATGTTTTACGGCCGCTGACGGGTACAGTTAATTAAATGTAGAAAAGCCTTAAACAATTTATATATATTTAAAAATTGTGTTTAATGATTATTAAAATTAAATGTGGAAAATGATCCGATAAAAATTAATTGGTTTTGAGAAATTAGATGGTTGGAAGGGTTTTTAAAACATCAAAATCGAATATTATCTTGAAAGTAATCTAATTAGCTTGATAGGATATAACCAGTGGCAATTCTATGGGATGGGGCAGAAGAGACCAAGCCCCACTTTAGCTGCCCCTCTCTTATAAGCTTAAAAAAATTGTGAAACTGATCAGTGTCTAATTTTGATAAGATTTGATCCTAAGCACTTTCCCTCTGCGTTTTCTTTTTCATTTAGCTGATTTCTGTATGTGTCCTTATATACAGAAATCAGAGCAGACAAATCACACTGTTCTGCTAGTATTGACGTTAGTATTAACCTTTTGATTTTGTTTTGAAATTAACCTATCTTGTGTTTCAACGGCTTGAGAGTGGAAAACAGGGCAAGAATAGATTAGAACGCTACTTACTATAAATGAAAAGTTATTCCGTTTAATTTAGTGAAGTAACATATACCCAAACTAATTTCTATGTTGTGTATATGATAGTAGTGTAGTATGAAAATGAAGACGCTGCTTGATTTTGGCCCCTAATTGCTCTCCAACCCCAACTTTCAGAGTTCAACAATCGCCACTGGATATAACCTACTAGTAACACACAAAATTGAGTGTAAGTGATAATTAGGTTAGAAATGTTCGTGTCGTTTTTCAATAGGCGGCGTTTGAACACGTTTGTAGTATATTGATAACATAAGAGAGTAGACTGCGTGGTCGATATGTTAAAATTATCAGTTTGTAGAGTAACACCAAGAAGTGAGCAATTTAAAAGTGATTAAATCGTGTAGTTTGCGTGCAGATTTAGGGCAATGATAATAAGGTAACCACTCAAGAGATTGAAATGAAGTTTTTCGTATCCACTTTGGCCGAATCATCAATTCGGAAAGTAATGGGAAGAATGTAAGCAACTAAATGCTAGTCATACATTTAGAGAGACTGAATAGAAGAGATTGAACCGAGTAATTTGCACACTCTAAGTCAAATTATAAATTTATAGGTAAAACACTTGACTGGAGAAGTTTTGGTGACAGTTTGATGAGAACTACTTACAAGAGATTGAGTCTAATTTTTATGGTCGCTTTGGTGGAGATGTCAGTTCGTATAGTTATTTTATAATGAGATATTCAAAAGAGCCTTACCGACTATAAATAAGTCAGTCAGCTAGAGTATATGCTTCTACGTTATAGGGGGATTTCTTCTTATAGCCAATGAGATAGGCTATTTCTCAGTCTCATCAGACTTCTGTTTTTTTCTTGGAATCGAATATGAAGTATTCATTCCAATACGGATTGAAATATTTTTCTTAAAATGTCAAGATTTAGAATGACAAGACTTTTCGTTTTACGTGTTGTTCTTCTTTCGTATTGCTATCTTTGTGTCGACTGTGAGTATTGGTTTTGACCTTTGTCGTATAGTGTTGTGTGGTATCCTCGACCCCAATGATAGCGTCTCCCTACATTTGGTCTCGACAAGAACGATCTCTCTGCTGACAACGGACGTTAAAACCTAAACGTTGGTCGAAGTCACCAGGTAAACAATAGAGGATGCCATAAGTCTTCAACATGAGGACCAAAATGTTAATCAAACCAGCAATGCTATGTGTAACATCCTGAATAAGTTAGCCGCGTGTATCCTCACAAGCAAATCTGTGTGGTTTCAAACAGAGTATATTGGTACCCGTAAGATAAAGATTAGACTTCACGAGGTATCCATGTTGATTACAGATGGCTACCTGGGAGGGCTTTTTTTCCCTATTATAGACTTGGGGGAGTCTCGTCCAGCGTCAGCAAAGCAAGAATTATCACTGGAGACTACGAAATATAGACTGAAACTTACGAGATTCATGTGACATTGACGCGCAAGATTGGACGTCTCCGACACGCTGATCCGCCAAGGGTGGCAGGTATAGTCGTCAAAGGAAAGTATTGTGATTTTTCGAATTGAAGTTACTTTTTTAAACAATATATTAAAATTGAATAAAAATGCGTAAAACTCCTGAAATTTTTTAAAAATCGCAATGTTTTCAATATATAAGTGATTTAATCAAGTTTTGATACATTTCAGAAAGTTACATTAAAAAAATTAACTTTAAGAATGTTTTAGAATTTGAAAATTTTGTTTGAAAAGTATAGGAATTTTACGAATTCAAGCTACTTTTTAGACTTTAAACAACGATATATTAAAAATTAAATAAAGTTTCGTAAAGAGTCAAAAACCCGTATTTTTAAAAAAAAATCGAAGTGTTTTGGATTGATAAAAAGTGATTTCATCAACTTTTGAAGCATTTCAGAAAATTACATTAATTTTTACAAAATTCAAATAACTTTAAATAAGTTTTTAAATTTGAAAATTTCCGTTGAAAAGATAAGTGAGTTTTACATATTCGAGCTCATTTTTAGACCTAAAACAACTATATTAAAAATTGAACAAAGGTTCGTAAAATGTCGAAAACCCTTAAACTTGTGCTTTCTATTGATAACATCGTTTCATTAAGTTTCGATACATTTCAGAATGTTCCATAAAAAATAACTTTTAAAAGAATTATTTCTTTACAAAAAAAAAAAAAAGAAAAAAGCAAGACGTTCAACTGTAGTAGAATAAGAGCATCAAACGTTCAGTATTAGCGGAATAAAAATTTATTCTCATGGGTGGTATAATTTAGACCTCATTAAAACTTTCCCCTTGTTCAAGGGGAGCAACTCTTCTCTTAACGTATTACCACGTTCACAGCGGCAAAGCAAATAAGATTTTTAAAAAAGTGCGTCTTAATTACAGAACTTTATTACAACATACAATATTAAAATACATAAAAAGGGTTTTACATTTAACATGTACAGTTCAATAAATGCTTAGCATTGGAAATATGTACAATAAAGACAGGAGAACTGCTAAAATTATGGGTATTTTAGCGTCAAAACTGATCGCGGAACATACAATTAAAATATTGCGACCAGGTCACGAATTAGCCAAGAGAGAAAGAGGAAGTCTGCTTTACGAACAAAGACACAAAGTACTTATGAGAAGGCGGAAATACAAATGGCGTTCTCTTACATTCGAATTAGCGGGAGGCGGACAAGTTAGGGTTCCCGTAGCCGAAAACTTCTTCCTCCAGGGATTGTTGGGCCGATTCCGGAAGCCATAATTAGGCAATTCGATTTTGTTAATGGTAAAAGCAACGACTAGTCAGGTGAGTATAGGTCCTCTACACCGCATAAAATACTTTAACAGTTATATCTCGTTAATATGGAGATAAAACACACACTTTGGCTGTACGAAGATGAGTGACACCTAATGACCCCTCTAAATGTTGGGAAAACACAAATCTGGCTTCGCATTACGCGGCCACACCGCAACGAAAAGCCTGTACGTCCTTTCTCCTTGAACCCAATTCTGCCGACTCACTTCGTCGCCTGACGGTGCAAGTCCCTTGGGGAAAAATCTCCTGCTCCTTCACCAAGTTACGTCACCTGTGATTGGTCAGCAGTGAGAGTACGATGAAAGCGTCTCCATCATTGGCTCCAAGTGCCTGCTGCTTCCCAAAAGGGGACGACCAAAATGAAAACAAGGGTCGGTGCAAGTTTAGAAAATACTGCCTGAAATAAATCTCCCTTCTAACCAAAATAATTCTTACACTTTCTCGCCACACGGAAAAGCAAAGAAATCGTCGCATCCGCACAGACCTCCATGTTCTCCTCCGAGTCAATTCAACTGCCTCTGGTTCGTTAACACCAAATTATTAATCAGATAAAAACACGTAATTTCCAGGTAACAATAAAAAAGAAAGAAAGAAAAGAGGATTATGTCTATCAAAAATTACAAAGAAAGGCATGTACAAATTTTCATCCCAAAGTTTTCACAAGCGGGCCACATACACACAAATAGCCAAAAAATTTAACATATTTTCATTTACATTCAGTTAACCACAAAGCCTGTTTGAAGGCATGAAATCTTTCAAAAACCAGTACAAAATGTGATTTTAAACACTCACAAAAGACGAAAATAATTCCTTTTTTATTCTTTACAAAAAGTTGGTTGGTTGTTTTGTTTTTATAGCAAATCAACCTCGGTGGGACATTTATTGCCAACTAAAATTTATTTATTTATTGCTGGTAATACTTTTTTCTTTCAACAATGTATTGTTGTTTTTTTTTATATAAGTTTTGTGTCTAGTAATACATTTTTCTTTTCGAGTATCAAGATTCATTGGGATTTGTTTTTAAGAGCAGGGTCCCCAAGTGCTACCCTTGTTATTTAACCCATAACTGGAGGGAAGGGACGGATTAATACCTTTGCCAAGGGTACCAGTGCTTAAGTGAATGCAGGGTATTCAACTGGAATTCGAACTCGGCTCACCGATTTCTCTTTCCGAGCCGTTATCCACTGCACCACAACGCACATCCGTCACTATACGCTTTACAAAAAGATGAAAATAATTTTTTTTAAAGCATAAATGTTTTCTCGATACAGGACATTTTCCATTGACACCACAATAGCGAAAGATATACGTACATATTTGTTACATTTCAGTCAGTTACAGTTTGTATCATAAGGAAAAAAAAATCCTTTACAAATATGTCCAAATGTTGTTTTAAAAGCACACACAAGTCTAAAATAATTTTGCCTTAAATCACAAAGGTAGGTAGAAAAAATACAAAACCCCAAACAAGGGGGTCAAATGTAAAAGTATACCAATATTTTGGCGGAACGGAGGTAATTAATTTTATTAATTATTAACTATAACTAGAAAATCTTCTAATTACTATTATTATTATTTTTTTAATCATGTCACCCTGAGTAAGGCGGTAACGCCACTGATGTGCAAGGGGCTATGTAAAAGATTGGAAAAGAGAAAACCGGAAACCACATACTAAACAGGGAACAAGGGATGAGCCTCTACACCTGTTCAATAGACGTGGGTGGAGTGTGAACCGGGCGATAGTTTAGTCTAAGAAACGTACTAAAAGAAATTTTCTTTTTTTTTCCGAATAGGAGCGAAGGAAAAGAAAACAAAAGATCACAAATGGTATTTCTCTGTTGTTATTTTAAACCTGAGAGAGAGAGAGAGAGAGAGAGAGAGAGAGAGAGAGAGAGAGAAATTCAACTGTTATTTCCGCTGGACATTATAAATCTGAATCATAAAACTAGCCACATGGCACAAGACAAGTACTACTTTTTATTATTGTATCCAAAAGGCATTGTGTTGCTCGCGTGAATTGTGAAAAGAATTAAGATAACAAATATGTAATTCCGAGTTGAAAACTGGATTAGTAATTTAGAGAAGAGACATTTGGCTTAACATCAGGCAGGGAGGAAGGGTAGAGCAGATAACAAAAATATTTTCCGACACCTAAAAATGTCGGTGACTCGGAAATGGATATTAAAAACGCAGATGCGGAAAATTCTTATCTAAGTGACAATGTTAATAGACCCTTGTCAACTTGTTTTGGGCGAGGCCAGTTCAAAAAGGTTAATAGTGACTGATTAAGAAAAAATCTCCAAAATTGTTTCGTGAAAAAGAAAATTCGCCGGTTAAGTCCAGCCCAGAAAAGGGGTATAGGAAGATGACGTCATAAGACTGAGAGGAATCTCATTGGTCCTGGGAACCAGCGCCCGAAAGGGGGAGACGATCAACAGTTGACGTCATGGAAAGAAGACTAATCTCATTGGGTAAATCAAAAGCAACAACGAGTAGCAGCTAACCTCAGCATTCTATTGGTTGCCGAGATGAGGGGTTAGACACCCAGCGTCCGTCGTCCCCACACCATAGCATGGGCATAAATACAGGGTCCCAAGGGACTAAAATCAGTCGGGACCAGTTTGAGTCGGAGTGGAGTTCAAGTCAGCGGCGGTTCGAGGCAGTTCGCAGTTAGTTGGAGTTACGGGCCCAGAGATGTAACGACGAAGATAGGCGCCATGCTGTTGGGCGCCAACCGTAGAGAGGCCTAATGCCGGCCAACCAGAGTTAAAGACAGACACGAAGAGATTTTGCAGACAAAGTTTTAAGTTGGAGTTGAGTTGCAGCTCGAACGGCAGAGAGTTCGAGTTCCCGGTCCAGAGATGTAATGACAAAGAGATAATTGCCACACAGTTGGGTGCCAGCCATAGAAAATCGCCTCCTGCCAAAGACAGTTCCCAGCTTGTTGCACACTTTCTTCTAATGAGTGCTGAGCCAGGGATCGAACCAGGGACCGTTGGATTTCAATCCAAAGCTCTCCCAGCTGGTTTCTTGCTACGCCTCTTCGTCTTCCTCCTCCACTTTCCTCTTTCCACCTTTTCACTGTTTCTCTCTGCTTCAGCTTCTCGCCAAGAAATTGACGCCACTGCCCACCGGGTGAATCGGTCGGGTTTTTATCTATGACACTCTACCCATAATCCATTTCCTCAGGCTATAAAAATTCCACTCGGGGGTCCCTTCTCTTTTTTCCTTTAGAATGGGCTGAAGGTGGATTATTAAGACAGCGGTGAGTATTTTTTTCTTTTTCTTTTTTTTTTTCTTTTCTATATGATGGCGGTGCTTCTTTCTTTGGATCCGATTACTGCCCCGCACGCCAGACACAAACGAACCCTCTTTTTTCCAGAGCCGCCGCTAGTCTCCCTTTCATGTTCACATTCCCCCCTGGTCTCAAGATCACACATGTGGCAAGGCGGACGTGGCCGCTTGTTGCGGGCACTCCTACGAAGGGGGATTGTCTGGATTTTTTCATCTGAGCTCTCAGAAGTGGCATCGGAATTATCGGCAACAGCGTCGGGGTTCGCAGTCGGACCATCAGACTCGCGGGGCGTAGGTCGGATCCACAGTTCGTCATTGGATGATTCACCACTGCCGCTACTATCAACGGATTCGTATTCAGGGCGGGCCGAATGTCCCTCACATGGCGTGGAGTACCATCAACCAGCACGGCCTGCTCACTGACGATGCCAGTGATTCGTCCCCTT
Source organism: Ascarosepion bandense (assembly GCA_037127315.1). Taxonomy (NCBI): domain Eukaryota; kingdom Metazoa; phylum Mollusca; class Cephalopoda; order Sepiida; family Sepiidae; genus Ascarosepion; species Ascarosepion bandense. Next base: position 2,039,730 of record JBBBDQ010001097.1, read on the forward strand.
CGAAAACTGGTGGTGCACCGGCTATTGGGAGGCTTCACCCAGACGGTGTCCCCTAATTCATACGGCCCTCTTGTTCCCCGCCGATCAGGCAGAAGCGCGTCAATGCCCTTGATGCGCACTCGGTAGCGATGGATCGCATTGGCAGGTGCGCTGACAGCAGTCACAGCATCCCTCGGTGTTGCATTATATCTATAGACCGCTTCTGCAATAGTGCACTCCTTCCTGGCCGCGGTCCTCTTCACGCTTCGGTGGCACTGCTCTGCTATGCCGTTGCCACTCGGCACATATGCACATAGGTGTCTGAGCCTGATCCCCCACTCGTCTACAAAACGCCTAAACTCCACGCTGCAGAAGGCAGTGTCGTTGTCCGTGAGGATCTCTTCAGGCGGCCCCCTTTCGTAAAATATGGATTCCAATTCACGGATGACACTGGAGGAGTCCTGTCTTGCCAACGGGCGCCAGATTGCGAACCTCGTCGGTCCGCAATCTATTAGTGTGAGGAAGTGCTGGCTGCCATAATGGGTTATGTCCATACCCAGTCGGCTCCAAGTCGTGTCTGTTCCCAGCCGACCCCTCCGCCATCTCGCTGGAGCGGGGTCGATCTACTGGCATGTTTGGCATTCCTTGACCACCGCTCTCACTGCACTTTTTGACACTGACGGATTGGTCAATTGTACAAAATAGCATGTCCGTCTCACTCCGGGGTGCCCACTGATGTGGTGTATTTCCCTGATTTTGTCCGCCGCCTCAACAGAGGCAGCACATAGTAACGGTACTGGCCCAGCTTCTTTCTTCACGGCGTCAATCCATCTCTGAGGCACCCGAGTGAGCCTATCAGCGAGGTTGCAGTTTGAGGTGACAAGTACCACATCCACAGACAGATTGTACTCTGTTACTAGCTTTCTTATGGTCTCCAACCTCCGTCTGATCAGCATCTCGTTGGCCGCCTTGGTGCGCACCCTGGCCTTACCTGTCAGTGTGTTCGATATCCAGTGGTACACGCACAGCGAATCTGTGTGTATGTGTAATTTCTTGACTTTCCACTGGAGTGCCAGGTTGATGCCTTTCGTCACCGCATCGAGCTCTGCCAGGTTGATGTGAGCAGCGTCATTCGTCGGTCGCAGCCAGCAGGCGTCCTCAATCGCAGCTCCAGAACGGAGCTCCAGCAGCACACCAATCGCCACAGAGCTCGCATCCACCCACACACTCAATTCGTCTCCCTGCACGCACCAGTCTCCTTTTGCGGGGTCATCCTGCTTTACCCTTGCGATGGTCTCCTTCACCATGCGAACCAACAGATCGTCCGTCGTTTCATCATCCCAGTCTTTGGTGACTGCGCTTGCCCTCCTTTTTATGGTGCCTGTTGCTGCACGAGTCCATCCACACACTGGTAGGTGCCCCACACAGGGAGAAGACCACTCGTCTCGTGAAGACTTCGGGTACTTCAGGAACTGCAGTTCCGCGCCCCCACTTCAAGGTCCCTCGCTCCTTTCGAACTTTCAGGCCCAAGACACGGGCGCCATCCTCCAAATGTTCCGGGTCCTTGCAAATCAGGCCAAACTCAGCCAGTTTGGTCCTTACGCGTGATGATGATACAACGTCTTCGTTCACGTATATGTCATCAAGGTACGTCGATGTCCCCTCTTTCATTGTTTCTTGCTGTGACAACACAGCGTTGACTATGGTCTTCATTATTTGGGGTGCCACGTTCAGCCCGAAGCCCAGTCTGGTAAGGCAGTACCTTCTGCCGGCAAACACCACCGTCTGAAACGGCCACATCGTCTCGCTGACCCGGACCTGCAGATACGCTTTTCTTAGATCCAGCAGGGACACATTGGAACCCTGCTGGCGTCATTCTTGTAGCTTGCTGGCGCAAACATCAGCATCTGCCGTAAATGCATCAACATGCGCATTTAGTTCGCGGTAGTCCATCACTGGCCTCACTTTTGCTTTGTTGTGCTGAGTTGAACAACACTTTAGCAGGCACAGTGTTGTCTCCCACGGTAACGGTAACGGGGGACTTCTTGAGATACCGGATGTTTTTTCCTAAAAAGGTAATATTAAATTTCACTGGCGGTATAGAATCAATGTCTATACCTAACCCTTTGGCTACTTTGTCAGAAAGGCACGGTCGTTGGCTGTCCGAGTCCAACAAACAATTCAAAGTATGGCATTTCTTATTTCTGGACACCGTAACCTCGACCAAGGGGAGTAACAATTCCTTATTGCTGCAGGTAGAACTGACGGACAGGCTAGTCGAAGTGATTTATCTTTCTCGAGGCATAAAGGCCAGTAATGGGCACGCTTCTTACAAATCCTGCAGGGTCATAATCCACCCTTATTCACTTGCATTCAGCAGTCATATGCTTGGAACTGGTACAATATTGGCACAGCTTCTTCTCTTTACATTGTTTAACTTTACTCTCCGCTGAAGAGTACTTAGAGCAAAGGGAAAGGGAGTGGTCGTTTGAAGCGTTCAAATTGCATGCATACCTGTCTTGGCGGGGAAGGAATGCGTGTTGAAATTTTGCAGGCAAGTTTTGTCATCTCTGCCAGTAGGCGGGAGGCTTAAATTTATCAACCGCCTTACCTCTAGTGCATCCCAATTTCCTAAGGATCCCCGCGAAATTTTCGAGTATAAACCTAACCCGAGGATAATTGGAGCCTGAGAGTCTAATCGACTCCCTTTTGAAATAACTGGGTAATTTGCGGAACACCCCATGGCTAATTAACTCTTCCCCAGGTGTATTCTCGACTAAAAATTCAATCCGTACGAGGATTTCAGCTCCCATAGGTTTGCTTTCGCCTTCGTATAAAACACCCGCATCACCTCCGAGTCAAAATCGGTGGACAGCTAGGATATCCGAGAAAATCTGGCTCTTAATAAAATCTAAATCTAGAAACTCTACTTTTAACAGATTAAAAGCTACATCTGTCACCGATTTTTTAATTATTATTTTTCATTAAAAATAAATACTCAGAAATATTGCTTTTGTTATTTTTTATTTGAAAAAGTGATACAAAGGAGAAATATAGCCGATTTTGTTATTTTTCTTTTGAAGTATAAGAAAATAAAGAGAAATAATGATCATTTTATTATTTTTCATTTAAAAAAGAAGAAACTATAAGGGGATATATAACTTATTATTTATTTTTTATTTGAAAAAGAAGAAAATATGCAGAAATATAGATGCTTTTGTTATTTTTCATTTTAAAAACAAGGAAATAAGGAGAAATATAGTTTATTTTGTTACTTTTCATTTGAAAAAGAAACTGAAGAGATAAATTATTTTGTTATTTTTCATTTAAAAAAGGAGAAACTAAAGAGAAATTTCGATGATTCTGTAATTTTTCATTTGAAAAAGAAGAAAATATTCATAATTATAACTGAATTTGTATTTTTCATTTAAAAAATAAAACATGGAGAAATATAGCTGATTTTGTTAGTTTTCATTTGAGAAAGAAAAAAATAAGGAGAAATAAAGCTGATTTTAATATTATTCATTTGAAAAAAATAAAATAAGGAGAAAAAGAAGAGAATAAAGAGAAATATAGCTTATCTTGTTATTTTTCATTTGAAAAAGAAGAAATATTGACGATTTCATTATTTTTTTTAAATGAAGATAAAAAGGAACATTAAGGATTTCGTTATTTTTTTTAAATAATCATATTGCTCCAAGAAAGGCATTTTACTGCTACTGTTTTGCAGGGGGTTACATAGGAGGAAAATTATGAGAAAGAGTGACAGGTTATAGGGAGTGTCAAGAAGTGGGTAAGAGAAGGATACTGATGAGAGTGGAGTGGACGGAGAAAGGAGCATGAGAGAGAGGATGCAGGTTAGTGAGATTGGAGATGACTATTGACTTTACATTTAAATTCTTGGAGATTATAGCTGTTGGGAAAGCAAGTAAATGGAAAAAAATTCCACAGTCAGGAAGTGCGAGAAAAGCTACTGGAGTAGAATTTGCGCTTACAATTTATTGGTTTCACAGTAAAAGGGTAGGACCTAGTTGCTAATCTTGTGGCTTCAGTAAATTTATATATAGGGGGCACCAGTGAGCTAAGTTCATCAGAGCAGAAGCCGTGAAAATATTTCTAGAAGAGACACAGGGAAACCACATTGCACTAGTGAGAAAATGACCGTATCCGAGCTGCCAAGACGGGATCTATCACATTATAGATTCTCCATTGGATTTTGTTAAGGACACCTAGGCAGATAGCAGGAGCACCCGACCAGATATGGCATCAGTATTCAATGCACGGGCGGATGGTAGATTTATATATGTGCAGGATTGTTTCAGGCGGAAAAAAAATTTCTGGCCCTACACAGAGAACCGATTAGCTATGGATTCTATATAGTCATTCCACTTGAGGTCTGCTGTGAGAGTTAAGCCGAGGAGGCTCAGTATTTTGCTTTCAAGAAGACTAGCGTGATCCATGTTAATGGGTAATGGGTGGTGGTGGGGGTAGAAGCAATTGTCTGTGATGATTAATAAATAGCAGCTTTTTTGGAAGCATTAAAATTCACAAGCCATTTCTTACCCCAGTCCGCCACGGATTGGAGGTTCTTTTCAAGCTTGGCAGCGAGGTTTGCTTTGTCAGCCTCAGTAGATTTTTGATCGATGAGAGAGTAAACTGTAGTGTAGTGTCGTCAGCGTATATGCCTACTTGGGATCTTATTACGTGTGGGAGATCGTAAATGTAAACAAGGAAAAGCACAGGGACCTAGAATAGAGTCTCGAGAGACACCCGCGTTCGTTATATCCGTTCAATACTACCTTCATTGTGCAATTTGAAAGGAATGACTGGATAAGGTCAAACAATTGTGTAGTTGTATGCAGCTTGCATATCAAATGCTTTCGATATATCTAGGGCAACAGTTCGGGTTTCGCCGTTCTTGTCGAGAGCCTGGTGTATATACTCGGTGATGGTCGTGAGCATATCAGCAGTAGACCTGGTGAAGCGAAAACCATACGGTTTCTCAGAGAATAGTCTGTGGGCTGTGACATGTTGAGATGTTCACCTGACGAAACTAACCTTGATCCTTCTATCCTCTCTTCTGATTTTTATTTGTAAAAGAGAATAAGAAGAAATGTAGCTCATTGTATTATCTTTCTTTTGAAAAAATAGAAAATAAGGTGAAAATAACTGACTTTAATTTGAAAAAGAAGAAATAAAAGAGATATATAGCTGATTTTGTTATTTTTTGAAAAGGAAGAAAATCAGGAAAATATAGCTAGTTTTATTATTTTTCATTTGAAAAAAAAAGAAAATAAGGAGAAACATAGCTTACTATGTTATTTTCCATTTGAAAAAGAAAAAGTAAGAAAAATATAGCTGATTTTTTATTTTTCATTTGAAAAAGAAGTAACTATGTATAAATCTAGCTGATTTTGTTAATATTCTTTTGAAAAACACGAGAACAAGGAGAAATATAGCTTATTTTGTTAATTTTCATTTGAAAAAGAAGAGAATAAGGAGAAATATAGCTTTTTTTTTCATTTGAAAAATAAAGAAAATATTGATGATTTCGTTATTTTTTATTTGAAAAAGAGGAAAATAAAGCTGATTTCATTATTTTTCATTTAAAAATAAATACGGAGAAATATTGCTTTTTTTTGTTATTTTTCATTTAAAAAAGTGATACAAAAGAGAAATATAGCGGATTTTGTTATTTTTCTTTTAAAGAAAATAATTATTTTGTTATTTTTTATTTGAAAAAGAAGAAAATAAGGAAAAATATAGTTGATTTTTATATTTTATTTGAAAAAGAAGAAAATATGGAGAAATATTTTTTGTCTTTAATCATTTCACCCCAAGCAAGGAATTTTACTGCTACTGTTGCGTAGGAGTTACATAGGAGAAAGTGATGAGAAAGAGGGATTAGTTATAGGAAATGTCAGGAGGTGGGTAATAGACGGATGAGAATACCGGTGTAATCGGGGTGAAGTGGATGGAGAAAAATGCTTGAGAGAATGGATGCGAGTTAGTGAGATAGGAGATGTCTATTGTCGGAGAAGCAAGTATATGCAAGGAAATTCCACAGGCGGGAAGTGCGAGAAAAGAAGCTATTAGAGTAGAAATTGCGGTTACATTTTATCGGTTTCACTGTAAAAGGGTGGGACCTAGTTGCTAATCTAGTAGCTCGTGTAAGTTCATACCTAGAGGGCCCCAGTGAGCTAGGTTCATAGGAGTAGAAGCCGTGAAAGTATTTGTAGAAGAGGCATAGAGAAGCCACGTCACGCCGGTGAGAGAGCGACTGCAGCAGGGCTGCCAAGTCGGTATCATATTACAGATTCTCCGTTGGATTTTGTCAAGAACCCTGAGGTTCTTACTGCTGAATACTACTGAAGAAGAAGACTTAGGTTCTTACTGCTGAATACTGTTGAATACTGCTGCCACATCTGGTCGGGTGCAGGAGCACCCGACCAGATGTAGCAGCAGTATTCAATGCACGGGCGGATGGTAGATTTATATATGCGCAGGATGGATTCAGACGGGAAAACTTTCTGGCCCTGCACAGTGAATCGACCTTCTTAGCAGCGGATTTAGCTATGGATTTAATATAGTCATTCCACTTGAGGTCCGCTGAGAGTGTTAGGTCAAGGAATCGTAGTGTTTTGTTCTCAGGGAGGCTAGCCTGATCCATGCTAATGGTGGGTAGGAGCGATTGTCTATGATGGTTAATAGATAGCAGCTTCGTTTTGGAAGCATTAAAATTCACAAGCCATTTCTTACCTCAGTCCACCACAGATTGGAGGTCATTCTCAAGATCGGAAGCGAGATTCGCCTTGTCAACTTCGGCAGATTTTTGATCGAGGTGAAAGTAAACGGTGGTGTCGTCAGCGTATGTGCCTACTTGGGATCTTATTACATCGGGGAGATCGTTAATGTAGATCAGGAAAAGCGTATGACATAGAACAGAACCTTGAGGGATACCCGAGTTCGTATGGTAGTTTTGGGAGGCATGTCCGCTCAATACTACCTTCATTGTGCAATTCGAGAGGAATGACTGGATTAGGTCAAACAATTGTCCAGTTATACCATAGCTCTGCAGCTTGCAAAGAAGGCCAGCATGCCAGACTCTGTCAAACACTTTGGAAATATCCAGGGCAACAGTTCGAGCTTCGCCATTCTTGTTGAGAGCCTGGTATATATACTCAGTGATGGTCATTAGCATATCAGCAGTAGACCTGGTGAAGCGGAAATCATACTGTTTGTCTGAGAAGAGTCTGTGGGCTGTGAGATGGGGAACCACCTTGGTGTTGATAATGGCTTCGAACACTTTGCTAAACATCGGTAGGAAGCTGATATGACGGTAATTAGCGGGGGCCGAAGGTTCTCCAGTATTCTTAAATATAGAAACTACAGAGGAAGACTTCCAACAGACAGGAAAGCAGAAGCAGATAGGCAGTAGTTGTAGAGCTTAGAGGGGACAGAGGAGAGTTCAGGGGCACATTTCTTCAGAACTATGATTGGGATTCCGTCACCTCCGCTCGCTTTATGAGGGTCAAGCTTTGAGATTATGTTAAAGACCAGCGAGGAGGTAATGTGAACGTCATTAAGTTGGGCCTCAGTTCTAGGTGGGAAGTCGGGTGTAGATGCTCCAGACGAATCCAGTCTCGAATTGATGGAGAATCTGCGAGCAAAGCAAGAGAAGACCTCAGATGCACAGTCTTCAACGGGATGACTTAAAACATTTTTCCAAGATACGTCATGCAGGAAGTCGCGGAACGAGTCCCAGTCTGTTCTTTGGTAGCAGTAGGATATCTGCTGGTCTGAGTTTCTTGGGGAGAGTGAGAGTGGAAGGAGATGTTAACGGAAACTACCGCATGGTCAGAGTTTCCCAGAGGGCAGTGCTGCTTGATATTACAAGAGTCTGTGATGGAATTGAAGCAGAGGTCTAGCAGTGACTCACTTCCTTTAGGGTTATTCGACAAACACGTGAGGAAATCTACCACTTGCGTAAGGGACTGAGTGATTGAAAAATTCATAGTGTGAACACCAGCAAGATCTGTGACAGTTTTCCAGCGTGGTGGACGTTAAAGTCATTAAACACAAATATATGGGCAGATGGATAAGAAAAAATGGCTTTATCGACATCATTGGATATGTTGTCAAATACTGAACAGTCAGGAGATGAGGGGGAGCGGTAAAGAATGAAAAGATAGCTAATCGAGCTTAGAAGTGAGAGACAGAAACACATGAAACAATGATCTAGGGATTCAAGAGAGATCACCATAGCTAGAGGGAGATGTTCACTGACATAAACACCAAGTCATGCATATAGACATTGGAGTCTTTCCTGAAGTGGGGAAGGTAACCAGGAACGTAAAACTCAGAAGAAGGGATAGAAGGGTCAAGGTTAGTTTCACAGAGAGCTAATATGTCAGGTGAGTTTGCTAGAAGGAATGGTTCTATGCTGTAAAAGTTAGTACATATACCTCGTATGTTTGCGAAGAAGACACTGACAGGTTTGGGCATTTTCTGATTAGCTGGTTTTGTTATTTTTCATATGAAATCGAAGAAAATGAAGAGAAACATAGTATATTTTGTTATTTTTCATTTGAAAAAGAAGAAACTAAGCAGAAATACAGTTGATTTTGTTATTGTTAATTTAAAAAAAAAAACCCTAAAAAACACAGCTGTTTTAGTTCATGTTTTTTCATTTGAAAAAGGAGAAAAATAAGGAAAAATATATAGCTTTTTTTTCATTTGAAAAAAAAAAAGAAAATAAGAAGAAATGGAGCTGATTTTGCTACTTTACTTTTGAAAAAGAAAAACAATGAGAAATCTAGCTTTTTGCTGGATATATAAAAAAATGGGACATAAAAGTTACCACTGTTGAAATAAAAATAAAATCAAAAGTCGTGTACGTCAAACAGGAACCTTCGAATATAACGAAGAAAGCCTACGAAAATATGTCGTAGTAAAAATCCTAGGTAAAGAGATCAAGTTACAACTGAATTTAGGCTCAGACCTGTCAATCATTAATGTACATACGTGGAAAAGACTAAATAGACCCACTATGTTAAAATCATACAAAATAGCCAAATCCGTTAATGGCACAAAAATAAATTTCGAAGGAGAATTTATCACTAACATCACACTACTTGGTACTACGAGAAAACTAAAAGTCTACGTATTGAAGGACACAGAAAACCTGTTCGGTACTGATTGGATACAGGAATTTAACTTGTGGGACCTGCCAATGTCTACCTTCTGTAAAAAAAAGTAGAATCACTTTCATCTGAGACGGAAAAACTGAAATCCAACCCCCCAAAAAAGATTTTGCAGGGGTTTTCGCACCTGGTCTAGGAAAATGCACTAAAATGGCCGCTAAACAAAAGTTGAAACCAAATATTCAACCGGTTTTTAAGAGAAAACGCAACGTTCCGTTCGCGTCTCTAGAGAAAATTAATCAGGAATTAGACAGACTTGAGAGTATCGGTATTCTGTCAAAAATAGAATATAGTCAGTGGGCCGCCCCCACCGTCTATGTCAAAAAGAAATCTAGGAAGGAAGTATTTACCAAATTAAACGGTGGTAGGTTTGGTAGGTTCTTCTCAAAAATTGACTTGAGTGACGCATATCTGCAGATCCCGGTTGAAAAAAAAAGTGCTAAGCTATAAACACCCACCGAGGCTTATACAGATACGAAAGATTAGCGTTTTGGGGTCAAGGTCGCGCCTGCCATTTTTCAGCAGGTCATGGACACTATGTTGGCGGCCTTGACTTTGCCATCGCATATCTTGACGATATTATTGTAGCAAGCAAAAACATTGAACAACATCGAGACCATATTCATGAAGTATTCAAGCGAATACAAGATTACGGTTTTAAGATCAAAGAGAGCAAGTGTGATTTCTTTTTAGAAAAAAATAAATATTTAGGCCAGATCATAGATAAGAACGGTAGACGATCGGACACTGATAGGGCCACGACTATACGGGACATGCCGGCTCCCGGAAATACAAACTCACTTCAAAGTTTTCTGGGACTCGCCAATTATTATCAAAACTTCATTCCAAATATGCATGAACTGCGCGCACCCTTAAATCAACTCTTGAAAATGCATAAAACTTGGATGCCAATCGGCGTTTGAAAATTAAAAAAAATTGTGAAGTCAGAACTTTTTCTTATCCACTTCGATCCAAAACTGGAAATCATAGTCGCTAGCGACGCCAGTTCTTATGGATTAGGCGCATGTTTGCTCCACAAGATGCCAGATGGTTCTAAGAAACCAACAGCCCAGCGTCAAGGACACTGCTTCCAGCGGAGAAACAATACTCCCAAACTGAAAAAGAAGCTCTCGGCATTATCTACGCTATAACAAAATTTCATCGTTACCTGTATGGCAGACATTTCACTTTACAGACGGACCATAAACCGCTTTTGACCATATTTGGGTCAAAGAATTGACTACCCATCTTTACTGCAAACCCACTGCTAAGATGGGAGACCATCTTATTAAATTATGATTTCAAGTCAGAATACCTCTCGTCTAAGCAGATTGGACATGCTGACGGACTCTCAAGATTGATACCAAAACAAAACGAGCCCCCTCGAGGACTCAGTAATTGCCGCATTACGCATTGGCAGTGAAATAAAGACCATGAAAAGTAACACAATTAGAGAACTTCAACACTTCAAGAAATCAAATCCAAAGCAGTAAACGACGAATTTATTAAAGCCACAAAGCAAAAACTAGCACAAAAGAAATTTACCTCAGACATCTATTCAGTGTGCGATAACGTTTTGATATACAGCGAGAGAATCATCATTCTAAAATCCTTACAAAAAGGATACTTAAGGATTTTCACATGGGTACTAATCGAATGAAGAGCCTTATTCGCAGTTTTGTATACTGGCCGAGTATGAACCAGGACATTACTAATATGGTAAAATCATGCAAAGGCTGTGCCTTGGCAGCTAAGGTACCACTCATTATCCACAAACCCTGGCCAAAGTCTGAACAACCGTGGTCCAGAATACAAGTAGATTTTGTGGAACCGCTGGAAGACTTTTACTATTTGATAGTGGCGGATAGTTTCTCTAAGTGGCCAGAGGTTCTAAGATGTAGGAAACCCACCACAGCTGTAATCATAAATTTCCTGCACGAATTGTTCGCGAGATTTGGTGTTGTTGACTGTCTCGTCAGTGATAATGGCATTCAGTTTACTTCGACTGATTTCAAAGATTTCTGCGAGACTTTTCAGATCAAACACTTCACAGTAACACAATACCATTCCAGATCTAACGGACAAACGGAAAGATTTGTAGATACATTGAAAAGGGCCTGAAAAAAGGCATACGGCTCACCTACTGATTTGGCTCTACAACGTTTTCTACAAACGTTTATCACTCTGAATCCTGACACATCATTAGTTCGATCTCCGTCGGAAGCCATGTTTGGTCGAAAAATAAGGTCGGTCTTCGACAAACTGTTGCCGGGACAAATAAGCAAAGTAAAACCTCTACGTTACCAAACAAACGTTATAATCCTGAAGATAAAGTTTATTTCAAAGGCTACAAAAATAATGTTTCTTTTTGGGAACTGGGAGAAATTAAGGAAACGATCGGCAACATGATCTATATAAATCAGGGACCCAAATTTGTACATAAGAGGCACCTAGATAAGCAAATGTCTGACTGAGGACCAAAATGATATGTCTCAAGAAGATGTAGAGGCCATAGAAACCATCTTGTACACTTTTGATATTGAACCCCCTCAAACTACGCTTGAGCCACGTCGATCTGGAAGGAAGAGGAAATTTACAGATCCGCTCATGGTTAATCCTAAATGAAAGAAATACTGATACTCTTTCGGAGTAACAGCTTGGGAGGAGGTGTTGTGGCAGACCTACCCATTAACATGGCAATGGACTAACTCACGCTGCATAAATACCATGTGACTAGTAGTCACTGGGAGAGCACCAGTCTGGTATGAGTCAGACACCCGTAGAGTGACTTACCGAACAGAGACTTTGATATCCAACACCGCTTGTTCGTCAGCTAGACGAACAAGGTGACATATTGTATCTTTACCCGTTATTTTGTTAATATAATTGTTTACACTACTCCCGTGCTCCTGTTTTTATTTGTGACCCCTTAACAAGGTTATAACAATTTCCTACTGATAGTATTCCTGGATTTACTAACCTGCGTTCAAGTTTGTATATTACGTGCAATATAACCTACTTTTCTATATCCATATCTATTTTGTTGTTCCTCACCCGGAATCCACAACAAGTTGGCGACAAAGGTTCGTACACAAGTCACCACAACAAATTGGAGAGAAAGACTCGAACTCATGTACACGTACATCGTCACAACAAATTTGCGACGAAGATTTCGGACACAAGTCGCCACAATAACTTGGTGGCAGAAGATTCAAACTCACGTATACTGCACAATAACAGAACTCATACAGAACAATGTAAAAACCATTGTGCCACACAGGTCGACCACAAACAAAGCTGATTTTCATATTTTGAAATAGAAAGAGACAAAATAAAATGAAAAAAGATTTTCTTAATATTAACAAAAAGATACAAAATAAGAGATTCATATTTTCAAATAACAACAAAATAAGAAGTAAAAAAGTTGATTTTCATATGTTGAAAAATAAGATAAAAATACGAATTAAAAATGCAGATTTTCATATTTTGAAAAAACAAAAAGAAGTAAAAAAGCTAATTTTCATATTTTGAAATGAAAACAAACAAAATGAGAAATAAAAAAATCTGACTTTCTTATTTTAAAATAAAAAGGACAAGATAAGAAGTAAAAAAAGCTAATATTCAATATTTTGAAATGAAAAAAGGCAAAATAAGTTGTTAAAAAATCTTATTTTCATATTTTGAAATAAGATGTAAAAAACATATTTTTAAATAAAAAGAAACAAATTAAAAAGTAAAGATGGCTGATTTTTACATTTTGAAATACAAAGAGAAAAAATAAGAAGTAAAAAAAGCTGATTTTCAGAATTTGATATAAAAACAAACAAAATAGCGTGTAAAAAAAGCAGATTTTCATATTTTGAAATACAAAAAGATGAAATACTGGGTAAAAAATCTGATTTTTATATATTGAAATGACATGAGAAGAAAAAAAGAAAAAAGAAGTAAAAAAGCTGTTAAAAAATTTAGAGACAAAGTATAATTAAAAATGCAGATTTTCATATTGTGAAAAAAAATAAAAAGTAGAAAAGCTCATTTTCATATTTTGAAATAAGAGACCAAATATGAGTATAAAAAGCTAATTTTTTATACTTTGAAAAAAAAAAGAGACAAGATAAGAAGTAAAAAATGATATTCAATATTTTGAAATAAAAAAGCCAAAGTAAATTGTAAAAAAAATTCTTATTTTTATATTTTGAAATAAAAAGAAACATAATAAGATGTAATAAAAGCTAATGTTTATATTTTAAAATAAAAAGTTACAAATTAAAAAAAATTGATGATTTTTATATTGTGAAGCACAAAGAGATAAAATAAGATGTAAGAAATGCTGATTTTTATAATTTGAAAGAAATAGAGATAAAATAAGAAGTTGAAAATGCAGATGCTCTTATATTAAAATAATAAGAGACAAAACAAGGAGTAAAAAAAGCAAATTTTAATATTGTGAAATAAAAAACGACAAAATAAAAAATAAAATGTGCTGATTTTTATATTTTAAAATTAAAAAAACAGACAAAATAAGATTTTAAAATAAGCTGGATTTTTATTTTTTGAAAAAAAGAAACAAAATAAGAAGTAAAAAAATGGTGATTTTCATATATTGAAACAAGCAGAGACTAAATAAGAAGTAAAAAGGCTTATTTTTAAAAAGAAGAGACAAAATGAGAAGTAAAAAAATCTAATTTTCATATTTTGAAATAAAAAGAGACAAAATAATATATAAAAACGCTGATTTTCATATTTCGAAATAAATGAGACAAAATAAAAAGTAAAATAAGCTGATTTTTATATTGTCAAATAAGAAGAGACAAAATAAGATGTAGAAAAAGCAGCTTTTCATATCTTAAAATGAAAAGAGACAAAATACGAAGTAAAAAAAAACTAAGTTTCAATTTTGGAAATAAGATGAGACAAAGTAAGATATAACTTGTAATAAAAAATGACAAAATAAGAAGAAAAGCAGATTTTCATATTGTGAAATATTTTGAAATAAAAAGGGATTAAATAATAAGTAAAAAAAGCTGATTTTCATTTTTTGAAAAAAAAAGAAACAAAATAAGAAGTAAAAAGATATGATCTATATATTTTGAAATAAAAAGACAAATAAGATGCAAGAAATGCTGAATTTTAATATTTAAAAATAAAAGAGATAAAATAAGAAGTAAAAAAGCTGATTTTCATATTTTGTAATATACAGAGACATTTTCATATTTTAAAATAAAAAAATAAAAATAAAAAGTAAGAAAAGTAGGTTTTCATATTTTGAAATATACAGAGACATTTTCATATTTTAAAATAAAAAAATCAAAATAAGAAGTAGGAAAAGCAGGTTTTTGTATTTTGAAATAAAAAGAGACAAAATAAGAACTAAAAAAGCGGATTTTCATGTTTTGAAATATAAAGTGAAAACATAGGAAATAAAAAATGTTGATTTTCATATTTTGAAATAAAAAGGGACAAAAAAATTTTAAAAAGCGGATTTTTTTTTAAATGAAAAAAATATAAGTTAAAAAAGCAGATTTTCTTATTTTGAAATAAAAAGAGACAGAATAAAAAGTAAAAACGTTTTCATATTAGAAATAAAAAGAGACAAAATATGAAGTGAGAAAAGCAGATTTTCATATTTTAAAATAAAAAGTGACAAAATAAGTAGTAAAAAAATACTGATCTTCATATTTTGAAAGAAACATAGACAGAATGCAGAGTAAAATAAGCTGAGTATCATATTTTGAAATAAAAAGAGACAAAATAAGAAGTAAAATGCAGATTTTCATAGTCAGAAACAAAAAGTGTCAAATTAAATAATAAAACAAGTAGATTTTCATATTTTGAAATAAAGAGAGACAAAATAAGATGTAAAACAGCAGATTTTCATATTTCAAAATGAAAAGAGACAAAATATGAGTAAAAAAAAGCAGATTTTCTTATTCTGAAATAGAAAGAGACAAAATAAGAAGTAAAAAATTTTGATTTTTATATTTTGAATAAAAAAGAGTAAAAAAAGCTGATTTTCATATTTTGAAATAAAAAGATGGAATAAGAAGTAAAAAAACCTTATTTTCATGTATTGAAATACAAATAGAAAATAAGAAGTAAAAAACAAATTTTAAAAAAGCTGCTTTCATATTCTGAAAATGAAAATAGACAAAATAAGAAAAAAAGCTGATTTTCATATTTTCAAATAAAAAGAGACAAAATAAGAAGTAACGCAAGCTGCTTTTAATATTTTAAAATAAAAAGATAAAAAGTAAAAAGTAAGAAAACGTGGATTTTCTGTTTTAGAATAAAGAGACAAAATAAGATATAAAATAAGGCAGATTTTTATATTTAAAATAGAGTAAGACAAAATAGGAAATAAAACAAGCGGATTTTCATATTTTGAAATAAAAACTGACAAAATAAAAAGTACAAAAGCTGATTTTCATATTTTGTAAAATACAAATACAAAATAAAATGTAAAATACACATTTTCATATTTTAAAATAAAAAAACAAAAAAAGAAGTAAGAAAAGCAGGTTTTCATATTTTGAAATAAAAATAGACAAAATATGTAGTAAAAAAGCGGATTTTCATATTTTGAAATATAAAGGAACAAGATAGCAAATAAAAATGTTGATTTTTATATTTTAAAATAAAAACAGACAAAATCAGAAGTCAATAAGGTGATTTTCATCTTTTGAAATAAAAAGAGACAAAATAGGATGTCAGAAAAGCTGAATTTCAATATTTTGAAATGTAAAAAGATAAAATAAGAAGTAAAATATAGCCAATTTTCATTTTTGAAATAAAAAGTGACAAAGTAAATTGCAAATTAACAGATTTTCATATTTTGAAATAAAAAGGGATAAAAAAAGATGTGAAAAAGCAGATTTTTTTTTAAATGGAAAAAGAAAATACATGTAAAAATAGCAGATTTTCTTATTTTGAAATAAAAAGAGACAAAATAAGAAGTAAAAGAAGTTGATTTTCATATTTTGAAATAAAAATAGAAAATAAGAAGTAAAAAAGAATTAAAAAGCTGCTTTTACATTTTGAAATAAAAAGAGACAAAATAAGAACTAAAAAAGCGGATTTTCATCTTTTGAAATAAAAAGAGACAAAATAAGATGTAAGAAAAGCTGAATATCAATATTTTGAAATGTAAAAAGATAAAATAAGTAAAAAAATATCCGATTTTTATTTTTGAAATAAAAAGAGACAGAATAAAAAGTAAAAAGGTTGCTTTTCATATTAGAAATAAAAAGATACAAGATATGAAGTAAGAAAAGCAGATTTTCATATTTTAAAATAACAAGTGGCAAAATAAGTAGAAAAAAAATGCTGATCTTCATATTTTGAAAGAAAAAGAGACAAAATGAAGATTAAAATAAGCTGAGTATCATAATTTGAAATAAAAAGAGACAAAATAAGAAGTAAAAAAGCTGATTTTCATATTTTGAAATAAAAAAGGGACAAAAAAGATGTAAAAATCAGTTTTTTAATAAAAAAATAAAATATAAGTAAAAATAGAAGATTTACTTGTTTTGAAATAAAAAGAGTCTAAATAAGAAGAAAAATATGTTGATTTTGAATAAAAACAGTAAAAGAAGCAGATTTTCATATTTTGAAAGAAAAATAGAAAATAAGGAGTAAAAAAAATGTGCTTTCATATTTTGAAAAAAAAATAGACAAAATAATATGAAAAAAAGCTGATTTTCATATTTTGAAATAAATAGAGACAAAATAAGAAGTAACGCAAGCTGCTTTTAATATTTTAAAATAAAAAGAGTAAAATGCGCAGATTTTCTGTTTTAGTATAGAACATAACAAATTTAGATGTGAAAAAGGCAGATTTTCATATTTTGAAATAAAAACTGACAAAATAAGAATTCCAAATCTGATTTTCATTATTGAAACAAAAAGAAGCAAAAAATGGTGATTTTCCTATTCTGAAATAAAAAGAGACAAAATAAGATTCAAAATAGCAGATTTTCATAATCTGAAATAAAAACAAACAAAATAAGGTGTAAAAAAAGCAGTTTTTCATATTTTGAAATTAAAAGAAATGAAATAAGTAGTAATAAATCAGATTTTCATATTTTGAAATAACATACCAAAATAGGAAGTAAAGAGGAAGATTTTCATATTTTGAAAAATTAGACAAAATATGAATTAAAAATGCAGCTTTTATATTGTGAAAAAAAAAGAGACAAAATAAGAAGTGAAAAAAGTTAATTTTCATATTTTGAAATCAAAAGAGAAAAAATAAGTAAAAAAGCTGATTTTTATGTTTTGAAATTGTTGTGGGATCTCCTCTTTATAATAATAATGATAATAATGAACTCGACCTGAGTATGCATATACTCCTGCGATAGTTGATACGAGAACTGCCATAGAGTTTTATAGAGAGATCCGTTAGAGTTATTGGAGAGTACCGAAACTGATATGTAAGTTACCGAGAGATGCCGAAGTTACCCAGAGATTACCGCATCAGAAGTCAGAATAGCTCTGAGCTCCTCTCCTCTAGAATAATATATTCGGATATACTATTTCCAACAACTTCACTTCAAGAGTTGTATATATTTATTTCTTACTAATAGTATTCCAGGTTTTCACTAACCTGTATTTGAGTTTGTATATTACATTCAATATAACCTACTTTTCTATCTCAATATTTTTGTTGTTCATTATTTTGTGCGGTTCCTCACCCGGAATCCACAACAAATTGGCGACGATGATTTGTATATGTACACAAGTCACCACAACAAATTGGCGACGAAGACTCGAATTCACGTATATCCACAACAAATTGGCAACTAGTATTTCGAACACGAGTCGCCACAATAACTGGACGATGGAAGATTTAAACTCACAAATACCACACAACAACAGAACTCATACAGAACAATGTAAAAATCATTGTGCCACACAGGTCAACCACAAACAATTTGGCGACACTATCGCAGATAATCTGGTGACATTACAACTTTGGAACGAAAAGAGATAGAATGAAAAACTGTAAAAAGGAAATTGAAAGTCAATATTTTTTTTCTCCTTCAACAGGAAAATTTTTCCACAAATTTTTTTTTACGAGATTAATGGCCAGAAAGCAATAGTTAAAAAAAGAATCCACTCATGGAATCAAAGCAGCAAACCATGGATGACTTTCAGAAAGGAATACTAGAAATCATAAAAAGAAGTGAAGAAAGACAAATAGAAGCACAAATTAAATTAGAGGAAAGACAAATGGAAATCCAAAGGTTGAATGAAGAAAGACAATTACAACTACAAGAACTATTAGTAAAATTGATGATCAACACACAAGAAAAGAACACGGAAAAAGATGCAACATTTTTGCAAGAAATCTTTTGATGAAGACAAAAATTTTGGAGAATATTACAGGTGATATGAAGACATTTTTAATATTGATTGTCAGAACTGGACAGAAACGAAAATGCTAAGGCTTTTGTTCAGAAAATTAGGTACAGAGGAATACACTAAATTTTTAGATTATATTCTGCCAAAGAAGACAAATGACTTAACGTTCGATAAGGCAGTGACATGCCTCACTGAGCTATTTAGCCCAAAAATGTCTTTGTTGGAAAGGCAGAAATGCCTTAATCTCGTGAAAGACAAAAACGAGGACTATTCAACATTCGCAGCCATCGTGATGATTTTAAATTCGCTGAGCTAACTCCAGACAACTTTAAATGCCCTATATTTGTCCAAGGATTAGTTGCTGCTATAGACAACGAAATGCGAAAAAGAATGCTTGCCAAACTCAAAAATGAACCAGGTTTAACGCTGCAAAAACTATCAGAGGATTGCCAAAAAATGCTTAAATATTAAAAAAGACAGTGAAGATATTGAAGAATCAGGAGTTGCACATATTCGTAAGTTAAACACAATTTACGTTTTTCGCCATCCCCAAAAGTAAAACAAGATGTTAATAACAAAATTACAAGATATAAAACAACTAAATTGAATGACAAAATTACCAGATATAAAGCAACTAGTGACAGAAATCAAATAAAAAACAAGCTCCTCCCATCTGCATGTTACAGATGGGATGGATTGCATTGGTTGAGAGATTGTCGGTTCAAATACAAAAACTGTCAAGCGTATGTAAAGATGGGGCACAAGGCAGCTGTATGCAGAAACCAAAAACAGTCTAATAGAGTAAGATCTACTAGAGTGGAATATGAAAACAAACAAAACACAAGAGAATATTTAGAACTTCGAATATTAAATAAAAAGATCAAACTACAATTAGATTCAGGTTTGGACTTAACAATAATCAACATACAGACATGGCGGAAACTATTTACTAACCTGCATTCAAGTTTGTGTATTTTGTTCAAGATAACCTACTTTTCTATCTCCATATCTGTTTTGTTGTTCATTATTTTGTGTGGTTCCTCACCCAGAATCCACATCAATAACAAAATCAGCTATATATCTTCATAGTTTCTTCTTTTTTAAAAGAAAAATAACAAATTCAGTTGTATTTTTTCTTAGGTTCTTTATTTTTAACAGAAAAACAAAAAAAAATCAGCTACAATTCTACTTAATTTCTTCTTATTCAATGAAAATGACAAAATCTGTTATATTTCTACTTACTTTATTCTCTTTCCAATGAAAAAAAACAAAATCAGCTATATTTCTACAAAATATTTCTTTTTCAAAACAAAAATGACAAAAAATTATATTTCTCCTAAGTTTCTTCTTTTTCAATTGAAAATTAACAAAATCAGTTATATTTCTTATTTTCTTCTTTTCAAATAAAACATAACAAAATCAGATATTTCTTGTTAATTTCTTCTTTTTCAAATAAAACATAACAAAATCAGATATTTCTTGTTAATTTCTTCTTTTTCAAATAAAAAATAACTAAATCAACTATATTTCACCATAGTCTTCTATTTATAATGAAAAATATGAAAATCAGCTACATTTCTGCTTAGTTTCTTCTTTATCAAATGAAAAATAACAAAATCAGTTAAATTTATTCATATTTTCTATTTTTCAAATGAGAAATAACAAAATCAGCTATATTTCTAATTATTTTCTTTTTATTCAAATCACTACTTCAGTTATATTTCTATTTATTTTCTTCTATTTCCTATGAAAAATAACAAAATCAGCTATATTTCTTCTTATTTTTTCAAATGAAAAACAACAAAAACCGATATAATTCTCCTTATTTTCTTTTTTTCAAATGAAAATAAGAAAAACAGCAATATTTCTGCTTAGTTTCTTCATTTTCAACTGAAAAATACCAAAATCAACTATATTTCTATTTATTTTCTTTTTCCAAAGAAAAATAACAAAATTTTCTCAGTTTCTTCTTTTTTCAATAGAAAATTAACAAAATCATTTTTATTTCTTCTTTTTCAAATGAAAAATAACAATATCAACTATATTTCTCCTTATTTTCTTTTTATTCAAATGAAAAAACACTACTTCAGCTATATTTCTCTGTTTTTCTTCTGTTTTCAATGAAAAATAACAAAATCAGCAATATTTCATCTTTTTTTCTACTTTTCCAAATGAAAAATAACAAAATTAGCTATATTTCTCCATATATTTTTGTTTTTCAAATGAAATATAAAAAACAGTTATATTTGTTCTTAGTTACTTTTGTCAAATGAAAAATAACAAAATCAGCAATATTTCTACAGACTTTTATTGTTTTCAAATGACAGATAAGAAAATCAGCTATATTTCTCCTTATTTTCATATTTTTCAAATGAAAAATTAAAATCAGCTATATCTTTACTTATCTTCTTTTTCAAATAAAAAAATTACAAAATCACTTATATTTCTTCTTAGTTTCTTCTTATTCAAATAAGAAATATCAAATTAGCTGTATATTTATCCTTAAATTCTAGTTTTTCAAATGAAAAATAACAAAATCTACTTTTCTTTCACATATCATCTTCCTTGTCAAATAAAAATAAGAACATCAGTTATGTTTCTCCTTATTTTCTTCATATTCAAATGAAAAATATCAGCAATATTTCTACATACTTTCTTCTTTTCAAAAGAAAAATTGCAATATCAGCTATAATTCTACTTAGTTTCTTTTCAAAATCAGCCATATTTCTACTGATTTTTTTCTTTTTCAAATGGAAAATAACAAAATCAGCTATATTTATCATTTGTTTCTTCTTTTGCAAATGAAAAATATGAAAATCAGCTATATTTCTACTTAATTTCTTTTTTTCATAAAAAAATAAGAAAATTACTTTCTTCTTTCAATGAAAAATAACAAAATCAGTTATATTTCTTCATGTTTTCTTCTTTTCAAATGAAAAATAATAAAATCATCTATATTTCTCCTTAACTGTTTTTTTTTTCAAATAAAATATGAAAACATCAGACATATTTCTACTGATTTTCATCTTTTTCAAGTAAAAAATAACAAAACAGCTGTATTTTTTCTTATTTTTTCTTTTTCAAATGCAAAATAACAAAATCATCTACATTTCTTTTTATTTCAAATGAAAAAAGCAGCTACATTTCTACTTATTTTCTGATTTTTCCAATGAAAATAAACAAAATCAGCTATATTTCTTGTCTCATCTTTTTCAAATGAAAAATAGCAAAATCAGCTACATTTCCCATTCATTTGTTCTTTCAAAAATGAAAAATAACAATATCAGCTATATTTCTAATTATTTCCTTTCTTTTTTTTAAGAAAATTATCAAATCAGTCAAATTTTTACTTATTTTCTGATTTTCCAGTGAAAAATAACAAAATCAGCTATATTTATTATCAGTTTCTGGATTTTCAAATGAAAAATGAGAAAATCAGCTCTTTTTCATCTGAAAAAATAGCAAAATCAGCTAGATTTCTTCTAACTTTCTTCTTTTTAAATGAAAAATATCAAAATCACATACATTTCTTCATAATTTTCTTCTTTTCCAAATAAAAAATCAGCTGTTTCTATGTATTTTCTACTTTTTCAAATGAAAATCACAAAAACTGCTAAATTTCACCTGTTTTTTTCAAATGAAAAATAACAAAATCAGCTGTATTTCTCCTTAGTTATTTCTTTTTCAAAAGAAAAATCACAAATTAAGCTATATTTCTCTATATTTCCTTTCATGACAAATGAAAAGTAACAAACTAAGATATATTACTCCTCACATTTTTTTCAAATGAAAAATAACAAAATCAGCTATATTTCTCCTTTCTTTTTTTTTAAAAAAAAAAACAAAAAAAAACAGGAATATTTCTGCTTAGTTTCTTCATTTTCAACTGAAAAATAACAAAATCAGCAATATTTTTCTTTAGTTTCTTCTTTTTAAATTGAAAATTAACAAAATCATCTATATTCCTCCCTTTTAGCTTCTTTTTCAAATAAAAAATAACAAAATCTAAACTTATTTTTAAATGAATCTTTGTCTGTGTGTGTGTCCGTTACCTATAGACTCCGAAATGGCTGAACCGATTTTCTTGAAAATTTACACAGTTGTACTATAAGTGTCTGCGAGTGTTCTTAGCTAGGTTTTGTGTTGAGGTACCCCCGATAAATATCAAAAACCGGGTTATAGAAGGAGTGGTCCGATTTTAATCAAATTTGATATGCTTATAGACAAAGACATAAAAAACGATATTCAGAAGTTTCAAGGTTGCAGTTTTTACAATAGTGCAGAAAATTTGATATCGATACCAGGAAATCAAAATTTGACTTACATCCATTCATTTTTCTTGCAGTTTACGGTTTCACTTTAACTGGAAACAGCTATTGCTTTTTAGTCTTTCATGCCATCGTCCAAAGAGTCTGTGCTCCAGGATCATGG
This sequence comes from Ascarosepion bandense, assembly GCA_037127315.1. Taxonomy (NCBI): domain Eukaryota; kingdom Metazoa; phylum Mollusca; class Cephalopoda; order Sepiida; family Sepiidae; genus Ascarosepion; species Ascarosepion bandense. The sequence continues at coordinate 2,062,703 of JBBBDQ010001097.1, forward strand.
ATTAGTTTTAAAGCTTTCATTACACCCGAGCAACGCTGGGCTATACTGCTAGTCAGCTATATTTCTCAATGTTTTTCAAATAATAAAAAACAAAATTAACTATATTCAAATTATTTTCATTTTTTTTTCAAATAAAAAATAACAAAATCAGGTATATTTCTCCTTCATTTCTTTCTCAAATGAAAAATTACAAAATCAGCTATATTTCTAATTATTTTCTTCTTTCTTCAAATGAAAATTATCAAAATCTTTCATGTTTCTACTTATTTTCTTTTAATTTTCTTTTTTTAATGAAAAATAAGAAAAATCAGTTATATTTCTCCTTATTTTTGATATTTTCAAATTAAAAATAACAAAATCAGCTATATTTCTCATTAGTTTCTTCCTTTTCAAATGAAAAATAGCAAAATTAGCAATATTTCTACAAAGTCCACTATACTCACCTTAGTTCTTTTTCAAATGAAAAATAAGAAAATCATCTCCTTATTTTCTGGTCTTTTTAATGAAAAAACTAAATTAGCTAGATTTATTTTCTTCATTTTCAAATTGAAAATAACAAAATAGCAATATTTCTCCATATTTTCTTGTTCAAATGGAAAATATCAAACAAAGATATATTTCTCTTTATTTTCTTCTTTTTCAAATGAAAAATAAAAAATATACTATATTTCTCTTTATTTTATTCATTTTCAAATAAAAAAATACAAAATCTGCTAAATGTCTCTTTATTTTCTTCTATTTCTAATAAAAAAACCCACAATAATCTATACTTCTCCTTTGTCTCGTATGAAAAATTACAAAATTAGATGTTTCTCCATATTTTCTTCTTTTTTAAATGAAAAATAACAAAATAAGCTTTATTTCTTCTTATTTTCTTTTTTCAAAAGAAAAATAGCAAAAGCAGCTATATTTCTCTTTCATTTCTTTTTCAAATGAACATTAATCAAAATCAGATATATTTCTCCTCATTTTTTTCTTTTATAATGAAAAATAGCAAAATCATTTTTATTTCTATTAATTTTCTTTCATTTCAAATGAAAATTTACAAAGTCAGCTATGTTTCTCCTTATTTTCTAATTTTCAAATTTAAAATAACAATATAAGCAATACCTATTCTGATTTTCTCTTTTTTTTCAATTAAAAATTAAAAAATAAGATATATTTCTGATTATTTTCCTTTTCTTAAAATGAAAAATAACAAATTCATCAATATTACTTCTTAGTTTTCAAATGAAAAATACAAAATAAGCTATATTTCTACTTATTTTCTTTTTCAAATAAAAATAAGAAAGTAAGCTACATTTCTCATTATTTTCTTCATTTTCAAATAAAAAATAACCAAATCAAATATTTTTGTCTTTATTTACTAATTTTTCGAATGAAAAATAACAGAACCAGCTATATTTCTCCACAGTTTCTTATTTTTTCAGATGAAAAAGTAAATCAGCTAAAACTCTCCTTATTTTCTTCTTTTTCAAATGAAAAAAAAGAAAGTAATTTATATTTCTTATTATTTTCTTCTTCTTTAAACATAAATATAAAACCATCTATATTTCTCTTTAGTTTCTCTTTTTGTCAAATGAAGAATAACAAAATCATCTATATTTCTATTTAGTTTCTTCTTTTTCAAATGTAAAAATATCAAAGGCAGCAATATTTCTCCATTCTTTCTTCTTTTTCAAATGAAAATTAAAAAAATAAGCTATATTTCTCATGATTTTTTTTTAAAATAAAAGATTACAAAATTAGCTGAGTTTTTCCTTTTTTTTGTCTTTCAAATGCAAAATAACAAATTAAGCAATATTTCTCTCTATTTTTCTCTTTCAATAGAAAAATAACAAAATCATCGACTTTTCATCTTATTTTTTTCTTATTGTTGTGGATTCTGGATGCAGAACCGCACAAAATAATAAACAACAAAACAGATATGGAGATAGAAAAATAGGTTATATTGAATACAAACTTGAATGCAGGTTAGTAAATCCAGGAATACTATTAGTAAGAAATAAATATACACAAGTCTTGAAGTGAAGTCATTGGAAATAGTATATCTGTGTATATTATTCTAGCTGAGTGGAGCTCAGAGCTTGTCTGACTTCTGATGCGGTAGTCTCTGGGTAACTTTGGTATCTCTCGGTAACTTACGTATCAGTTCCAGAGCTTTACAATTACTCTCTCCTCTCAACTCTATGCCAGCAACTGCTGTTCTCCCTATGGCAGGAGTATATGTATACTCAGTCGAGTCCATTATCATATACAAAGGTCCCACAACACCACCCTCTCTAGCTTTTTTGTTGGGAGGAGTTAATGTTTTTCCTGTTTGTTTTCTATAATTCTCAATGGCTTCAAAAATTTCTTCCATCACGACATCGTTTTCTGATGGTGACAAGATTGACTCCTCACTTCTTTTCTGTGTGTGGTCTGTGTTTCTCCTATCAGTAGATTTTTCTCCCTGTATTTCATAGTCTGTTTATTATTGTTCCAGGTTCCTAATGTGCCATATAATCTTTTAGCATTCTGAAGTAAACTTGTTCACTTGGTTTGAATGCTTTTTTTGTAACTATAGGTGTAATAAATACTGGCTGCACATTCTGCTTTTGCTTGATTTTTGTTGCGAATTTGTTACCTTGTCCTATACCGCTTGAGAATACCTCTGGAATTTGTTTTTGTAATTCTTTTTTCAATTTTTTAGCTTCTATCAGTACACTCTTTATTTTTTTTACAACTAGAGCTAATGGGTAAATCCTATACATTAAACTTCTGCATCTAGTTCGTTCCTACAAGATTATGTGTGTTTTTCGTAATGTATATTTTTAATTTTTGGATTTTCCCAGAAATTTCACATACACGATTATTTTACCTTCGAAATTGATCTGTTTTCTTGTTACTGATTCAGCAATTTTTTTGTGTGTAACATGGTTGGCCGATTCAGTTTCCAGCATGTCTGTAAATTAATTATTGTTAAGTCCGAACCTGAATCTAATTGTAGTTTGATCTTCTTATTCAATATTTCAAGTTCTACATATTTCCTTGTGTTTTGTTTGTTTTCATATTCCACTCTAGTAGATTTTACCTTACTAGACTGTTTTTGTTTTTGCATACAGCTGCCTTGTGACCCATCTTTCCACACGCTAAGCAATTTCTGTATTTGAACCGACAATCTCTAACCCAATGCAATCCACCACATCTGTAACATGCAGATGGGAGGGGCTTGTTCTTTATTTGATTTCTGTCACTAGTTGCTTTATATCTTGTAATTTTTCATTCAATTTAGTTGCTTTATATCTTGTAATTTTGTCATTAACATCTTGTTTTACTTTTGGGGAGGGTGAAAAACAAATTGTGTTTAACTTATGAATATGCATGACTCCTGATTCTTCAATATCTTCACTGTCTTTTTTAATACTTAGGTATTTTTGGCAATTGTAATGTTTGGTGTTGGAGACAATCGATGCTTGCTAATCATTGACTACCACCATGGTGGGTCAACAGGATGGATGATAACTAATGGGAGAGCAAAGACGAACCCTGCTAGCATGCTTGGCGTCCCTTCTTATTATCCTGTTCCCTTCTGGATCCGCAGGGGCCATAACTCCTGTGACACCAGAGGTTATTTCCCTTTTATTGGTCAGGAAATTACAATGCTTTTTATTTATTTAATTTTTTAAACTGGAGAGAGTTCATCCAATATGGCTGGAGTACTTGCACTGATGGGCCAGACTTTGTGTTAACCTAAGTAAAAGAAAGATAACAATGAATCAGATTGTTATGTACAGAGATGTGTTTTGTTTTTTTATTTTTGTTAGTAATCAAGTCTTTTGGGTGGCCATCTTGTCCAGCCTGAACACCTGAGGTTTAGAGTTGTGAGATTTGCCTGGTTGTCTTTAGGTTTTGGTGGTGTCACCACATGTGTGTGGCTTTCATCTTCAGAGGAGGAGTAATCGTGTAGGTTATGTGTGGGGTTTGTTGGTTGTTTAGGGATTTTTTTGAAAAATTTCTTGTAGTTTAGTTCCCTCGTGTGTGGCGATATTCATGGATCCCTTTTTCTTTGTTACAGTCATTGGGTTAGGTTGGTAAGGTGTGAGAGCCTTTGAGGTGTGGTCGCTTTTTACGACGACTGTGTCACCCACACTGAGATCATTAGGTTTCACATGTGTCTTTCTATCGGCGTATCGCTTTATCGTTCTTTTGGCTTGGGTGTCACGCTCCCTAATGCTAGGGTCCTCGGCTATAGGTGGGGTTAGGTGTGGCAGGCGGTTTTTTATGGTCCGGCCAAATAGGATTGAGGCTGGGGCTATGCTGGTGGTACAGTGTGGCGTTGTCCAGCAGGAATTTGGATAATTCCTGCTTCCAGCTTTGATGGACTTTTTTTACAGTGCGCATAAAGCGTTCTATTTTGGCATTGGCTTGGGGCCATAGGGGTATTATTTTTCTGTGCCTGAATCCGGTGATGGAGGCAGAGGCTTGGGAAGTCATAGCTGTTGAATGGTGGGCTGTTGTCAATTTTGAGGGAGACTGGCACCCCAAATTTCAGCGAATATCTTGTCTAGATGGGGTATGACTGACGTGAGTATTCATCTGTGACAACAAGAAGGTACTTACCATTTTGGAGGTGTCCAAAGTCAGCATTGACTTCTGCCCACGGGCTGCTGGTTATGGAGACAATTGCAGTGGCTCTCTTGCCGGTTTGTGAGTACTGATCTGGCAGGTGTGGTAGTTCCTGATGTTTTCTTCCACTAGGGGTTGCATGTTCTTGAACCAGACCTTTTCTCGGAGGAGGGCCATGGTTTTCACAATGCCCTGGTATCTGTCATGTGCTAATTTGACAGCTCTGTTTTGTAGCGTTTCAGGCAGCACTATCCAGCGCCCTATGAGAATTATGCTGCCCTTATGTGCTAGTGATTGTTCGACACAGTTGGCAAGCAGGGTGTGGAATGTTGCTTTGCTTATGCCGTCCTCAACACCATGCCATTTGTTGGGGTTGATGTTGAGAGGATGTAGTTTATATATTCCTCTGCTATTTTCTGTTCTCTGCCGCTTGGTGTCAGGTGCATTGGATGGCGGCTGAGATAGTCAGCTGGGGTGTCATGGCCTGGTCAGTATATAACAGTCACGTCGTACAGGTGTGTTCTCAAAACCCAACGTTCAATGCGTGCTGACAGTTGGGAGCTGGCATTGTTGAAAATGGATGTTAGGGTGTTTGTGATATGTATGGACAGTAAATGGGGCTCCAAAAATATATATGTGAAAGTGGTCACATGCCCATGTGGTAGCAAGTGCTTCACGTTCTATTTGGAAGTATCTTTGTTTGACTCTGGATAGTGCTCAGCTTGCAAACTGTACTATCCGTCCATTTTGTGACAGCACGGCGGAGATGCCTACCGGGCTGGCATCGGTGTGTTTGTTCAGGTCAAAGTAGGCAAGTGAGCATGCTTTGCTCAAGGCTTCCTTGATGTTTTTTAGACATTTAGTCTGGCATTCAGTCCAGGACCACTGCATATTTTTTTTTTTTGTGAATTGACATAGTTCATGGGTCAGGGTTGCATAGTTTGGAATGAATTGTGCACCACAGAAGTTGGTCATCCCCAACAAGCTTCTGACTTCTGACACATTTTTAGGGTCAGGGTAGTCCAAGGATTGTTTTTGTTTTAAGATTACTTGGGCTGATGCCTTCATTACCAAAGGTGTGTTCAAGGAATTCCAGTGACCTCTTGTCATACGCGCATTTGCCCCCATTCAGGGTGAGGCCTTTTCCGCGAAGTCGTTGGAATATTGCATGGAGGTTTTGGTCATGATCCTGCTGGTCTGATCTGAAACAAAGGATGTCATCACTGATGTTGATGGCTCCCTTAATCCCTGCAAGTGCTTGACTGATTTCTTCCTGGAATATTTCACTGGCAGGTTTGACACCGAAGAATAGCCTTTTGTATCTGTACAGACCTAGGTGTGTTGCAAAGGTGGTTATGTATCGGGATTCTTCAGCTAATTCCAATTAGTTGTAACCCTGATTAAGGTCTAATTTGCTGAAAATGTTAGCTCCCGATAGAATAGTTTTCAGCTCATCAAGTGTGGGGATTGGATGCCGTTCCTTTTTTATAGCTTTGTTTGCTGATCTCATATCAACGCAAACCCTGATTTTCTTTTGGTCCTTTTTTGTTACCACTACAATAGGAGATACTCATGGTGTCGGTCCGTCTGCTTTTTCAACTACTCCGAGTTTCTCATCTTTGCGTATAAGTTCTTCTATGTCTTTCCTCACTTGAAAGGGGACTCTGCAGTATCTCTGAGCAATGGGTGGCACATTTTCATCTATGTATAGGAGAACTTTTTATCTTTTAGTCTACATAAGCCATTGAACAGGTCTGCACAGTTCTCCAGAAGAGGGTGGAGTTTGCGCATCAGAGTTACTGAGGTGGTTAACTGAGAGCTTGTTCGCTGAAGTAGTTTGAGTCTCTTACATGTTTCCCAGCCGATGATGGTTTTAGATGCATATCAGCCGATGATGGGTTTACATATATATCAGCTTGGCAAGAGATACCCTTAAACTCTAGAAGTGTGCTGAATTGACCTAGAACCGGGGTGGTTTCTTTGACACCAAATTCAGATATTACAGTTTTTGTGGGTCAGAGGTGGGGTGCTGGTCTTAAGCACTTGAAGTCTGCTTCAGACAGGATGTTAATGGTGGCACCTGAGTCAGCTAATACATTAAACGTTTGGTGGCTATTGTTAAAGGATACATTGAAGCAGGGAAGGTTTTTCATCTTACCTGTATGGAATACATATTCCATGTCACTGTAGCTGGTTGAGTCCCGTTGATGATCCTCAATACAGTTCACTGGTCATTGACGGGTTTGGTTTTGTGGGCGTGGGGGACGATTTGTTCTCCGTTGTCTGTCTTCGTCATTTAGTTTTCTGAAACAGACAGAGGTAAAATGCCCCCATCTCCATCTAATTTATTAGGTCGTTTAAGGACATATTTGAGTTCATCAGTCCTTTTTGGTGAACTTTCTCAAATAAACAGCCTGTTATTAGCTGAGATTTTATTTCGGCATTTGTGTCTGTGAAGTGGCACAAGGCTGCTGCCTCTTTTAATTTCCAGTAAAAATCCTTTATGTTCGGAGTGGTTTGTTTCAGCTTTTGAAACACAAACCGGTTATATTCCGTGTTGTTCTGTGGGTTGAAATGGTTCTGCACAGCCGAGACGAGTTTATCGAAATGTGTCTCGTTTTCTCCTGGTGTGATCTGTTCGGACGCAGTTCATCGATAAGGTCGTTCATCGCTTCGCCCACAAACGTTAGCAGAATTGCTTTTTGTCTTTTATCCTCTATGTCATGTGTGATGAAATAATTTTTTAGTCTGTAGACGTATTTTGTCCATCTTGCAGCTTTGGCTTCCGGCTCACAGTCAGATTCCGGATAGTGTGACAGGGCAGCCATGTTTGTTTTGTAGCATGTTGGAATGTTTGTTGTTGCTTTTTTTTCTTTTTCTTTTTCATTTCTGTCCTCATCGCCAATGTAATGTTTGGTGTTGGAAACAATCGATGCTTGCTAAACATCGACTATCACAATTGTGGTCAACAGGATGGATGATGATTAATGAGAGAGCAAAGACGAACCCCGCTAGCGTGCTTGGCATCCTTTCTTATTATCCCATTCCCTTCCGGATCCGCAGGGGCCGTAACTCCTGTGACACCAGAGGTTATTTCCCTTCTATTGGTCAGGACATTACAGCAATCTTCTGATAGTTTTTGCAGCATTAAACATGGTTCATTTTGGAGTTTGGAAAGCATTCTTTTTTGCATTTCACTGTTTTTATCAGCAACTAATCCTTGGACAAATATAAGGCATTTAAAGTTGTCTGGAGTTAGCTCAGCTAATTTAAAGTCACCACAATGCTTGTTGACAATGGCTGCAAATGTTGGATAGTCCTCGTTTTTGTCTTTCACGAGATGAAGGCATTTCCACTTTTTGTGAAACAAAGAAATTTTTGGCCTAAATAGCATAGTGAGACATGTCACTGCCTTATCGAACGTTAATTCGTTTGTCTTCTTTGGCAGAATATAATCTTAAAATTTAGTGTACCTAATTTTATGAATAAAAGCCTTAACGTTTTCTTTTCTGTCCAGCTGTGACAATCGATATTAAAAATGTCTTCATATCGTCTATAGTATTCTCCAAAGTTTTTGTCTACATCAATAGAGTACTTAAATGTTTCTATTGCATTCCACATAGCGTCATGCGAAAATGTTGCCTCTTTTTCCGTGTTCCATTCTTGTGTGTTGATTGTTAATTTTAGTAATAGTTCTTGCAATTGTAATTGTCTTTTTTGGATTGCTTTGGATTGCCAGATGTCTTCCTTCATTTGCTTTTTGAATTTCCATTTGTCTTTGTTCTAATTTAATTTGTGCTTCTATTTGTCTTTCTTCACTTCTTTTTATGATTTCTAGTATTCCTTTCTGAAAGTCATCCATGGTTTGCTGCTTTGATTCCATGAGTGGATTCTTTTTTTAACTATTGCTTTCTGGCCATTAATCTCGTAAAAAAAATTTGTGGAAAAATTTTCCTGTTGAAGGAGAAAAAAATATTGACTTTCAATTTCCTTTTTACAGTTTTTCATTCTATCTCTTTTCGTTCCAAAGTTGTAATGTCACCAGATTATCTGCGATAGTGTCGCCAAATTGTTTGTGGTCGACCTGTGTGGCACAATGATTTTTACATTGTTCTGTATGAGTTCTGTTGTTGTGTGGTATTTGTGAGTTTAAATCTTCCATCGTCCAGTTATTGTGGCGACTCGTGTTCGAAATACTAGTTGCCAATTTGTTGTGGATATACGTGAATTCGAGTCTTCGTCGCCAATTTGTTGTGGTGACTTGTGTACATATACAAATCATCGTCGCCAATTTGTTGTGGATTCCGGGTGAGGAACCGCACAAAATAATGAACAACAAAAATATTGAGATAGAAAGGTAGGTTATATTGAATGTAATATACAAACTCAAACGCAGGTTAGTGAAATCCAGGAATACTATTAGTAAGAAATAAATATATACAACTCTTGAAGTGAAGTTGTTGGAAATAGTATATCCGTGCATATTATTCTAGAGGAGAGGAGCTCAGAGCTATTCTGACTTCTGATGCGGTAATCTCTGGGTAACTTCGGCATCTCTCGGTAACTTACATATCAGTTCCGGTACTCTCCAATAACTCTAATGGATCTCTCTATAAAACTCTATGGCAGTTCTCGTATCAACTATGACAGGAGTATATGTATACGCAGGTTGAGTTCATTATTATCATTATTATTACAAAGAGGAGATCCCACAACAATTTCAAAACATAAAAATCAGCTTTTTTACTTATTTTTTCTCTTTTGATTGCAAAATATGAAAATTAACTTTTTTCACTTCTTATTTTGTCTCTTTTTTTTCACAATATAAAAATCTGCATTTTTAATTCATATTTTGTCTCATTTTTTCAAAATATGAAAATCTGCCTTTTTCACATCTAAATTTGTTATGTTCTATACTAAAACAGAAAATCTGCGCATTTTACTCTTTTTATTTTAAAATATTAAAAGCAGCTTGCGTTACTTCTTATTTTGTCTCTATTTATTTCAAAATATGAAAATCAGCTTTTTTTCATATTATTTTGTCTATTTTTTTTTCAAAATATGAAAGCACATTTTTTTTACTCCTTATTTTCTATTTTTCTTTCAAAATATGAAAATCTGCTTCTTTTACTGTTTTTATTCAAAATCAACATATTTTTCTTCTTATTTAGACTCTTTTTATTTCAAAACAAGTAAATCTTCTATTTTTACTTATATTTTATTTTTTTATTAAAAAACTGATTTTTACATCTTTTTTGTCCCTTTTTTATTTCAAAATATGAAAATCAGCTTTTTTACTTCTTATTTTGTCTCTTTTTATTTCAAATTATGATACTCAGCTTATTTTAATCTTCATTTTGTCTCTTTTTCTTTCAAAATATGAAGATCAGCATTTTTTTTCTACTTATTTTGCCACTTGTTATTTTAAAATATGAAAATCTGCTTTTCTTACTTCATATCTTGTATCTTTTTATTTCTAATATGAAAAGCAACCTTTTTACTTTTTATTCTGTCTCTTTTTATTTCAAAAATAAAAATCGGATATTTTTTTACTTATTTTATCTTTTTACATTTCAAAATATTGATATTCAGCTTTTCTTACATCTTATTTTGTCTCTTTTTATTTCAAAAGATGAAAATCCGCTTTTTTAGTTCTTATTTTGTCTCTTTTTATTTCAAAATGTAAAAGCAGCTTTTTAATTCTTTTTTACTTCTTATTTTCTATTTTTATTTCAAAATATGAAAATCAACTTCTTTTACTTCTTATTTTGTCTCTTTTTATTTCAAAATAAGAAAATCTGCTATTTTTACATGTATTTTCTTTTTCCATTTAAAAAAAAATCTGCTTTTTCACATCTTTTTTTATCCCTTTTTATTTCAAAATATGAAAATCTGTTAATTTGCAATTTACTTTGTCACTTTTTATTTCAAAAATGAAAATTGGCTATATTTTACTTCTTATTTTATCTTTTTACATTTCAAAATATTGAAATTCAGCTTTTCTGACATCCTATTTTGTCTCTTTTTATTTCAAAAGATGAAAATCACCTTATTGACTTCTGATTTTGTCTGTTTTTATTTTAAAATATAAAAATCAACATTTTTATTTGCTATCTTGTTCCTTTATATTTCAAAATATGAAAATCCGCTTTTTTACTACATATTTTGTCTATTTTTATTTCAAAATATGAAAACCTGCTTTTCTTACTTCTTTTTTTGTTTTTTTATTTTAAAATATGAAAATGTGTATTTTACATTTTATTTTGTATTTGTATTTTACAAAATATGAAAATCAGCTTTTGTACTTTTTATTTTGTCAGTTTTTATTTCAAAATATGAAAATCCGCTTGTTTTATTTCCTATTTTGTCTTACTCTATTTTAAATATAAAAATCTGCCTTATTTTATATCTTATTTTGTCTCTTTATTCTAAAACAGAAAATCCACGTTTTCTTACTTTTTACTTTTTATCTTTTTATTTTAAAATATTAAAAGCAGCTTGCGTTACTTCTTATTTTGTCTCTTTTTATTTGAAAATATGAAAATCAGCTTTTTTTCTTATTTTGTCTATTTTCATTTTCAGAATATGAAAGCAGCTTTTTTAAAATTTGTTTTTTACTTCTTATTTTCTATTTGTATTTCAATACATGAAAATAAGGTTTTTTTACTTCTTATTCCATCTTTTTATTTCAAAATATGAAAATCAGCTTTTTTTACTCTTTTTTATTCAAAATATAAAAATCAAAATTTTTTACTTCTTATTTTGTCTCTTTCTATTTCAGAATAAGAAAATCTGCTTTTTTTTACTCATATTTTGTCTCTTTTCATTTTGAAATATGAAAATCTGCTGTTTTACATCTTATTTTGTCTCTCTTTATTTCAAAATATGAAAATCTACTTGTTTTATTATTTAATTTGACACTTTTTGTTTCTGACTATGAAAATCTGCATTTTACTTCTTATTTTGTCTCTTTTTATTTCAAAATATGATACTCAGCTTATTTTACTCTGCATTCTGTCTATGTTTCTTTCAAAATATGAAGATCAGTATTTTTTTACTACTTATTTTGTCACTTTTTATTTTAAAATATGAAAATCTGCTTTTCTCACTTCATATTTTGTCTCTTTTTATTTCTAATATGAAAACGTTTTTACTTTTTATTCTGTCTCTTTTTATTTCAAAATAAGAAAATCTGCTTTTTTAACTTATATTTTTTTCATTTAAAAAAAATCCGCTTTTTAAAATTTTTTTGTCCCTTTTTATTTCAAAATATGAAAATCAACATTTTTTATTTCCTATGTTTTCACTTTATATTTCAAAACATGAAAATCCGCTTTTTTAGTTCTTATTTTGTCTCTTTTTATTTCAAAATACAAAAACCTGCTTTTCCTACTTCTTATTTTGATTTTTTTATTTTAAAATATGAAAATGTCTCTGTATATTTCAAAATATGAAAACCTACTTTTCTTACTTTTTATTTTTATTTTTTTATTTTAAAATATGAAAATGTCTCTGTATATTACAAAATATGAAAATCAGCTTTTTTACTTCTTATTTTATCTCTTTTATTTTTAAATATTAAAATTCAGCATTTCTTGCATCTTATTTGTCTTTTTATTTCAAAATATATAGATCATATCTTTTTACTTCTTATTTTGTTTCTTTTTTTTTCGAAAAATGAAAATCAGCTTTTTTTACTTATTATTTAATCCCTTTTTATTTAAAAATATTTCACAATATGAAAATCTGCTTTTCTTCTTATTTTGTCATTTTTTATTACAAGTTATATCTTACTTTGTCTCATCTTATTTCCAAAATTGAAACTTAGTTTTTTTTTACTTCGTATTTTGTCTCTTTTCATTTTAAGATATGAAAAGCTGCTTTTTCTACATCTTATTTTGTCTCTTCTTATTTGACAATATAAAAATCAGCTTATTTTACTTTTTATTTTGTCTCATTTATTTCGAAATATGAAAATCAGCGTTTTTATATATTATTTTGTCTCTTTTTATTTCAAAATATGAAAATTAGATTTTTTTACTTCTCATTTTGTCTCTTTTTAAAAATATGAAAATAAGCATTTTTACTTCTTATTTAGACTCTGTTTGTTTCAAAATACGAAAATCACCATTTTTTACTTCTTATTTTGTTTCTTTTTTTTCAAAAAATAAAAATCTTATTTTGTCTGTCTTTTAATTTTAAAATATAAAAATCAGCACATTTTATTTTTTATTTTGTCGTTTTTTATTTCACAATATGAAAATTTGCTTTTTTTACTCCTTGTTTTGTCTCTTTCATTCAAATTATAAAAATCAGCATTTCTTACATTTTATTTTACCTCTTTGTGTTTCAAAATATAAAAATCATCAGTTTTTTCTTTTAATTTGTAACTTTTTATTTTAAAATATAAAAATTAGCTTTTATTACATCTTATTATATTTCTTTTTATTTCAAAATATAAAAATAAGAATTTTTTTTACAATTTACTTTGGCTTTTTTATTTCAAAATATGAATATCATTTTTTACTTCCTATCTTGTCTCTTTTTTTTTTCAAAGTATAAAAAATTAGCTTTTTATACTCGTATTTGGTCTCTTATTTCAAAATATGAAAATGAGCTTTTCTACTTTTTATTTTTTTTCACAATATGAAAATCTGTATTTTTAATTCTTACTTTGTCTCTAAATTTTTTAAAATATGAAAAACAGCTTTTTTACTTCTTTTGTTATGTCATTTCAATATACAAAAATCAGATTTTTTACCCAGTATTTCATCTTTTTGTATTTCAAAATATGAAAATCTGCTTTTTTACACGCTATTTTGTTTGTTTTTATATCAAATTCTGAAAATCAGCTTTTTTTACTTCTTATTTTTTCTCATTGTATTTCAAAATGTAAAAATCAGCCATCTTTACTTTTTAATTTGTCGCTTTGTATTTAAAAATATATAAATCAGGTTTTTTACATCTTATTTTGTTTCTTTTTATTTCAAAATATGAAAATAAGATTTTTTAACAACTTATTTTGCCTTTTTTCATTTAAAAATATTGAATATTAGCTTTTTTACTTCTTATCTTGTCCTTTTTATTTTAAAATAAGAAAGTCAGATTTTTTTATTTCTCATTTTGTCTGTTTTCATTTCAAAATATGAAAATTAGCTTTTTTCACTTCTTTTTGTTTTTTCAAAATATCTGCATTTTTAATTCGTATTTTTTATCTTATTTTTCAACATATGAAAATCAACTTTTTTACTTCTTATTTTGTTGTTATTTGAAAATATGAATCTCTTATTTTGTATCTTTTTGTTAATATTAAGGAAATCTGCTTTTTTCATTTTATTTTGTCTCTTTCTATTTCAAAATATGAAAATCAGCTTTCTTTACTCTTTTTAATTCAAAATATGAAAATCAATACGTTTTACTTTTTATTTTGTCTTTTTTATGTCAGAATAAGAAAATCTGCTTTTCTTTACTTATATTTTATCTCTTTTCATTTGGAAATATAAAAATCTGCTTTTTTTACATCTTAGTATGACCCTTTTAATTTCAAAATGTGAAAATCTACTTTTTTAATTATTTGACACTTTTTATTTCCAAATATGAAAATCTACATTTTTGCATCTTATTTTGTCTCTTTTTATTTAAAAATATGAAAATCAGATTTTTTAATTACTTATTTTGTCTATTTGTTTTTCAGAATATGAAAAATAGCTTTTTTACTTCTTGTTTTATCTCTTTTTATTTTAAAATATGATAATCAGCATTTTTTATTTTGTCTCATTTTATTTGAAAATATGAAAATCAATTTTTTGCTTCTTATTTTGTGTCTTGTTGTTAAATATTAAGAAAATGGGCTTTTTTCCATTTTATTTTGTCTATCTATTTTAAAATATGAAAATCAGCTTTTTTACTACATATTACAACTCTTTTATTTTCAAATATGAAAACCTTTTCTTTCTAAATCTTATTTTGTCTCTGTTATTTCAAAATATAAAAATCAGCTTATTTTACGTCCTAAATTGCCTCCTTTTTTCTAAATATGAAAATAATCATTTTTTAATTCCTTATTTTGTTTCATTTATTTTAGGATATGAAAATTAGCTTTTGTTACTTCTTAATGTGTCTGCTTGTATTTCAAAATATGAAAATCAACTTTTTTACATCTTATTTAATCTTTTTATTTCAAAATATGAAAATCAGCTTTCTTTACTCTTTTTAATTCAAAATATGAAAATCAACATTTTTTCTTTCTTATGTTGTCTTTTGTTATGTCAGAATAAGAAAATCTGCATTTTTTTACATTTATGTTTTCTTTTTTCATTTCAAAATATAAAAATCTGCTTTTTTACATTTTAGTATGTCTCTTTTTATTTCAAAATGTGAAAATCAGATTTTTTACAACTTATTTTGTCTATGTTTATTTCAGAATATGAAAAACAGCTTTTTACTTCTTATTTTGTCTGTTTCAAAATATGAAAATCAGCTTTTTATACTTCTTATTTTCTCACTTTTATTTCAAAATATATAAAAAGCTTATTTACACCTTAATTTGCTTGTTTTTTATTTCAAAATATAAAAATCTGCTTATTTTACATTTTATTTTGTCTCATTTTATTTCAAATTATGAAAATCAGCTTTTTTTACTTCTTTTTTGTCTCTTTGTACTTCTAAGATGAAAATCAGCATTTTTTACTTTTTAATTTATCTCTTATTATTTCAAAATATGAAAATCAGCTTTTTTTGTATTTTATCTTGTTTCTTTGTATTTCAAAATATGAAAATAAGATTTTGTTACAATTTATTTTGAAATCTTTAATACAAAATATTGAATATCAGTTTTTAACTTCTCTTGTCTTTTGTTTATTTCAAAAATGAAAATCAGGTTTCGTTTACTTCTTTTTTTGTCTCTTTTTATTCAAAATATAAAATTTAGCTTCGTGAACTTCTTATTTTGTCTTCATTTTATCACAATATGAAAATATGCATTTTTACTTCTTATTTTGTCTCTTATTTTTCAAAATATTCTACTCAACTTTTTTACTTCTTATTTTGTTTCCTTTTATTTCAAAATATGAAAATCAGATTTTAACTTCTTATTTTTTCTGTTTTTCTTTCAAAAGTTTTTTGCTTCTTATTTTGCCTTTTTTGTTTCAAATAATGAAAATCAGCTTTTGAATTTATTATTTTGTCAGTTTTTTTACTTTTTGTTTTGTCTCAATCTGTTTCAAAATATGAAAATCTACATTCCTTTACATATTATTTTTTCTCTATCTATGCCAAAACAGAAAATCTGCTTTCTTTACATCTTATCTCTTTTTATTTCAAACTATGATAATCCGTTATTTATTTCTTATTTTGTCTCTTTTTCATTTCAAAATATAAAGATCAGCTTATACTCTTTATTTTGTCACTTTTCTTTTCAAAATATGAAAGTCAGCTTTTTTACTTCTTATTTTGACTTTTTTATTTCGAAATATAAAAATCTGCTTTTCATACTTCTTATTTTATCTCTTATTTTATTTTGTCTCATTTTATTTTAAAATAAGAAAATCGACTTTTTTACTTATATTTTTTTATTATTTAGAAATAACAATCTACTTTTTCACATCTTTTTTGTTTCTTTTGATTTCAAAAATGAAAATCTGATCTTTTACATCTTATTTTGTCTCTTTTTATTTTAAAATGTGAAAAACATTAGCTTTTTTAATACTTATTTTATCTTTTCACATTTCAATTTATTGAAGCTCAGCTCGTCTTACATCTTATTTTGTCTATTTTTATTTCAAATTATGAACATCATCTTTTTGACTTCTGATTTTGTCTCTTTTTATTACAAAATATGATAGTCAGTTTTTTTACTTCTTATTTTTTCTCTTTTTATTTCAAAATATCAAAATCAGTTTTTTTACAACTTATTTTTTATTTCAAAATATGAATTCTGCTTTTCTTACATCTTATTTTGTCTCTGTTTATTTAAAAACATGAAAATCTTATTTTTTTGCTAAAAATTTGTTTCTTTTCATTTATAAATACGAAAATCAGCTTTCTAAAATCTTATTTTGTCTCTTTTTATTTTAAAATATGAAAATCAGCTTGTTTATATTTTATGTTGTCTCTTTTTATTTCAAAAATGAAAATCAGCTGATTTTACTTCTTATTTTGTCTATTTTTATTTCAAAATATGAAAATGTGCTTTTTTACATCTTATTTTGTCTGTTATATTTCAAAATATGAAAATCAGATTTTTTCATTTATTTTTTATCTCCTTATTTTGTTTCTTTTTATACCAAAAAAACCTTTTCATAATATGAAAATCTACATTTTTACTTCTTAGTTTGTTTCTTTTCATTTTAAATTATAAAAAAGTTTTTTTTACTTCTTATTTTGTTGCTTTTTATTTCAAAATATAATAACCGGATATTTTAAACCTATTTTGTTTCTTTCTATGACAAAATATAAAAATCAGTTTATATTACTTCTTATTTTGTCTCTTTTTTACTTGAAAATATGAAAACCAGCTTTTTTCAATGTGTTTCTTTTTATTTCAAAATATGAAGTAACATTTTTTTACCACTTATGTTCTTTCTTTTTATATCAAAATATAAACTGAATTTCAAAATATGAAATTCTAAGTTTTACAAATATTTTTTTTTTGTATTTCAAATTATGAAAATCAGCATTTGTTTTTCTTATTTTGTCTCTTTTTATTTCAAAATATTAAAATCTGCTTTTTTACATCTTATTTTGTGTCTTTTTATTTCAAAATATAAAAACAGCTTTTATTACTACTTATTTTATCTCTTTTTATTTCAAAATATGAAAATCTGTTTTTTACATCTTAATTTGTTTATTTTCATTTCAATATAGGAAAATCTGCTTTTTTAATCCTTATTTTGCTTCTTTTATTTTGAAAATATGAAAATATTGTTTTCTTACTTATTTTATCTCTTTTTATTTCAAAATATGAAAATCTAATTTTGTTACATATTTTTTCTCGTTTTATTTCAAAATATTATACTAAGCTTTTTTTACTTCTTATATTTTCTATTTATATTTAAAAATACTTCTTTTTGTTTCTTTTTTTTTCTGAATATAGAAATTAGATTTTATTTTTGTTTTGTTTTTTGTATCAAAGTATGCAAATCTGCTTTTTTTATTACTTATTTTGTCTCTTTTTACTTAGAAATATGAAAATATGCCTTTTTACATTTTCTTTTGTGCTTTTTTCAAATATAAAAATCCGCTTACTTTACTTCTTTTTTGTCTCTATTTATTTCGAAAGATGAACATCAGCTTTTTTATTTCTTATTTTGACTTAAATTATTTCATTATATAAAAACATTTTATACTACTTATTTTGTCTCATTTTATTTCAAAATATGAAAAACTGATATTTTTACTTCTTAATTTGACACACGTTTTCGAAATATGAAAAACTGTTGTTTTTACTTCTTATTTTGTCTCTTTTTATTTAAAAATGAAAAACATCTGTTTTTTTATTTCTCAGTTGTTCACTTTCTATTTCCAAATATGAAAATCTGCCTTTTATAATTCCTGTTTTCTCTGTTTATTTCAAATTATGAAAACCAGCTTTATTTACTTTTTGTTTTTCTCTTTTATTTTGAAATATGAAAATCTAATCTTTTTTCTTATTTTGCCCATTTTTATTTTTAAATATGAAAATCTGCTTTTTTACATCTTCTTTCGTCACGTTTTTATTTGAAAATATGCAACTGTACTCTTTTTTCTACTTATTTCGACTCTTTCTTTAATTACAACATTTTTGTCTCTTTTATATTTTAACATATGATTATCAGATTTTTTACTTGTTATTTTGTATCTTTTTATTTTAAAATATGAAAATCAGCTTCTTTTACTTGTTATTTTGTCTCTTTTAATTTCAAAATATTAAAGGACATTTTCTTTTACAACTTCTTTTGACTTTTATTTCAAAATATGAAAATCTACTTTTTTACTTCTAATTTTTTTATTTTTATTTTGAAATACGAAAATCATTTTTTTCATCTCTTATTTTTTCTTTTTTTAATTTAAAATATGAAATTCTCTTTTTTACAATTACAAAATATGAAAATCAGCGGTTTTTACTTCAAGTTTTTTCTTTTTGTTTTGAAATATGAAAATCTGCTTTTTATCATCTTATTTTGTGTCTTTTTATTTCAAAATATAAATATCAACTTATTTTACTTCTTATTTTATCTCTTTTTATTTTGAAGTATGAAAGGCAGCTTTTTTATTTCCTATTTTCCTCTTTTTATTTCAAAACCTGAAAAACAATTTTTTTACTACTCATTTTGTCTTTTATTATTTCAAAATATGAAAATCTGCTTTTTCCCCTTTTTAAATTGACACTTTTTATTTCGAAATATGAAAATTTGCTTTTTTTATATTCTTATTTTGTCTTTTATTTTTTGAAAATATTAAAATCTGCATTTTTACGACTTATTTTCTCTCTTCTTTTTTTAATATATGAAATTTTGCTCTTTTTATTTATTTTATCTCATTTTATTTCAAAAAACGAAAATCTGCTTTTTTTAATCTTAATTTGAGACTTTTGTTTGAAATATGAAAATCTGCTACTTTTACTTCTTACTTTATCTATTTTTATTTCAAAATATGAAAATCTACTTTCTTTACATCTTATTTTGTCTGTTTTAATTTCAAAATATGAAAATTAGCTTTTGTTATTTTTTACATTTTTTGTTTCAAAATAGAGAAAATCTGTTTTTTTACTTCTAATTTTATTTCTTTTTATTTAAAAATATAAACAATCAGTTTTTTACTTCTCAATTTTACACTTTCTATTTCCAAATATGAAAATATGATTTTTTTACTTCTTGTTTTGTCTCTTTTTATTTCAAATTAAGAAAATTAGCTTTATTTACTTCTTATTTTTTCTCTTTTTATTTTAAAATATGAAAATCTACTCTTTTTTCTTATATTGACCATTTTTATTTTAAAATATGAAAATCTGTTTTTTTTATATCTTCTTTGATCTCTTTTAATTTTAAAATATGCAATTGTACCTTTTTCTTGCTTATTTCAACTCTTTCTTTTCAAAATATGACATTTTTTGTCTCTTTTTATTTGAAAACATGAATCGTTGTTTATTTGTTATTTTGTCTCTTTTTATTTCAACATATGAAAATGTACTTTTTATATCTTTTTTGCATCTTTTTATTTTAGATTATGAAAATCAATTTTTTAATTCTTATTTTGTCTCTTTTTATTTCAAAATATGAAAATCACCTTTTTCACTTTTTAATTTGTATATGTTTATTTCAAAATATAAAAATCAGCTTCTTTTAATTCTTATCTTGTCACTCTTTATTTCTAAATATAAAATGACATTTTCTTTTACAACTGATTTTATCTTTTTTTATTTCAAAATAAGAAAATCTGTTTTTTTACTTCGAGTTTGTTTATTTTTATTTCAAAATATGAAACTCATTTTTTTCAATTCGTTTTTCTTTTTTTATTTTAAAATATGAAATTCTCGTTTTTACAATTACAAAATATGAAAATCAGCGTTTTTTTCTTCATTTTTTACCCTTTTTGTTTTGAAATATGAAAATCTGTTTTTTATAATCTTATATTCTGTTTTTTATTTCAAAATATAAATATCAGCTTACTTTACTCCTTATTTTGTCTCTCTTTATTTTAATGTATCAAAGGCAGTTTTTTTATTTTCTATTTTTCCTCTTTTTATTTCAAAACATGAAAAACAGATTTTTACTACTCATTTTGTCTCATATTATTTCAAAATATGAAAATCTGCTTTTTCCACTTTTTAAATTGGGATAATGTATTTCAAAATATGAAAATTTGCTTTTTTTAATTCATATTTTGATTCAAAATTTAATTCATATTTTGATTTCAAAATATGAAAATCAGACTTTTTACATTTTATTTTGTCTCATTTTTCAAAATATTAAAATCTGCTTTTCTACTTCTTATTTTATCTCTTCTTACTTTAAAATACGAAATTATGCTCTTTTTACTTATTTTGTCTCTTTTATTTAAAAATATGAAAATCAGTCTTTTTACTTCTTATTTTTTCTCTTTTTATTTCAAAATCTGAAATGACATCTTTTTTTTTTACTGAAATGACATTTTTTTTGTCAAAATATGAAATTATGGCTTTTTACTTTTATTTGGTTCTGTTCATTTAAATATGAATATCTGTTTTTTTACTTCTTATTATTTCTTTTTGTAATTCAAAATATGAAATTCTACGTTTTTAAAATTATTTTGATACTTTTTGTATTTCAAAAGTTGAAAATCACTCTTTTTTACATCTTATTTTGTTTCTTATTTTTTTTAAATATAAAAGTCTGCTCTTTTTACTTAATTTGTCTCTTTTTATTTCAAAATATGAAAATCTACTTTTTTTGATTCTTAATTTGATACTTTTTTCCGAACATGAAATTGCTTTTTTTACAACTTATTTTGTTTCTTTTGATTTCAAAATATGAAAATCAGCTTTTTTACATTTTATTTTGTCTGTTTTTTTAAACATGGGAATCTGCTTTTTTACTTTTTTATTTTGTCTCTTTTTTTTCAAAATATGAAAAAAACAGCTGTTTCTCTTCTGATTTTGTCTCTTTTTATTTCAAAATATGAAAATCAGCTTTTTTAGTTCATATTGTGTCTCTTTTTAATTTTAAATATGAAAATTTGATTTTTTTTCAAACTTATTTGGTCTTTTTTTATTTAAAAAGATAAAACTCTCTTCTTTTTACTTTTTATTTTCTTTCTTTTTTTCTAATTATGAAAATCTGCATTTTTTATATCTTATTTTGTTTCATAGTTTTAAAATATTAAAATCAGATATTTTTACTTCTTATTGGGTTCATTTTTATTTGAAAATATGAAAATCTACTTTCTTTACATTGTGACACTATCTGCTGCGGGAATACTTTCCATTCTCTCGCAGGGATACTTTCCCTTGTTTGGTTTAATACAGCGGAGAGAGAGAAATTGATATTAACGATATTAGTAGTTATGCTTTATTGTAATACGCGATCTGAGCTTATGTAAAAATATTTTAATACTATTAAATACTGGTAAAATATGGAGAATAAAAAAATTAACTATTTTAATATTATCATGAACATCTAAAATCCGGGGAATATAAAATCTAACTATTTTTGGGAAAAAAAAGAAAAAAAAACTAGTTTTTTCTTCTTTCGTGTTTGAAGCGGATATTTGTCGGTAAAGCTAAAATTTATTTTAACCAAAACAGGTGTCAGAATTATTTAATGGGATCAGGCGGGGTTAAAGTCCCTCAACAGATTTTTCTGGGAAAACAGGAATCAGTGGGAAATTAGAAAAATCGGAATACAATGTGAGCTGGCGATATCTCATTCGTCGAGATAACTCCTTCCGCAAAGCGAGTGGGCGGAAATCGATTTCATTGGCCGAGGGCTTCGAGTCGGCTGGATCCCCAGAGAGGATTGAAAAGGTTTATAAAAATAGAGACTCAACGAGAAAAGTCAAGTTATATACAAGAACCTGAAAGAACTTTAATAATTTTTTTGACACCACCTAAAAAAGAAACGGACAGCTCTAATTTTAGATAACATGGATTAGATTTTAGTGAAAATTTGAAGAGCTCTGTCTACTTTAACGAAACTTAAACAAGACATTTTTTTCTTAAGAATTGGAAGCTCTGATGCTTTTAGCAAACTTTCTCTCTCCGTTTTAACCGACATTTTCGACAACTGTATTATCTGCTCCTGTGAAAGGAAAAACATTGCTTTTTTTTTTATATATATAAATACATTCTTCGAGACTCTCCAAGCGTGTTCGACTTCGTTCATTTATTTTATTAAATTTGTTTTTGGTGCCGTATTTATTTATTTTTTTTTACCACAAGTGTACACCAGTACCCGGACTGACTCTAAAAGGCGACTACTAAAATTGCACGACGCGATCTCTGGGATCAAATCACAACGTGGGACAGTGGCGCGTTGTTGCAAAAGACGTCTTGTAAACCAGCTTTTGTGGCGACATACACGGATGAGAACGTCACGACCAGTGACAGCGACCAAACCAACCGGCTAGCCGGGTGGCAGTGTCACAACTGGGATCGTCACGACCGTCAACGAGAACGAGCGTCACATTAAACAGACGGCCAGCCCCGGACATAAGGCATCAAAACATCATATTTGGTCTCTTTTCCTCAAAATATGAAAATCAGCTTTTTTTTAAACTCAAAATTTGAAATTTTTGTCTGTTTTAATTTGGAAATATGAAAATCCGCTTTTTTACACCTTGTTATGTCTTGTTTTATTTTAAAATAGTAAAATCTGCTTATTTTACATCTCGTTTTGTCTCTATTCAAAATATGAAAAATTATTTTTTTACTCTTTATTTTGTTTCTTTTTATTTTAAAATAATATAATCAACTTTTTGTACTTCTTGTTTTGTCTCTTTTTATTTCAAAAAATGAAAATCAGCTTTTTTCTTCTTAATTTGTCTCTTTTTATTTTAAATTAAGAAAAGCAGCTTTTTTTACTTGTTATTTTGTCTTTTTTATTTCAAAATATGAAAATAATTTTTTTACTTCTGAATTTGTCTTTTTTTTTCAAATATGAAAATTTGCTTTTTTACTTTTTACTTTCTTTCTTTTTCTTTAAAATATGAAAACCTGTTTTTTAGTTTTAATTTGTCTCTTTTTATATCATTTTGTCTCTTTTTATATTCAAAATAAGAAAATCTGCATTTTTTACTTCTTTTTTTGTTTCTTCTTATTTCAAAATATGAAAACCAGTTTATTTTTCTTCTTTTTTTCTTTTTTTAATTCAGAATATGAAATTCTGCGTTTTTACAATTATTTGTAAAAAGAAGTTTTTCTTCTTAATTTGTCTCTTTTTAATTTAAAATATGAAAATTAGTTACTTTTACTTTGTATTTTGTATTTTTTTATTTAAAAATAAGAAAATCAGCTTTTTTACTTCTTACTTTGTCTTTTTAATTCAAAATATAAAAATCATCTTATATTACTTCTTTTTCTTTCTCTCTTTATTTCGAAATATGAAAGGCAGCTGCTTGTACTTTCTATTTTTCTCTCTTTTTATTTCAAAATATGTAAAATAGCACTTTTCACTACTCATTGTGTCCCTTTTTATTTGAAAGTATGAAAATCTAATTTATTTTCTTATGTTGTCTTTTGTTATTTCAAAATATGAAAATCAACGTTTTTACTTCTTATTTTGTCTCTCTTTTTTTCATTTGAAAATCTGCTCTTTTTACTTATTTTGATTCTTTTTATTTCAACATATAAAAATCTGCTTTTTTCACTTATTAATTTTACACTTTTTATTGCGAAATATGAAAATTTGCTTTTTTACATCTTATTATGTCTCTTTTGATTTAAAAATATGAAAATCAACTCTTTTATATTTTATTTTGTCTCGTATTCTTTCAAAAATGAGATTCTGCTTTATTTAGTGCTTATTTTGTCTCTTTTTGTTTTAAAGTAAGAAAATCTGCTGTTTTACTTCTTATTTTGACTCTTTTTTATTAGACATATGAAAATCTTCTTTTTTACATCCTATTTTGTTTCTTTTTATGATATTCAGCATATTAACTTCTTATTTTATTTTGTTCTTTTAAATTATGAAAAGCAGCAGTTTTTAAACCTTATTTTGTTTTTTTTTATATCAAAATAGAAAATTAGCTTTTTTTTATTTATATCTTGTTTCTTTTTATAATATAATTTTGTAATAATATGATCATCTGTTTTACTTCTCATTATTTTTTTATTTTAAAATATGAACAAGAGCTTTTATACTCCTTATTTTGTCTTTTTTGTTTCAAAATATATATTTTTTTACTTTTGAAATTGACTCTTCGTATTTCAAAATATGAAAATTTGCTTTTTTATATCTTATTTTGTTTCTTTTTATATATAAAAATCAGCATATTTTAATTTTATTTTGTTTTTGTTTTATTTTAAAATATGAAAAACAGCTTTTTTACTTCTTATTTTGTCTTTTTTATTCAAAAATATGAAAATAATTTTTTTACTTTTGAAATTGACTCTTCGTTTTTCAAAATATGAAAATTTCTTTTTTATATCTTATTTTGTTTCTTTTTATATATAAAAATCAGTATATTTTACTTCTTATTTTGATTTTGTTTTATTTTAAAATATGAAAAACAGCTTTTTTACTTCTTATTTTGTCTTTTTTATTCAAAAATATGAAAATAATTTTTTTACTTTTGAAATTGACTCTTTGTTTTTCAAAATATGAAAATTTCTGTTTTATATCTTATTTTGTTTCTTTTTATATCAAAATATAAAATTCAGCATATTTTACTTGTTATTTTGTCTCTTTTTTTTTGTATATATGAAAATCTGTTTTTTTACTTATTATTTTGACTCTATTTATTTCAAAATATGAAATACAGCTTTTTTTTTACTTTGGATTTTGTCTTTTTTGATTTCAAAATATGAAATTCAACTTCTTTGATCCATATATGTTCTCTTTTTATTGAAAATCTCGTTTTTTAATTCCTATTTTGTTTCTTTTTATTTCACAATATGAAAGTGAGTTTTTAACTATCATTTTTTATGTTTATTTCAAATAGGAAAATCTGCTTTTATACCTATATTTTGTCTCTTTTCATTTCAAAATATGAAAAAAGTTTTTTTCCCTTCCTTTGTCTCTTTTTTGAAAACATGAAAATTTGATTATTTTGCTTCCTAATTTATCTCATTTCATTTCAAAATATGAAAAATTGTTCTGTCGATATCTTATTTTGACTCTTTTTATTTTAAAATAAGATAATCAGCTTTTTTTTACTTTTTATAATTTCTCTTTTGATTTCAGAATATGAAAATTATTTTTTCTTCTTATTTTGTTTCTTATTACGTGAATATATGAAAATCAGCATTGTTTCGTTTATTTAGTCTCTTTTTATTTCAAAATATGAAAATCTGCATTTTTCATTTCATATTGGGTTTCTTTGTATTTTTAAAATATGGAAATACGTTACTTTACAGCTTAATTTGCCTTTTTTTTATTGCAATATATGAAAATCTGCTTTTTTGTTTCTTATTTTGTCTTTTTTATTTGAAAATATGGAAATCAGGTTTTCTTACTTCTTACTTTTTAATTGAAAAATATGAAAATGTACTCTTTTTACATATTAGTTCTTTTTATTTCCAAATATGAAATTCTATGTTTTTACAAATATTTTTGTCTTTTCAAAATACGAGATCAGCCTAAGATATTAAAAAAAACATTCAGGGTCTGCAATATTTTCTGGGATTTGAATACCTCCAAAATGCAATAGATTTATTACGTTAAATATGAAAATTTCAAACTTTAAGAAAATTAATTTATCTTTCAGATAAATTAATAAAAATTATTATAACATGATGAAAACACGAGGCAACAATAGGAAACGCATAGATTTTTAAAAGTTTTGGAGTTTTCGATATTATACAGAAGTTTCAAAGTATAAGAAATAAGTTGAAAAACTATGCAAAATCAGCTAAAAAGCGATACTTTTTGAGGTATATTTTGAAATATTCACTGTCCAAGAAAATTAATTCATCCTTAGGACAAATTAATTAAAATAAGTGAAACATGTTGAAACCATTTGGTATGAATAGAAAACACTAAGATATTAAAAAAAGTTCAGGGTCTTCAATATTTTCTGTGTGTTTTGATATCTTCAAAATGCAATAGATTTATTACGTAAAATTTGAAAAATTCAAACATTCAGAAAATTAATTTATCTTTCAGATAAAATAATAAAAATTATTATAACATGATGAAAACATGAGGCAACAATAGAAAACGCATAGATTTTTCAAAAATTTTGGAGTTTTCGATATTTACAGAAGTTTAAAAAATTAAGAAATATGTTGAAAAACTATGCGAAATCAGCTAAAAAGCAATAGTTTTTGAGGTATATTTTGAAAATTTCAGAGCCTCAGAAAATTAATTCATCCTTAGGAGAACTTGATAAAAATAAGTGAAACATGTTGAAACCACTTGCTATGAATAGAAAACATTTAGATATTAAAAAGATTTTAGGGTCTTCAATATTTTCTGGGAGTTTGAAAATCTCGAAAATGCAATAGATTTATTACGTTAAATTTGAAAATTTCAAACTTTCAGAAAATCAATTCAACTTTCAGATAAATTAATAAAAATTATTATAATATGATGAAAACATGTGGCAACAATAGGAAACGCATAGATTTTTAAAAGTTTTGGAGTTTTCGATAGATTACAGAAGTTTCAATATTTAAGAAATACGTTGAAAAGCTATGCGAAATTAGCTAAAGAGCGATACTTTTTTAGGTATATTTTAAAATTTTCACTGTCTCATAAAATTAATTAATCCTTAGGATAAATTAATGAAAATAGGTGAAACATGTTGAAACCACTTTTTCTATGAATAGAAAACACTTAGATATTAAAAAAAGTTTTTAGGGTCTTCAATATTTTCTGGGTGTTTCTATATCTTCAAAATGCAATAGATTTATTACGTAAAATTTGAAAAATTAAAACTTTCAGAAAATTAATTTATCTTTCATATAAATTAATAAAAATTTTTATAACATGATAAAAACATGAGGCAGCAATAGGAAACGCATAGGTTTTTGAAAAGTTTTGGAGTTTTTGATACTTTACAGAAGATTCAAAATATATGAAACACGTTGAAAAACTATGCGAAATCAGCTAAAAAGCAATAGTTTTTGAGGTATATTTTACAATAATCACTGTTCCAGAAAATTAATTCATCCGTAGGAAAAAGTAATGAAAATAAGTGAAACATGTTGAAACCACATGGTATGAATGGAAAACACTTAGATATTAAAATAATTTTAGGGTCTTCAATATTTTCTGGGAGTTTGAATATCTGCAAAATGCAATAGATTTATTACATAAAATTTAAAAATTTCAAACTTTCAGAAAATTAATTTATCTTTCAGATAAATTAATAAAAATTATTATAACATGATGAAAACACGAGGAACAACAGAAAACGCCTAGATTTATAAAAAGTTTTGGAGTTTTCGATACATTACAGAAGTTTCAAATTTTAAGAAATACGTTGAAAAGCTATGCGATATTAGTTAAAAGGCGATACTTTTTGAGGTATATTTTGAAATATTCACTGTCCCAGAAAAATAATTAATCCTTAGGATAAATTAATGAAAATAATTGAAACATGTTGAAACCACTTTATCTATGAATAGAAAACATATAGATATTAAAAAGATTTAGGGTCATCAATATTTTCTGGGTGTTTCGATAGCTTCAAAATGCAGTAGATTTAGTACGTAAAATTGAAAAATTAAAACTTTCAGAAAATTAATTTATTTTTCAGATAAATTAATAAAAATTATTATAACAGGATGAAAACATTAGGTTACAATAGGAAACGCTTAGATTTTTAAAAAATTTCAAGGTTTCGATACTTTACAGAAGTTTAAAAAATTAAGAAATATGTTGAAAAACTATGCGAAATCAGCTAAAAAGTCATACTTTTTGAGGTATATTTTGAAATTTTCAGAGTCTCAGAAAATTAATTCATCCTTAGGAGAAATTAATAAAAATAAGTGAAACATGTTGAAACCACTCGGTATAAATAGAAAATATTTAGATATTAAAAAATTTTAGGGTCTTCAATATTTTCTGGGAGTTTGAATATCTCGAAAATGCAATAGATTTATTACGTAAAAGTTGAAAATTTCAAACTTTCAGAAAATTAATTTATCTTTCAGTTAAATTAATAAAAATTATTATAACATTATGAGAACATTAGGTAACAATAGGAAACGCTTAGATTTTAGAAAAATTTTGGAAACCACTTGGTATGAATAGAAAACACTTAGATATTACAAAAATTTTCAGGGTCTTCTATATTTTCTGGGAGTTTGAAAATCTCGAAAATGCAATAGATTTATTACGTAAAATTTGAAAATTTCAAACTTTCAGAAAATTAATTTATCTTTCAGATAAATTAATAAAATTATTGTAACATGATGAGAACATTAGGTAACAATAGGAAACGCTCAGTGTTAAAAAATGTTTTTGAGTTTTCGATACTTTACAGAAATTTAAACAATTAAGAAATACGTTGAAAAACTATGCGAAATCAGCTAAAAAGCTATATTTTTTCAGGTATATTTTGAAATGTTCAGTCTCAGAAAATTAATTCATCCTTAGGAGAAATTAATGAAAATAAGTGAAACATGTTGAAACCACCTGCTATGAATAGAAGACATTTAGATATTAAAAAACTTTAGAGCCTTCAATATTTTCTGGGAGTCTGAAAATCTCGAAAATGCAATAGATTTATTACGTAATATTTGAAAATTTCAAACTTTCAGAAAATTAATTTATCTGTCAGATAATTAATAAAAATTATTATAACATGATGAGAACATTAGGTGACAATAGGAAATGCTTAGATTTTAAAAAAATTTAAAGTTTTCGATATCATACAGAAGTTTAAAAAATTAAGAAATACGTTGAAAAACTATGCGAAATCAGCTAAAAAGCAATAGATTTGAGGTATATTTTGAAATTTTCATAGTCCGAGAAAATTAATTCATCCTTAGGATAAATTAATGAAAATAGGTGAAACATGTTGAAACCAATTGCTATGAATAGAAAACACTTAAATATTAAAAAAAATTTAGGGTTTTCAATATTTTCTGGGAGTTTGAACATCTCGAAAATGCAATAGATTTATTACGTAAAATTTGAAAATTTCAAACTTACAGAAAATTAATTTATCTTTCAGATAAATTAATAAAGATTATTATATCATGTTGATAACATTAGGTAACAATAGGAAAGGCATAGATTTAAAAAAAATTTTTCGAGGTTTCGAAACTTTACAGAAGTTTAAAAACTTTGAAAAATACGTTGAAAAACTATGCGAAATCAGCTAAAAAGTGATACTTTTTGAGGTATATTTTGAAATTTTCAGAGTCTCAGAAAATTAATTCATCCTTAGGATGAATTAATGAAACAGGTGAAACATGTTGAAACTACTTGGTATGAATAGAAAACACTTAGATATTAAAAAAATTTTAGGGTCTTCAATATTTTCTGGGAGTTTGAATATCTCGAAAATGCAATAGATTTATTACGTAAATTTTGAAAATTTCAAAGTTTCAGAAAATTAATTTATCTTTCAGATAAATTAATAACAATTATTGTATCATGTTGATAAAATTAGGTAACAATAGGAAACGCTTAGATTTTAAAAATTTTTCGAGGTTTCGATACTTTACAGAAGTTAAAATCTTTGAAAAATTTTTTTTGAGTTTTCGATAATTTTTCAGAAGTTTAAAAAATTAAGAAATACGTTGAAAAACTATGCGAAATCAGCAAAAAAGCGATACTTTTTTAGGGATATTTTGAAATTTTCAGAGTCTCAGAAAATTAATTCATCCTTAGGATAAATTAATGAAAATAAGTGAAACATGTTGAAACCACGTTGTATGAATAGAAAACACTTAGATATTAAAAAAATTTTAGGGTCTTCAATATTTTCTGGGAGTTTGAATATCTCGAAAATGCAATAGATTTATTACGTAAATTTTGAAAATTTCAAACTTTCAGAAAATTAATTTATCTGAAAGATAAATTAATAACAATTATTATATCATGTTGATAACATTAGGTAACAATAGGAAACGCTTAGATATTTAAAAAAATTTCGAGGTTTCAATACTTTACAGAATTTTAAAAACATTGAAAATTACTTTGAAAAACTATGCGAAATCAGCAAAAAGTGATACTTTTTTAGGTATATTTTGAAATTTTCAGTGTCTGAGAAAATTAATTCATCCTTAGGATAAATTAATGAAAATAGGTGAAACATGTTGAAACCATATGGTATGAATAGAAAACACTTACATATTAATAAATTTTTAGGGTCTTCAATATTTTCTGGGAGTTTGAATATCTCGAAAATGCAATAGATTTATTACGTAAATTTTGAAAATTTCAAACTTTCAGAAAATTAATTTATCTGAAAGATAAATTAATAACAATTATTATATCATGTTGATAACATTAGGTAACAATAGGAAACGCTTAGATATTTAAAAAAATTTCGAGGTTTCAATACTTTACAGAATTTTAAAAACTTTGAAAATTACGTTGAAAAACTATGCGAAATCAGCAAAAAGTGATACTTTTTGAGGTATATTTTGAAATTTTCAGTGTCTGAGAAAATTAATTCATCCTTAGGATAAATTAATGAAAATAGGTGAAACATGTTGAAACCATATGGTATGAATAGAAAACACTTACATATTAAAAAATTTTTAGGGTCTTCAATATTTTCTGGGAGTTTGAATACCTCGAAAATGCAATAGATTTATTACGTAAATTTTGAAAATTTCAAATTTTCAGAAAATTAATTTATCTTTCAGATAAATTAATAAAAATGATTATATCATGTTGATAACAGTAGGTAACAATAGGAAACGCTTAGATTTTAAGAAAATTTTCGAGATTTCGATACTTTACAGAAGTAAAAAACTTTGAAATATACGTTGAAAAACTAAGTGAAATCAGCTAAGTATATTTTGAAATATTCAGAGTCTCAGAAAATTAATTCATCCTTAGGATAAATTAATGAAAATAGGTGAAACATGTTGAAACCACTTTTTGGGGTATATTTATAGAAAACACTTAGATATTAAAAAATTTTTAGTGTCTTCAATATTTTCTGGGAGTTTGAATATCTCGAAAATGCAATAGATTTATTACGTAAATTTTGAAAATTTCAAACTTTCAGAAAATTAGTTTATATTTCAGATAAATTAATAAAAATTATTATGTCATGTTGATAAAATTAGGTAACAATAGGAAACGCTTAGATTTTAAAAAAATTTTCGATGTTTCGATACTTTACAGAAGTTTAAAAACTTTGAAATATAGGTTGAAAAACTATGCGAAATCAGCTAAAAAGTGATACTTTTTGGGGTATATTTATAATATAACAATCTGGCCCCACCCGAGGAAGGCTGATGCAAGCGAGGGTGTTTCCGGTCGTTGAAAGGAACGGATGTCCTTTGACCTTATTTCCGGCAGCAGCGGAAATGGCTACAGAGGCAAATAGAACAGGTGTCTCTGAGAATTACGTGGGCTCGCGTGGGCGAGGCAAAACCGGAAGAAAAAGTCCCGGTTCTGGAAGATTATAAAAAGACCTCGGCACACGGATTCGCCAGTAGAGGAGCAACAGAGATCGGCCGGTGAAGAGAGACACAACAGATAAGACTACACTCCCGTCAACCCATTAGAAGCGCGCTCTCTCAATTCTCTGTTCCCTATTCTACACGGTCCATCGTCATTAATAAAAATATAACTTTATATTTTTATATATATGCGTGTTTGTTGTTTGTCGATATATAACAGACGCATAATTGGTGCCTAGTGACTTGCTGTTTTGAGACAACAAAACAGTTAGATGCGAGCTGGTTGCCACGGCGACGATTGAAATTCAACGGACTTAAAACTACCAGATAGAAAGAAAAAAGATGACGAAAATAGAAGCAGCCGCACGACTATAGACATCAGCCAAGGTAGGTGACTCTTTGATTTGATAGTGCGTGTTTCTGCTCTTGTTTATAAGTCTAGTTAGAAAAAAAAATGGAACAGCATACTTTTGCCGATCTGACCCTAGAATTGAGAAATGTGGATTGTTCGGTGTCGAACACATTAAGGGTAGAACGGAGGGGGTGCAGGACTACATGCAGAGAGTAGTACGCCTAGCGGAGAGCGCATAGGTTGGGGTTGACGGGAGGAATAAAGTTGAGATATTTACCTATCTGTAAGTATAAAACATCTGAGTTAATGATTTATTTATTTTTGTTAATATTTTACCATATATGTGAAGTGAGTTTACTGGTATGTTGCTTAATTAATCTTACTTTTATTGAGTAAGTGAAATGTAAAATCATGTAAAGGAAGTTTCTTCTACTCTTTAAAGTGGATAATTGGATTAACTTGTTGATAACAATGTTTTCTTTGGTTTGTGCAGTGTTAGGTTTTCTTTTTTTTTGGATTTCTTTTCAATGACTGTACACTACAAAATGATTTACATTTCTATGTTTGTGAATTATGCTTTTGTGCAGGTTCCCATCAATTCAACATCCTCTGTGAATTTTCATTTATGTGACTTGGGAAATATCTTTTGAAGATATATTAATTTCTGAAAACTTTATATTGACACGGATAGACCTGCAGATTCCACAGTTGATCGGAACAAAAAGAAAGAACAACTGAAAAGTCTTGTAGACTTATTGGCTGATATGCTATAGGATTGGGAAAGAAGCAGTGGGAGGATTAACGATAGTTTAAGTGAAATAGTTAGGAAGATACAAACGTGGAAAATTATTAATAGTATCTAAAGCATAAAGTAAATTAAACGTCTCTGGTTCAGTGGTTTGGTCCCCAATTACGCAGAAATTTCCCAATTTTTCAGTGGACACCATGCCGGTAGAATTGCGCGATATGGAGGAGATTCCTATCCGCAAACTAGTAAATACCTTGGAACAGATAGATATGGAAAGATTTAGTGAAGGATATGAAGAACTCACGAAGAAGTTGACGATAGGAGTCATTGCTGGCATAGTCGGCGTTATGATAATCCTTGGAATAATAGCTAGGAAGCGGATTTTTAAGTGTGAAAGAAGCAACAGTGCTTCGGGAACGGAAAGGGAGTTATCCGTTGTGAATAGTACTCCGGGGTCAACGGGTGTTCAACACTCAAATGTCTCTGCGTTAAACAGAGAGATGTCAACAAATCAGATATGCTTGGATTCGAATCCAGAGGAAGTAGTTCAAGGAATGGAAAACATTGTACAAACTAAGGAACTACGAGTCACGGGTCCAT
Organism: Ascarosepion bandense; assembly: GCA_037127315.1. Lineage (NCBI taxonomy): Eukaryota > Metazoa > Mollusca > Cephalopoda > Sepiida > Sepiidae > Ascarosepion > Ascarosepion bandense. The sequence goes on from JBBBDQ010001097.1 coordinate 2,096,219, forward strand.
TTTTTTAGACTAAATTAATATAGATGAAACCTCTAATCCTCCACAAGTAAATTGCATGCGGATTAACGTTGGAATCAGGGTAATTTTCTTCATTTTCTATTGAACATTTCTCGGTCAGACTATGAATGATATGTACTGCAGATAATGGCCATTTTTCTGTGTTCAAACATAGTATGTTTGAAATTAAATTAAATTAAACGAAGTTACATGTGTAACAATAAACTCGAGCAGAAACACGCATGGTGTTGGTCAAAGGTCATTTACTCGATGTCAGTTTAGAAACTGGGGCGCGGTTACCGCCTATGATCATGTGGTCGTGCATGGAGGCGCCTACGCTTATGGACAGAGTCGAGAAAGAGAATGAACATTTTTAAGAACTTTGCCCAATTCTGTGAAAATGGATATTTAAAAAAAAAAAAAAAAAAAAAAGAACAATGAAACATCGAGCTGGTAGAACAATTTTCACGATGGACACGAACATTGTTGGGTTGCCGATGTAGGCTCCCCTATATATTTTTTTGTTGTTTTTTTTTTGTTTCGGCATGCACATGTTTTGTTGTTTTAGCATGCACATGTTTTATACAATTGTCGGGCTTGTGTGGCATGGGGAGGAGTGTGGGGGTGTTGCGCTTAAAATGTTCTTAGGTGAAAACTTTGGAAAATGGGAGGGCGAGGAATGTAATATAACAATTTGGCCCCACCCGAGGAAGGCTGATGCAAGCGAGGGAGTTTCCGGTCGTTGAAAGGAACGGATGTCGTTTGACTTTATTTCCGGCAGCAGCGGAAATGGCTACAGAGGCAAACAGAACAGGTGTCTCTGAGAATTACGTGGGCTCGCGTGGGCGAGGCAAAACCGGAAGAAAAAGTCCCGGTTCTGGAAGATTATAAAAAGACCTCGGCACACGGATTCGCCAGTAGAGGAGCAACAGAGATCGGCCGGTGAAGAGAGACACAACAGATAAGACTACACTCCCGTCAACCCATTAGAAGCGCGCTCTCTCAATTCTCTGTTCCCTATTCTACACGGTCCATCGTCATTAATAAAAATATAACTTTATATTTTTATATATATGCGTGTTTGTTGTTTGTCGATATATAACATATTTTGAAATTTTCAGAGTCTCAGAAAATTAATTCATCCTTAGGATAAATTAATGAAAATAGGTGAAACATGTTGAAACCACTTGGTATGAATAGAAAACACTTAGATATTAAAAAAATTTTAGGGTTTTCAATATTTTCTGGGAGTTTGAAAATCTCGAAAATGCAATAGATTTATTACGTAAATTTTGAAAAATTCAAAGTTTCAGAAAATTAATTTATCTTTCAGATAAATTAATAAAAATTGTTATATCATGTTGATAACATTAGGTAACAATAGGAAACGCTTAGATTTTAAAAAAATTTTGGAGGATTCGATACTTTACAGAAGTTTAAAAACTTTGAAAATTACGTTGAAAAACTATGCGAAATCAGCTAAAAAGTGATACTTTTTGAGGTATATTTTGAAATATTCAGAGTCTCAGAAAATTAATTCATCCTTAGGATAAATTAATGAAAATAGGTGAAACATGTTGAAACCACTTGGTATGAATAGAAAATATATAGATATTAAAAAAAATTTTTGGTCTTCAATATTTTCTGGGAGTTTGAATATCTCGAAAATGCAATTGATTTATTACTTAAATTTTGAAAATTTCAAAGTTTCAGAAAATTAATTTATCTTTCAGACAATGTAATAAAATTCTTATATCATGTTGATAAAATTAGGTAACAATAGGAAACGCTTAGATTTTAAAAAATTTGTGGAGGTTTCGATACATTACAGAAGTTTAAAACTTTGAAAATTACGTTGAAAAACTATGCGAAATCAGCTAAAAAATGATACTTTTGAGGTATATTTTGAAATATTCAGAGTCTCAGAAAATTAATTCATCCTGAGGATAAATTAATGAAAATAGGTGAAACATGTTGAATCCACTTGGTATGAATAGAAAACACTTAGATATTAAAAAATTTTTAGGGTCTTCAATATTTTGTGGGAGTTTGAATATCTCGAAAATGCAATAGATTTATTACTTAAATTTTGAAAATTTCAACTTTCAGAAAATTAATTTATCTTTCAGACAAATTAATAAAAATTATTATATCATGTTGATAACATTAGGTAACAATAGAAAACGCTTAGATTTTAAAAAAATTTTGGAGGTTTCGATACATTACAGAAGTTTAAAACTTTGAAAATTACGTTGAAAAACTATGCGAAATCAGTTAAAAAGTGATACTTTTTTAGGTATATTTTGAAATTTTCAGAGTCTCAGAAAATTAATTCATCCTGAGGATAAATTAATGAAAATAGGTGAAACATGTTGAAACCACTTGGTATGAATAGAAAACACTTAGATATTAAAAAAATTTTAGGGTCTTCAATATTTTCTGGGAGTTTGAATATCTCGAAAATGCAATAGATTTATTACGTAAATTTTGAAAATTTCAAACTTTCAGAAAATTATTTTATCTTTCAGATAAATTCATAAAAATTTTTATATCATGTTGATAACATTAGGTAACAATAGGAAACGCTTAGATTTTAAAAAATTTTGGACGTTTCGATACTTTACAGAAGTTTAAAAACTTTGAAAATTACGTTGAAAAACTATGCGAAACCAGCTAAAAAGTGATACTTTTTGAAGTATATTTTGAAATATTCAGAGTCTCAGAAAATTAATTCATCCTTAGGATAAATTAATGAAAATAGATGAAACATGTTGAAACCACTTGGTATGAATAGAAAACACTTAGATATTAAAAAATTTTACGGTCTTCAATATTTTCTGGGTGTTTGAATATCTCGAAAATGCAATAGATTTATTACGTAAAATTTGAAAATTTCAAACTTTCAGAAAATTAATTTGTCTTTCAGATAAATTAATAAAAATTGTTATATCATGTTGAAAACATTAGGTAACAATAGATTTCAAACAAATTTTTGATGTTTCGATATTTTACAGAAGTTTAAAAACTTTGAAAATTACGTTGAAAAACTATGCGAAATCAGCTAAAAAGTGATACTTTTTGAGGTATATTTTGAAATATTCAGAGTCTCAGAAAATTAATTCATCCTTAGGATAAATTAATGAAAATAGGTGAAACATGTTGAAACCACTTGGTATGAATAGAAAACATATAGATATTAAAAAAAATTTTTGGTCTTCAATATTTTCTGGGAGTTCGAATATCTCGAAAATGCAATAGATTTATTACTTAAATTTTGAAAATTTCATACTTTCAGACAATTAATTTATCTTTCAGACAAATTAATAAAAATTATTATATCATGTTGATAACATTAGGTAACAATAGGATACGCTTAGATTTTAAAAATTTTTTGGAATTTTCGATATTTTACAGAAGTTTAAAAACTTTAAAATCTACGTTGAAATACTATGTGAAATCAGCTAAAAGTGATACTTTTAGAGTTATATTTAAAATTATCAGAATCTCAGAAAATTAATTCATACTTACTATAAATTAATGAAAACAGGTGAAACATGTTGAAACTACTTGCTATGAATAGAAAACACTTAGATATTAAAAAAGTTTTAGGGTCTTCAATATTTTATGGGAGTTTGAATATCTCGAATGTGCAATAGATTTAATACGTAAAATTAGAAAAATTCAAACTTTAAGTAAAAGTAATTTATCTTTCAGATTAATTAATAAAAATTATTATATCATGTTGATAACATTAGGTAACAATAGGAAACGCTTAGATTTTAAAACAATTTTGTATGTTTCGATACTTTACAGAAGTTTAAAAACTTTAAAAATACGTTGAAATACTATGCGAAATCAGCTAAAAAATTATACTTTTTGAGGTATATTTTGAAATTTTCAGAGTCTCAGAAAATTAATTCATCCTAAGTATAAATTAATGAAAATAGATGAAACATGTTGAAACCACTTGCTATGAATAGAAAACACTTAGATATTAAAAAAATTTTAGGGTCTTCAATATTTTCTGGGAGTTTGAATATCTCGAATATGCAATAGATTTATTACGTAAAGTTTGAAAAATTCAAACTTTTAGAAAATTAATATATCTTTCAGATAAATTAATAAAAATTATTATATCATGTTGATAACATTAGGTAACAATAGGAAACGCTTAGTTTTATAAAAAATTTTGGATGTTTCGATATTTTACAGAATTTTAAAAACTTTAAAAATACGTTGAAAAACTATGCGAAATCAGCTAAAAAGTGATACTTTTTGCGGTATATTTTGAAAAATTCAGAGTCTCAGAAAATTAATTCATCCTTAGGATAAATTAATGAAAATAGGTGAAACATGTTGAAAACACTTGCTATGAATAGAAAACACTTAGATTTTAAAACAATGTTAGGGTCTTCAATATTTTCTGGGAGTTTGAATATCTCGAAAATACAATAGATTTATTACGTAAAATCTGAAAATTTCAAACTTTCAGAAAATTAATATATCTTTAGGTAACAATAGGAAACGCTTAGATTTTAAAACAATTTCGGAGGCTTCGATATTTTACTGAATTTTAAAAACTATTTTCTGATTTCGCATAGTTTTTCAACGTATATTTAAATATACGTTGAAAAACTATGCGAAATCAGTTAAAAAGTTATACTTTTTGAGGTATATTTTGAAATTTTCAGTGTCTCAGAAAATTAATTCATCCTTAGGATAAATTAATGAAAACAGGTGAAACATGTTGAAACCACTTGGTATGAATAGAAAACACTTAGATATTAAAATTTTTAGTGTCTTTTGGGAGTTTGAATATCTCGAAAATGCAATAGATTTATTACGTAAATTTTGAAAATTTCAAACTTTCAGAAAATTATTTTATCTTTCAGATAAATTCATAAAAATTTTTATATCATGTTGATAACATTAGGTAACAATAGGAAACGCTTAGATTTTAAAAAAATTTTGGACGTTTCGATACTTTACAGAAGTTTAAAAACTTTGAAAATTACGTTGAAAAACTATGCGAAACCAGCTAAAAAGTGATACTTTTTGAAGTATATTTTGAAATATTCAGAGTCTCAGAAAATTAATTCATCCTTAGGATAAATTAATGAAAATAGATGAAACATGTTGAAACCACTTGGTATGAATAGAAAACACTTAGATATTAAAAAATTTTACGGTCTTCAATATTTTCTGGGTGTTTGAATATCTCGAAAATGCAATAGATTTATTACGTAAAATTTGAAAATTTCAAACTTTCAGAAAATTAATTTGTCTTTCAGATAAATTAATAAAAATTGTTATATCATGTTGAAAACATTAGGTAACAATAGATTTCAAACAAATTTTTGATGTTTCGATATTTTACAGAAGTTTAAAAACTTTGAAAATTACGTTGAAAAACTATGCGAAATCAGCTAAAAAGTGATACTTTTTGAGGTATATTTTGAAATATTCAGAGTCTCAGAAAATTAATTCATCCTTAGGATAAATTAATGAAAATAGGTGAAACATGTTGAAACCACTTGGTATGAATAGAAAACATATAGATATTAAAAAAAATTTTTGGTCTTCAATATTTTCTGGGAGTTCGAATATCTCGAAAATGCAATAGATTTATTACTTAAATTTTGAAAATTTCATACTTTCAGACAATTAATTTATCTTTCAGACAAATTAATAAAAATTATTATATCATGTTGATAACATTAGGTAACAATAGGATACGCTTAGATTTTAAAAATTTTTTGGAATTTTCGATATTTTACAGAAGTTTAAAAACTTTAAAATCTACGTTGAAATACTATGTGAAATCAGCTAAAAGTGATACTTTTAGAGTTATATTTAAAATTATCAGAATCTCAGAAAATTAATTCATACTTACTATAAATTAATGAAAACAGGTGAAACATGTTGAAACTACTTGCTATGAATAGAAAACACTTAGATATTAAAAAAGTTTTAGGGTCTTCAATATTTTATGGGAGTTTGAATATCTCGAATGTGCAATAGATTTAATACGTAAAATTAGAAAAATTCAAACTTTAAGTAAAAGTAATTTATCTTTCAGATTAATTAATAAAAATTATTATATCATGTTGATAACATTAGGTAACAATAGGAAACGCTTAGATTTTAAAACAATTTTGTATGTTTCGATACTTTACAGAAGTTTAAAAACTTTAAAAATACGTTGAAATACTATGCGAAATCAGCTAAAAAATTATACTTTTTGAGGTATATTTTGAAATTTTCAGAGTCTCAGAAAATTAATTCATCCTAAGTATAAATTAATGAAAATAGATGAAACATGTTGAAACCACTTGCTATGAATAGAAAACACTTAGATATTAAAAAAATTTTAGGGTCTTCAATATTTTCTGGGAGTTTGAATATCTCGAATATGCAATAGATTTATTACGTAAAGTTTGAAAAATTCAAACTTTTAGAAAATTAATATATCTTTCAGATAAATTAATAAAAATTATTATATCATGTTGATAACATTAGGTAACAATAGGAAACGCTTAGTTTTATAAAAAATTTTGGATGTTTCGATATTTTACAGAATTTTAAAAACTTTAAAAATACGTTGAAAAACTATGCGAAATCAGCTAAAAAGTGATACTTTTTGCGGTATATTTTGAAAAATTCAGAGTCTCAGAAAATTAATTCATCCTTAGGATAAATTAATGAAAATAGGTGAAACATGTTGAAAACACTTGCTATGAATAGAAAACACTTAGATTTTAAAACAATGTTAGGGTCTTCAATATTTTCTGGGAGTTTGAATATCTCGAAAATACAATAGATTTATTACGTAAAATCTGAAAATTTCAAACTTTCAGAAAATTAATATATCTTTAGGTAACAATAGGAAACGCTTAGATTTTAAAACAATTTCGGAGGCTTCGATATTTTACTGAATTTTAAAAACTATTTTCTGATTTCGCATAGTTTTTCAACGTATATTTAAATATACGTTGAAAAACTATGCGAAATCAGTTAAAAAGTTATACTTTTTGAGGTATATTTTGAAATTTTCAGTGTCTCAGAAAATTAATTCATCCTTAGGATAAATTAATGAAAACAGGTGAAACATGTTGAAACCACTTGGTATGAATAGAAAACACTTAGATATTAAAATTTTTAGTGTCTTTTGGGAGTTTGAATATCTCGAAAATGCAATAGATTTATTACGTAAAATTTGAAAAATTCAAACTGTCAGAAAATTAATTTATCTTTCAGATAAATTAATAAATATTATTATATCATGTTGATAACATTAGGTAACAATAGGAAACGCTCAGATTTGAAAAAATCTTGGATGATTCGATATTTTACAGTTTAAAAAATTAAAAAAACCTTGAAAATCTATGCGAAATCAGCTAAAAACTAATACTTTTGAGGTATATTTTGAAATTTTCAGAGTCTCAGAAAATTAATTCATCCTTAGGATAAATTAATGAAAATAGGTGAAACATGTTGAAACCTCTTGGTATGAAAAATGTCAAAATCTAAATAAAAATATGCTTAATTTCACATTTCTAAATGAAAAATCAAATTCTTAATGAAAATACGCTTATTTCCATATTTCTAAATGAAAAATTCAAAATCCAAGTCAAATTTAGCATATTTTCATATTTCTAAATGAAAAAGTCAAGATCTTAACGAAAATACGCTTATTTTGACATTTCTAAATGAAAATCTCAAAATCTAAATAAAAATATGCTTATTTTCATATTTATAAATGAAAAAGTCAAAATCTAAATCAAAATATGCTTATTTTCATATTTCTAAATGAAAAAGACGAAATCTAAATAAAAATATGCTTATTTTCATATTTCTAAATGAAAAAGACGAAATCTAAATAAAAATATGCTCATTTTTCGAGTTCAAAATTTCAAAATCTAAATAAAAATATGCTTATTTTCATATTTCTCATGAAAAGTCAAAATCTAAATCTAAATATTATTTCCTTATTTCTAAATGAAAAAGTAAAAATCTAAATAAAAATATACTTATTTTTATATTTCTAAATGAAAAAGACAAAATCTTAATGGAATACGCTTATTTTCATATTTCTAAAAAAATTCGAAATCTAAATAAAAAATATGCTTATTTTCATATTTTTAAATGAAAAAGTTAAAATCTAAATAAAATATGCTCATTTTCATATTTCTAAAAGAAAACGACAAACTAAATAAAAATATGGTTATTTTCATATTTCTAAATGAAAATGTCAAAATCTTAATGAAAATAAACTTGTTTTCACATTTCTAAATGAAAAGGTCAAAAATCAAAATATGCTTATTTTCATATTTCTAAATGAAAAAGTCATAATGTAAATAAAAATATGCTTATTTTCATATTTCTAAATGAAAAACGCAAAATCTATATAAAAATATGCTTATTTTAATATTTATAAATGAATATTCGTATTTTGTAAATGAAAAATTCAAAATCGAAATAAAAATATGCTTATTTTCCTATTTCAAAAGGAAACGGTCAAAATCTAAATAAAAATATGCTTATTTTCATATTTGTAAATGAATATGCTTATTTTGTAAATGAAAAAGTAAAAATCCAAAAAAAATATGCATATTTTCATGTTCCAAAATGAGTAATTCAAAATCTAAATAAAAATATGCTTATTCTCATTTTTAGAGATGAAAATGTCAAAATCTAAATAAAAATATGCTTATTTTCATATTTCTAAATGAAAAAGACGAAATCTAAATAAAAATATGTTTATTTTCATATTTCTAAATGAAAAAGACGAAATCTAAATAAAAATATGCTTATTTTCATATTTCTAAATGAAAAAGACGAAATCTAAATAAAAATATGCTTATTTTCATGTTTCTAAAGGAAAATGACAAAATCTAAATAAAAATATTCTTATTTCATATTTCTAAATGAAAATTTCAAAATCTTAATGAAAATACGCTTATTTTCACATTTCTAAATGAAAAAGTCAAAATCTAAATGAAAATATGCTTATTTTCATATTTCTAAATGAAAAAGTCAAAATCTAAATAAAAATATGCTTATTTTCATATTTCAAAATGAAAAGGCAAAATCTTAATGAATATACGCATATTTTCATATTTCTAAATGAAAAACTCAAAATCTTCATGTGATACGCTTATTTCTTATTTCTACAAAAAAATTCGAAATGTAAATAAAAATATGCTTATATTCATAATTCTAAATGAAAATTCAAAATCTAAATGAAAATACGCTTATTTTCACATTTCTAAATGAAAACGTCAAAATCTAAATAAAAATATGCGTATTTTCATATTTCTAAATGAAAAAGTCAAACTCTAAATAAAATTATGAGATGTTTTCATGTTTCTAAATGAGAAACTCAAAATCTAAATAAAAATATGCTTATTCTCATTTTTCGAGTTCAAAATTTCAAAATCTAAATAAAAATATGCTTATTTTCAAATTTCAAAATGAAAAAAGCAAAATCTAAATAAAAATGTGCTTATTTTCATATTTATAAATGAATATGTTTTTCTAAATGAAAAAGTCAAAATCTAAATGACAGTATGCATATTGTCGTGTTTCTAAATTCGAAATCTAAATAAAAATATGCTTATTCTCATTTTTCGAAATGAAAATCGCAAAATCTAAATAAAAATATGCTTATTTTCATATTTCTCACGAAAAAGTCAAAATCTAAATAAAAATATGCTTATTTTCATATTTCTAAATGAAAAACACGAAATCTAAATAAAAATAAGCTTATTTTCATATTTCTAAATGAAAAAGACGAAATCTAAATAAAAATATGCTTATTTTCATGTTGTAAAGGAAAATGACAAAATCTAAATAAAAATATGCTTATTTTCACATTTCTAAATGAAAAAGTCAAAATCTAAATAAAAAAATGCTATTTTCATATTTCAAAATGAAAAAGGCAAAATCTTAATGAAAATATGTTTATTTTCATATTTCTAAATGAAAAAGTCAAAATCTAAATGAAAATATGCTTATTTTCACATTTCAAAACGAAAACGTCACAATCTTAATCAAAATATGCTTATTTTCATATTTCTAAATGAAAAAGTAAAAATCTAAATAAAAATATGCTTATTTTCATATTTCTAAATCAAAAACTCAAAATCAAGTTAAAAATATGCTAATTTTCATATTTCTACATGAAAAAGTCAAAATCTAACTGAAAAAGACAAAATCTAAATAAAAATATGCTTATTTTCATATTTCAAAAGTAAAATGACAAAATCTAATTACAAATATGCTTATTTTCATATTTGTGAATGAAAAAGTCAAAATCGAAATAAAAATATGATTATTTTCATATTTCTAAATGAAAAAGTCAAAATCTAATTAATAATATGCTTATTTTCATATTTATAAATGAATATGCTTATTTTCAAAATGAAAAATTCAAAATCTGAACAAAAATATGCTTATTTTCATATTTCTAAATGAAGAAGACAAAATCTAAATAAAAATATGCTCATTTTCATATTTATAATTGAATATGCTTATTTTCAAAATGAAAAAGTCAAAATCTGATTAAAAATATGCTCATTTTCATATTTCTAAATGAAGAAGACAAAATCTAAATAAAAATATGCTAATTTTCATATTTCTAAATGAAAAAGTTAAAACAAAATAAAAATATGCATATTTTCATATTTCTAATTGAAAAAGTCAAAACCTAAAGAAAAATACGCTTATTTCCATATATCTAAATGAATATCATTATTTTCTAAATGAAAAAGTAAAAATGTAAATAAAAATATGCTTATTTTCATGTTTGTAAATGAGAAAGTCAAAATCTAAATAAAAATATGCTTACTTTCATTTTTCTAAATGAAATATCAAAATCTAAATAAAAATATGCTTATTTTCATATTTCTAATGAAAAAGACAAAATAAAAAAAATATGCTTATTTTCATATATAGAAATGAATATCCTTATTTTCTTAATGAAAATTAAAAATGTAAATAAAAATATGCTTATTTTCATGTTTGTAAATGAGAACGTCAAAATCTAAATAAAATATGCTTATTTTCATTTTTCTAAACGAAATATCAAAATCTAAATAAAAATATGCTTATTTTCATATTTCTAATGAAAAAATAAAAATAAAAATATAAATATGCTTATTTTCATATTTCTAAATGAAAAAAACAAAATCTAAATAGAAATATGCTTATTTTCATATCTCTAAGTGAAAAAGACAAAATCTAAATAAAAATATGCTTATTTCATATTTCTGAATGAAAAAGTCAAAATCTTAATGAAAATACGCTTATTTTCATATTTTTAAATGAAAAAGTCGAAATCTAAACAAAAATATGCTTATTTTCACATTTCTAAATGTAAATGTAAAAATCTAAATAAAAATATGCTTATTTCATATTTCTGAAAGAAAAAGTCAAAATCTTAATGAAAATACGCTTATTTTCATATTTTTAAATGAAAAAGTCGAAATCTAAATAAAAATATGCTTATTTTCACATTTCTAAATGTAAATGTTAAAATCTAAATAAAAATATGCTTATTTCATATTTCTGAATGAAAAAGTCAAAATCTTAATGAAAATACGCTTATTTTCACATTTTTAAATGAAAGAGTCAAAATCTAAATAGAAATATGCTTATTTTCGTGTTTCTAAATGAAAAAGACGAAATCTAAATAAAAATATGCTTATTTTCATATTTCTAAATGAAAAAGACAAAATCTAAATAAAAATATGCTTATTTTCATATTTCAAAAGAGAAATGACAAAATCTAAACAAAAATATGTTTATTTTCATATTTCTAAATGAATATGCTTATTTTCTACTTGAAAAAGTCAAAATCTAAAGAAAAATACGATATTTTCATATTTCTAAATGAAAAAGACGAAATCTAAATAAAAATATACTTATTTTCATATTTCTGAATGAAAAAGTCGAAATCTAAATAAAAATATGCTTATTTTCATATTTCAAACGAGAAATGACAAAATCTAAATAAAAATACGTTTATTTTCATATTTTTAAATGAAAAAGTCAAAATCTTAATGAAAATACGCTTATTTTCACATTTCTAAATGAAAACGTCAAATTCTAAATAAAATTATGCTTATTTTCATATTTCTAAATGAAAAAGTCATAATCTAAATAGAAATATGCTTATTTTCATATTTCTAATGAAAAAGGCAAAATCTATATAAAAATATGCTTATTTTCATATTTATAAATGAATATGATTATTTTCTAAATGAAAAATTCAAAATCTAAATACAAATATTTTTACTTTCATGTTTCTAAATAAGAAAGTCAAAATCTAAATAAAAATATGCTTATTTTCATATTTCTAAATGAAAAAGTCAAAATCTTAATGAAAATACGCTTATTTTCAAATTTTAAATGAAACAGTCAAAATCTAAATAAAAATTTGCTTATTTTCATATTTCTAAATGAAAAAGACGAAATCTAAATAAAAATGTTCTTATTTTCATATTTCTAAATGAGAAAGACAAAATCTAAATAAAAATATGCTTATTTTCATATTTCTAAATGAAAAAGTCAAAATCTGAATAAAAATATGCTTATTTTCACATTTCTAAATGAAAAAGTCAAAATCTTAATTTAATACGCTTCTTTTCATATTTCTAAAAAAAAATTCAAAATCTAAATAAAAATATGCTTATTTTCATATTTCTAAATGAAAAACTCAAAGTCTAAATGAAAGCATGCGTATTTTCATATTTCTAAATGAAAAGACAAAATCTAAATAAAAATATGCTTATTTTCACATTTCGAAGTGAAAAAGACAAAATCTAAACAAAAATATGCTTATTTTCATATTTCTAAATGAAATAGTCGAAATCTTAATGAAAATTTTCTTATTTTCACATTTCTAAATGAAACAGTCAAAACCTAAATAAAAATATGCTTTTTTCATATTTCTAAATGAAGAAGACAAAATCTAAATAACAATATGCTTATTTTCATACTTATAAATGAATATACTTATTTTTTAAGTGAAAGAGTCAAAACCTAATCAAAAATATGCTTATTTTCGTATTTCTAAATGAAAAAGACAAAATCTAAGTACAAATATGCTTATTTTCATATTTATAAATGAATATGTTTATTTTCTACTTGAAAAAGTCATAATCTAAAGAAAAATATGGCTATTTTCATATTTCTTAACTCGACTATATTCTGTAAAACCGGTTTAATTTCTATTTTTGTCTTCAGAAATTGAATTAAATCAACTTTACAGTGTTAGCTGCTTGTGGTAAGTCAACCGGGATTCAGTCCATTTTTCAGTCTGTTTTTGTGAAATTTCTTGGAAATTATTTTATTTATTTATTTTTTTTTCGTCTTTTGGTCGTCTTTGATTTTTTTTTCGTCACTTAATTTGTGTAAATAATTTTGCTATTCAAGGGTATTTTTGACTAATGATAAATAGCATCACGGTTCAATTATTTCCATTAGTTTTGTCTTGTAGAAGATTTAAATTTCTGTCTTCGAGAGATTGAATTCTTAACGGTCTGGCAAGCGAACGCAAGCAACATAACTCGACTATATTCTGTAAAAAGCGGTTTAATTTCTATTTTTGTCTTCAGAAATTGAATTAAATCAACTTTACAGTGTTAGCTGCTTGTGGTAAGTCAACCGGGATTCAGTCCATTTTTCAGTCTGTTTTTGTGAAATTTCTTGGAAATTATTTTATTTATTTATTTTTTTTCGTCTTTTGGTCGTCTTTGATTTTTTTTTTCGTCACTTAATTTGTGTAAATAATTTTGCTATTCAAGGGTATTTTTGACTTTTACTAAGTTAAAACATCAGTCACTTTTTCTTTGTTTCTTTTTTTTCTTCTTCTTTTTTTTAATTGGAGTAGATAGTTTCTACTATCGCCCGGTCTCACACTCCACCCCCTTCTTTTGAATGAGTTTAGGGTGATCACCTTGTTTCTTGTTTAGGAAGGGGTTCCCGGTTCATCCCCTTTCTCTGGTCTTGGTGTTAGTTCAGCTGGAAGCTCTTTGCAGTGACGTAGTATGGTGGCAACGTCTTTACATTCTGAGGGTACCGGGTTGGCAGTTTCCTGGTTGCTGCTTCCGACTGGTAGTTAGGAGCCCGAACTCTTGCGTAGCGTCTTGAGAGGCTGCTCTGATCAACAGTTGAATAATACCGGGGTTCTTGTAGTGCCATATCGCGCATGGACGGGCGTCCCTGCATGAACGTTCGGTGGGCAACCCCGAGGCCACATTATGTTGTAGGCCGCGCCAGTTTCCATCCTTCACAAGTTGCAAATGATTGACCGACTGATTCTATTCTAAGACCACTCCTTAACTGAATTACTATGGAAAAAAGCAAACATAATAACAAAACTAAACCAGCTCATTTGAAAACGCCTTAACCTGTCTGCATCTCTTTCACTAACATACGCGGCATCCGCACCAACTTCCCCAGCGTAGATTCTTTCCTCCATAATAACTCACCTGATATATTAGCCCTATGTGAAACTAATCTTAACCCTTTTATCCTCTCATCTGAGTTCTGCGTTCCTGGCTACCTTCCCCTCTTCAGGAAGGACTCCAATGTTCATATGTCAGCGAACACCTTCCTTTAGCTAGGGTGTCATCTTTTGAATCCCCAGATCATTCTTTCATGTGCTTCCGCCTCTCACTTCTCAGCTCGATTAGCTATCTCTTCTTTCTCTACCGCTCTCCTTCCTCCCCTGACTGTTCGTTACTTGACATCATTTCTGACAATATTGACAAAGCCATTTCTACCCATCCCTCTGCCCATGTATTCGTGTTTGGTGACTTTAACGCCCACCACACCAAGTGGCTGAAGAACGCTGTCACTGACGCTGCTGGTGTCCACACCATGAACTTTTCAATCACCCAATCCCTTACGCAAGTAGTGGACTTCCCCACGCGTTTCTCCGACAACCCTAACGGAAGGGACTCACTTCTAGACCTCTGCTTCACTTCCATCCCAGTCTCTTGCACTACCAGACAACTCTGCCCACTTGGAAACTCTGACCACACTGTAGTGTCCGTCAATATTTCACTCCACTCCCGCCCGACCCATGAAACACAGACAAGTAGAATATCCTACTGCTATCAAAGAGCAGACTGGGATTCGTTCCGAGACTTCCTCTGTGACATCCCTTGGAACAACGTCTTTAGTCTTCCCATCGAAGAATGTGCATCCGAGGTCTCCTCCTGGGTTAAGGCTGGCATCGATGCCTTTATCCCTGCTAGGAAATTCCAGCTTAAATCTCATTCGTCTCCATGGTTCTCACCCGTTTGCTCGGCTGCCATTGCCCACCGGAATCATTTCTTCCGACTCTATCGTAACTATGCGTCGGAACAAAACAGGCGCCTTTTCACTTCAGCTCGTAATAAGTGTAAAAGGATACTTAACGAAGCTAAGATGTTGTTTGCTGCCAGAATGAAGCAATGCATAGCATGCTCTAAATTCGGCTCTAAAGACTACTGGCGACTCTGTAAAAGAGTACTTAACAAGAGCAAGTCCACAATACCCCCGCTAATCAACAAATTTGAGGTCCTCACCTCCCCAGCAGATAAGACTGAATGTTTTGCTCACAGATTCTCGAACAACTCGAGTCTGGACTCATCTGGAGTTTTTACACCCGACTTCTCACCTAGAACCGAGGCACAACTGAATGATGTCCACATTACACCTTCGCTTCTCTCTAAGATAATCTTAAAACTTGACCCTCACAAAGCGAGCGGTGGTGACGGAATCCCAACCATAGTCTTAAAGAAATGTGCCCCTGAAGTCTCCTCTATCCTTTCTAAGCTCTACAACCTCTGCCTATCTGCTTCCTGCTTTCCTGCCTGTTGGAAATCTTCCTCTATAGTTCCTATATTTAAAAACACTG
The DNA here is from genome assembly GCA_037127315.1 of Ascarosepion bandense. NCBI lineage: Eukaryota > Metazoa > Mollusca > Cephalopoda > Sepiida > Sepiidae > Ascarosepion > Ascarosepion bandense. Next base: position 2,112,126 of record JBBBDQ010001097.1, read on the forward strand.
GAGAACCCTCTGACCCTGCAAATTACCGCCCTATCAGCCTTCTTCCGATCTTTGGCAAAGTGTTCGAAGCCATTATCAACGCCGAGGTGGTTCAGCATCTCACAGCACACAGGCTCCTCTCGGACAAGCAATATGGTTTCCGCTTCACCAGGTCTACTGCTGATATGCTAACGACCATCACCGAGTACATATACCAGGCACTCGACAGGAATGGCGAAGCTCGAACCGTTGCATTGGATATATCTAAGGCGTTCGACAGAGTTTGGCATGCTGGCCTTCTATGTAAACTGCGGAGCTATGGTATAACTGGACATTTGTTTGAACTAATCCAGTCATTCCTCTCTAACCGCACAATGAAAGTGGTATTAAACGGACATGCCTCTCAGAACTACCATACAAACGCAGGTGTCCCCCAAGGCTCCATCTTAGGTCCTACACTCTTCCTGATATATATTAATGATCTCCCTGATTCCATAAGAACCCAAATAGGTTTGTACGCCGATGACACCACAGTTTACTCTCGCCTCCAACAAAAATCTGGTGTAGGCGTCAAAGCTAAACTCGCAGCCGAGATTGAAAAAGACCTCCAATCCATATTGGACTGGGGTAAGAAATGGCTAGTAAATTTTAATGCTTCTAAAACGAAGCTACTGTCAATTAACCATCATCGACAATCTCACCTACCTCCCATTAGCATGGACCAGGCTTGCCTCACCACGCCTCCTTGGTCTCACACTTTCAGCGGACCTCAAATGGAATGACTATATCGAATCCATTGCTAAATCCGCTGCTATGAAAGTCGGTTCTCTGTGTAGGGCCCGAAAGTTTTTTTCGTCTAAATCTATTCTGCACATTTACAAATCTACCATCCGCCCGTGCATTGAATACTGCTGCCATATCTGGTCGAGTGCCCCTGCTGTTCTCCTCGGGCTTCTCGATAAGGCTCAGAGGAGGGTCTGTAATGTGATAGATACCGACTTGGCAGTCTCTCTCCCACCGGCGAGACGTGGCTTCCCTGTGTCTCTTCTATAAATACTTTCACGGCTTCTGCTCCGATGAACTTAGATCACTGGTGCCCCCTAAATACGAATTTGTACGAGATACTAGATTAGCAACTAGATCCCACCCTTTTACAGTGAAACCGATAAAATGCAGCCGTAACTCCAACAGTTTCTTTCCTCGCACTTCCCGACTGTGGAATTCTCTTCCAAACGATTGCTTCCCCGATGGCTACAATCTCCAGGAGTTTAAATGTAAGGTCAATACACACCTCCTAACACACTAACCTGCTCCCATTCTATCAAGCACTCTTCCCATCTGCCCGACCCTCATCCTCGCTATCCTTACTCATCTGTCACCTTTCTCCTGACATTCCCTATGTCTATCCACTCCTTCTCTATACGTTCTCCTATGTAGCCCCATGCGCAATAGTGGCAGTGGAATGCTTTGCTTGAGGTCAGATGATTAAAAAAAAAAAGAAAAATTTCTAAATGGAAATGACGAAATCTAAATAAAAATATGCTTATTTTCATATTTCTAAATGAAAAAGTCAAAATCTAAATAAAAATATGATTATTTTCATATTTCAAAAGAGAAATGACAAAATCTAAATAAAAATATGCTTATTTTCATATTTCTAAATGAAAAAGACAAAATCTAAATAAAAATATGCTTATTTTTATTTCTAAATGAAAAATGAAAATCTAAAAAAAAAATATGCTCATTTTCATATATCTAAAAGAAAATGACAAACTCTAAATAAAAATATGCTTATTTTCATATTTCTAAATGAAAAAGTCAAAATCTTAATGAAAATACGCTTATTTTCACATTTCTAAATGAAAACGTCAAATTTGAGATAAAATTATGCTTATTTTCATATTTCTAAAAGTCATAATCTAAATAAAAATATGCTTATTTTCATATTTCTAATGAAAAAGGCAAAATCTATATAAAAATATGCTTATTTTCATATTTATAAATGAATATGCTTATTTTCTAAATGAAAAATTCAAAATCTAAATACAAATATGCTTACTTCATGTTTCTAAATAAGAAAATCAAAATCTAAATAAAAATAGGCTTATTTCATATTTCTGAATGAAAAAGTCAAAATCTTAATGAAAATACGCTTATTTTCACAGTTTCAAAGGAAACAGTCAAAATCTAAATACAAATATGCTTATTTTCATATTTCTAAATGAAAAAGACCAAATCTAAAGACAAATATGCTAATTTTCATATGTCTAAATGAAAAAGACAAAATCTAAATAAAAATATGCACATTTTCATATTTCTGAATGAAAAAGTCAAAATCTTAATAAAAATATGCTTATTTTCATATTTCTAAATGAGAAAGACAAAAGCCAAATAAAAATATGCTTATTTTCATATTTCTAAATGAAAAACTCAACATCTTAATGAAAATATTCATCTTTTACATTTATAAATGAAACAGTCAAAATCTAAATAAATATATGCATTTTTCATATTTCTAAATGAAAACGGCAAAATCTATGTAAAAATATGCTTATTTTCATATTTCTGAATGAAAAAGTCAAAATCTTAATGAAAATACGCTTATTTTCACATTTATAAATGAATATGCTTATTTTCTAAATGAAAAAGTCAAAATCAAAATACAAATATGGTTATTTTCCTGTTTCTAAATGAGAAATTCAAAATGTAAATAAAAATATGCTTATTTTCATATTTCTAAATGAAAAAGACAAAAATCTAAATTAAAATATGCTTATTTTCCTATTTCTAAATGAAAAAGACAAAATCTAATTAAAAATATGCTTATTTTCATATTTCTAAACGAAAAAGACAAAATCTAAATAAAAACATGCTTATTTTCATATTTCTAAATGAAAAATTCAAAATCTAAATGCAAAATATGCTTATTTTCATATTTCAAAAGAAAAATGACAAAATCTAAAAAATAATATTCTTATTTTCATATTTCTAAATGAAAAAGACATAATCTAAATAGAAATATGATTATTTTCATATTTCTAAATGAAAAAGACAAAATCTAAATAAAAATATGCTTATTTTCATATTTCTGAATAAAAAAGACAAAATCTAAATAAAAATATGCTTATATTCATATTTCTAAATGAAGAAGCCAAAATCTAAATAAAAATATGGTTATTTTCATTTTTCTAAATGAAATATCAAAATCTAAATAAAAATATGATTATTATCATATGTCTAATGTAAAAGTCAAAACCTAAATAAAAATATGCTTATTTTCATATTTCTAAATGAAAAAGATAAAATCTATGTGAAAAAGACAAAATCTAAATAAAAATTTGCTTCTTTTCCTATTTCTAATCGAAAAAGACAAAATCTAATTAAAAATATGCTTATTTTCATATTTCTAAACGAAAAAGACAAAATCTAAATAAAAATATGCTTATTTTCATATTTCTAAATGAAAAATCCAAAATCTAAATGAAAAATATGCTTATTTTCATATTTCAAAAGAAAAATGACAAAATCTAAAAAATAATATTCTTATTTTCATATTTCTAAATGAAAAAGACAAAATCTAAATAAAAATATGCTTATTTTCATATTTCTGAATGAAGAAGACAAAATCTAAAAAAAATATGCTCATTTTCATATTTCTAAATGAAGAAGACAAAATCTAAATAAAAATATGGTTATTTTCATTTTTCTAAATGAAATATCAAAATCTAAATAAAAATATGCTTATTTTCATATGTCTAATGAAAAAGTCAAAACCTAAATAAAAATATGCTTATTTTCATATTTCTAAATGAAAAAGACAAAATCTATGTGAAAAAGACAAAATCTAAATAAAAAATATGCTTATTTTCATATTTTTAAATGAAAAATCAAAATCTAAATAAAAATATGCTTATTTTCATATTTCTAAATGAAAGTCAAAATTTAAATAAAAATAATGCTTATTTTCACATTTCTAAATGAAAAAGTCAACATCGTAATGAAAATACCCTTCTTTTCACATTTGTAAATGAAACAGTCAAAATCTAAATACAAATATGCTTATTTTCATATTTCTAAATGAAAAAGTCAAAAGCTTAATTTAATACTTTTATTTTCATATTTCTAAAAAAAATTCAAAATGTAAATAAAAATATGCTTATTTTCATATTTCTAAATGAAAAACTCAAAGTCTAAATAAAAGCATGCGTATTTTCATATTTCTAAATGAAAAGACAAAATCTAAATGAAAATATGCTCATTTTCATATTTCTAAGTGAAAAAGAAAAAAATCTAAATAAAAATATGCTTATTTACATATTTCTAAATGAAAATCTCAAAATCTTAATGAAAATATTCTTCTTTTCACATTTCTAAATGAAACAGTCAAAATCTAAATAAAAATATGCTTTCTTCATATTTCTAAATGAAAACGGCAAAATCTATATAAAAATGTGCTTATTTTCATATTTATAAATGAATATGCACATTTTCTAAATGACAAACTCAAAATCTAAATACAAATATGCTTATTTTAATTTTTCTAAATGCAATATCAAAATCTAAATAAAAATATGCTTATTTTCATATTTCCAAATAAAACGCCAAATCTAAATAAAAATATGCTTATTTTAATATTTCTAAATGAAAAAGACAAAATCTAAATAAAATATGCTTATTTTCATATTTCTAAATGAAAACGTTAAAATCTAAATAAAAATATGCTTATTTTCATATTTCTAAATGAAAACGGCAAAATCTAAATAAAAATATGCTCATTTTCATATTTATAAATGAATATCCTTATTTTCTAAATGAAAAACTAAAAATGTAAATAAAAATATGCTTATTTTCATATTTCTAAATGAAAAAGAGAAAATCTAAATAAAAATATGCTTATTTTCATATTTCTAATTGAAAAAGACAAAATCTAAATAAAAATATGCTTATTTTCATATTTCTAAATGAAAACGGCAAAATCTAAATAAAAATATGCATATTTTCATATTTATAAATGAATATCTTTATTTTCTAAATGACAAAATAAAAATGTAAATAAAAATATGCTTATTTTCATGTTTGTAAATGAGAAAGTCAAAATCTAAATAAAAATATACTTATTTCCATATTTCTAAATGAAATATCTAAATCTAAATAAAAATATGCATATTTTCATATTTCTAAATGAAATATCAAAATCTAAATAAAAATATGCTTATTTTCACAATTCTAAATGGAAAAGACAAAATCTAAACAAAAATATGCTTATTTACATATTTCTATATGAAAAAGCCAAAATCTTAATGAAAATATGCTTATTTTCATATTTCTAAATGAAAAAGTCAAATTCTAAATAAAAATACGCTTATTTTCTTATTTCTAAATGAAAAAGAGAAAATCTAAATAAAAATATGCTTATTTTCATATTTCTAATTGAAAAAGGCAAAATCTAAATAAAAATATGTTATTTTCATATTTCTGAATGAAAAAGACAAAATCGAATTAAAAATATGCGTATTTTCATATTTCTGAACGAAAAAAACAAAATCTAAATAAAAATATGCTTATTTTCATATTTCTAAATGAAAAATTCAAAATCTAAATGAAAAATATGCTTATTTTTATATTTCAAAAGAAAAATGACAAAATCTAAAAAATAATATTGTTACTATCATATTTCTAAATGAAAAAGACAAAATCTAAATAGAAATATGATTATTTTCATATATCTAAATGAAAATACAAAATCTAAATAAAAATATGCTTATTTTCATATTTCTGAATGAAAAAGACAAAACCTAAATAAAAATATGCTTATTTTCATATTTCTAAATGAAAAAGACAAAATCTATGTGAAAAAGACAAAATCTAATTAAAAATATGCTTATTTTCACATTTCTAAATGAAAAAGTCAACATCGTAATGAAAATATGCTTATTTTCACATTTTTAAATGAAACAGTCAAATTCAAAATACAAATATGCTTATTTCATATTTCTAAATGAAAGAGACAAAATATAAAAAAAAATATGCTTATTTTCATATTTATAAATGAATGTCCTTATTTTCTAAATGAAAAAGTAAAAATGTAAATAAAAATATGCTCATTTTCATGTTTGCAAATGAGAAAGTCAAAATCTAAATAAAAATATGCTTATTTTCATATTTCTAAATGAAATATCAAAATCTAAATAAAATTTGCTTATTTTTATATTTCTAAATGAAAAATTAAAAATCTAAATAAAAATATTCTTATTTTCACATTTCTAAATGAAAAAGACAAAATCTAAATAAAAATATGTTTATTTACATATTTCTATATGAAAAAGTCAAAATCTTAATGAAAACATGCTTATTTTCATATTTCTAAATGAAAAAGTCAAAATCTAAATGAAAACATACTTATTTTCATATTTCTAAATGAAAAAGACAAAATCTAAATAAAAATATACTTATTTTCATATTTCTAATTAAAAAGACAAAATCTCAATAAAAATATGCTTATTTACATATTTCTGAATGAAAAATCAAAACCTTAATGAAAATACGCTTATTTTCACATTTATAAATGAATATGCATATTTTCTAAATGAAAAAGTCAAAATCTAAATACAAATATGCTTATTTTCCTGTTTCTAAATGAGAAATTCAAAATCTAAATAAAAATATGCTTATTTTCATATTTCTAAATGAAAAAGTCAAATTCTAAATAAAAATATGCTTATTTTCATATTTCTATATGAAAAAGAGAAAATCTAAATAAAAATATGCTTATTTTCATATTTCTAATTGAAAAAGACAAAATCTAAATAAAAATATGCTTATTTTCATATTTCTAAATGAAAACGGCAAAATCTAAATAAAAATATGCATATTTTCATATTTATAAATGAATACCTTTATTTTCTAAATTAAAAAATAAAAATGTAAATAAAAATATGCTTATTTTCATGTTTGTAAATGAGAAAGTCAAAATCTAAATAAAAATATGCTTATTTCCATATTTCTAAATGAAATATCAAAATCTAAATAAAAATATGCATATTTTCATATTTCTAAATGAAAAACTCAAAATCTAAATAAAAATAATCTTATTTTCACATTTCTAAATGAAAAAAGACAAAATCTAAACAAAATATGCTTATTTACATATTTCTATATGAAAAAGTCAAAATCTTAATGAAAATATGCTTATTTACATATTTCTAAATGAAAAAGAGAAAATCTAAATAAAAATATGCTTATTTTCATATTTCTAATTGAAAAAGACAAAATCTAAATAAAAATATGCTTATTTTCATATTTCTGAATGAAAAAGACAAAATCTTAATGAAAATACGCTTATTTTCACATTTAGAAATGAATATGCTTATTTTCTAAATGAAAAAGTCAAAATCTAAATAAAAATATGCTTATTTTCATATTTCTGAATGAAAAAGACAAAACCTAAATAAAAATATGCTTATTTTCACATTTCTAAATGAAAAAGACAACATCGTAATGAAAACATGCTTATTTTCACATTTTTAAATGAAACAGTCAAAATCTAAATACAAATATGCTTATTTTCATATTTCTAAATGAAAAAGAAAAAATCTAAATAAAATATGCTTATTTTCATCTTTCTCAATGAAAAAGTCAAAATGTTAATGAAAATATGCCTATTTTCATATTTCTAAATGAAAAACACAAAATCCAAACAAAAATAAGCTAATTTTCATATTTCTAAATGAAAAAGTCAAAATCTTAATTTAATACGCTTATTTTCATATTTCTAAAAAAAAATTCAAAATGTAAATAAAAATAAGCTTATTTTCATATTTCTAAATGAAAAACTCAAAGTCTAAATAAAAGCATGCGTATTTTCATATTTCTAAATGAAAAGACAAAATCTAAATGAAAATATGTATATTTTCATATTTCTAAGTGAAAAAGACAAAATCTAACTAAAAATATGCTTATTTTCATATTTCTAAATGAAAATCTGAAAATCTTAATGAAAATATTCTTCTTTTCACATTTCTAAATGAAACAGTCAAAATCTAAATAAAATATGCCTTTTTCATATTTCTAAATGAAAACTGCAAAATCTATATAAAAATGTGCTTATTTTCATATTTATAAATGAATATGCACCTTTTCTAAATGAAAAATTCAAAATCTAAATACAAATATGCTTATTTTCATTTTTCTAAATGAAATATCAAAATCTAAATAAAAATATGCTTATTTTCATATTTCTAATGAAAAAGTCAAAATCTAAATAAAAATAAGATTATTTTCATATTTCTAAATGAAAAAGTCAAAATCTAAGTGAAAAAGACAAAATCTAATTAAAAATATGCTTATTTTCATATTTCTAAATGAAAAAGTCAAAATCTAAATAAAAATATGCTTAATTTCACATTTGTAAATGAAAAAGTCTAAATCTAAATAAAAATATACTTATTTTCATATTTCTAAATGAAAAATGCAAAATCGTAATGAAAATATGCTTCTTTTCACATTTCTAAATGAAAAAGTCAAAACCTACATAAAAACATGCTTATTTTCATATTTCTAAATGAAAAAGTCAAAATCGAAATAAAAATATGCTTATTTGCAAATTTCTAAATGAAAATGTCAAAATCTAAATAAAAATATGCTTATTTTCATATTTCTAAATGAAAACGTCGAAATCTAAATAAAAATATGCTTATTTTCATATTTCTAAATGAGAAAGGCAAAATCATATAAAAATATACTTATTTTCATATTTCTAAATGAAAAAGTCAAAATCTAAATAAAAATATGCTTATTTTCATATTTCCAAAGGAAAATTTCAAAATCTTAATGAAAATATTCTTCTTTTCACATTTCTAAATGAAACCATCAAAATCTAAATAAAAATATGCTTTTTTCATATTTCTATAAGAAAACGGCAAAAGCTATATACAAATATGCTTATTTTCATATTTGTGAATGAAATATCAAAATCTAAATAAAAATATGAGTATTTTCATATTTCTAAATGAAAAAGACAAAATCTAAATAAAAATATGATTATATTCATATTTCTAAATAAAAAGCTCAAAATCAAAATCAAAATTTGCTCATTTTCATATTTCTAAATGAAAAATAAAAAATAAAAATAAAAATATGCTTATTTTCATATTTCTAAATGAAAAATTCAAAATCTAAATAAAAATATGACGATTTTCAAATTCATAAATGTATATGCTTATTTTCTAAATAAGAAATTCAAAATCGAAATAAAAATATGCTTATTTTAATTTTTCTAAATGTAATATCAAAATCTAAATAAAAACATGCTTATTATAATATTTCTAAATGAAAAAGACAAAATCTAAATAAAAATATGCTTATTTTCATATTTCTAAATGAAAAAGTTAAAATCTAAATAAAAATATGCTTATTTTCATATTTATAAATGAATATCCTTATTCTCAAAATGAAAAAGTAAAAATGTAAAAAAAATATGCTTATTTTCATGTTTGTAAATGACAAACTCCAAATCTAAATAAAAATATGCTTGTTTTCATTTTTATAAATGAAATATCAAAATCTAAATAAAAAATATGCTTATTTTCACATTTCTAATGAAAAAGTCAAAATAAAAATAAAAATATGCTTATTTTTATATTTCTAAATGAAAAAGACAAAATCTAAATCAAAATATGCTTATTTTCATATTTCTAAATGAAAAAGTCAAAATCTTAATGGAAATACGATTATTTTCACATTTCTAAAAGAAAAAGTCAAAACCTACATAAAAATATGCTTATTTTCATATTTCTAAATGAAAAAGTCAAAATCGAAATAAAAATATGCTTATTTGCAAATTTCTAAATGAAAAAGTCAAAATCTAAATAAAAATATGCTTATTTTCATATTTCTAAATGAAAACGTCGAAATCTAAATAAAAATATACTTATTTTCATATTTCTAAATGAAAATCAGAAAATCTAAATAAAATATGCTTATTTTCATTTTTCTAAATGAAGAAGACAAAATCTAAATAAAAATATGCTTATTTTCATATTTCTAAATGAAAATTACTAAATCTAAATAAAAATATGCTTAATCTCATATTTCTAAATGAAAAACCAAAATCTAAATAAAAATATGCTTATTTACATATTTCTAAATGAAAATCACAAAATCGAAATAAAAATATGCTTATCTTCATATTTTTAAATGAAGAACACAAAATCTAAATAAAAATATGTTTATTTTCAGATTTCTAAATGAAAATGTCAAAACCTAAATAAAAATATGCTTATTTTCATATTTCTAAATGAAAAAGTCAAAATCTTAATGAAAATACGCTCATTTTCACATTTCTAAATGAAAATGTCAAAATCTAAATAAAATTATGCTTATTTTTATGTTTCTAAATGAAAAAGTCATAATCTAAATAAAAATATGCTTATTTTCATGTTTCTAAATCCAAATTCAAAATCTAATTAAAAATATGCTAATTATCATATTTGTTAATGAAAAAGTCAAAATCTAAGTGAAAAAGACAAAATCTAATTAAAAATACGCTTATTTTCACATTTCTGAATGAAACAGTCAAAATCTAAATAAAAATATGCTTATTCTCATATTTCTCACGAAAAAGTCATAATCTAAATAAAAATATGCTTATTTTCATATTTCTAAATGAAAAATGACAAAATCTAAATGAAAATATGCTTATTCTCATATTTCTAAAAGAAAAATTCAAAATCTAAATTTAAAATATGGTTATTTTCATATTTCAAAAGAAAAATGACAAAATCTAAATAGGAATATGATTATTTTCATATTTCTAAATGAAAAAGATAAAATAAAAATAAAAATATCCTTATTTTCTTTTTTCTGAATGAAAAAGACAAAATCTAATTAAAAATATGCTTATTTTCATATTTCTTAATGAAGAAGACAAAATATAAATAAAAATATGCTTATTTAAATATTTCTACATGAAAATCACAAAATATAAATAAAAATATGCTTAATTTCATATCTCTAAATGTAAAAGTCAAAATCGAAATAAAAATACGCTTATTTTCATATTTCTAAATGAAAATCACAAAGTCTAAATAGAAATATGCTTATTTTCATATTTCTAAATGAAAAAGACAAAATCTAAATGAAAATACGCTTATTTTCACATTTCTAATTTAAAACGTCAAAATCTAAACAAATTATGCTCATTTTCATATTTCTAAATGAAAAGACATAATCTAAATAAAAATATGCTTATTTTCATATTTCTAAATGAAAAGGACAAAATCTAACTAGAAATATGCTTATTTTCATATTTCTGAATGAAGAAGACAAAATGTACATAAAAATATGCTTAGTTTCATATATCTAAATGAAAATGTCAAAATCTAAATAAAAATATACTTATTTTCATATTTCTAAATGAAAAAGGCAAAATCTAAAAAAATATGCTTATTTTCATACTTATAAATGAATATGCTTATTTTCTAAATGAAAAAGTTAAAATCTATATAAAAATATGCTTAATTTCATGTTTGTAAATCAGAAAGTCAATATCTAAATAAAAATATGCTTATTTTCATTTTTCTAAATGAAATATCAAAATCAATATAAAAATACGCTTATTTTCATATTTCTATTGAAAAAGGCAAAATCTAAACAAAAATATGCTCATTTTCATTTTTTAAAAGGAAAATGACAAAATCTAAATAAAAATATGCTTATTTTCATTTTTCTGAATGAATAAGAAAAAATCTAAATAAAAATATGCTTATGTTCATATTTCTGAATGAAGAAGACAAAATCTAAATAAAAATATGCTTATTTTCATATTTCTAAATGAAAAAGACAAAATGTAATTAGAAATATGCATATTTTCATATTTCTGAATGAAAAAGTAAAAATCAAAATGAAAATATGCTTATTTTCATATTTCTAAATGAAAAAGACAAAATCTAAATAAAAATATGCTTATTTTCATATTTCGAAATGAAAAGACAAAAGCTAAATGAAAATATACTTATTTTCATATTTCTAAGTGAAAAAGACAAAATCTAAATAAAAATATGCTTATTTTCATATTTCTAAATGAAAATTTCAAAATCTTAATGAAAATATTCTTCTTTTCACATTTCTAAATGAAACAGTCAAAATCTAAAAAAAAACATGCTTTTTTCATATTTCTAAAAGAAAACGGCAAAAGCTATATACAAATATGCTTATTTTCATATTTATGAATGAAACATCAAAATCTAAATAAAAATATGATTATTTTCATATTTCTAAATGAAAAAGACAAAATCTAAATAAAAATATGCTTATTTTCATATTTCTAAATGAAAAAGTTAAAATCTAAATAAAAATATGCTTATTTTCATATTTATAAATGAATATCCTTATTTTCTAAATGAAAAAGTGAAAATGTAAAAAAGAATGCTTATTTTCATGTTTGTAAATGAGAAAGTCAAAATCTAAATAAAAATATGCTTGTTTTCATTTTTATGAATGAAATATAAAAATCTAAATAAAAAATATGCTTATTTTCACATTTCTAATGAAAAAGTCAAAATAAAAATAAAAATATGCTTATTTTCATATTTCTAAATGAAAAAGTCAAAATCGAAATAAAAATATGCTTATTTGCAAATTTCTAAATGAAAAAGTCAAAATCTAAATAAAAATATGCTTATTTTCATATTTCTAAATGAAAACGTCGAAATCTAAATAAAAATATACTTATTTTCATATTTCTAAATGAAAATCAGAAAATCTAAATAAAATATGCTTATTTTCATTTTTCTAAATGAAGAAGACAAAATCTAAATAAAAATATGCTTATTTTCATATTTCTAAATGAAAATTACTAAATCTAAATAAAAATATGCTTAATCTCATATTTCTAAATGAAAAACCAAAATCTAAATAAAAATATGCTTATTTACATATTTCTAAATGAAAATCACAAAATCGAAATAAAAATATGCTTATCTTCATATTTTTAAATGAAGAACACAAAATCTAAATAAAAATATGTTTATTTTCAGATTTCTAAATGAAAATGTCAAAACCTAAATAAAAATATGCTTATTTTCATATTTCTAAATGAAAAAGTCAAAATCTTAATGAAAATACGCTCATTTTCACATTTCTAAATGAAAATGTCAAAATCTAAATAAAATTATGCTTATTTTTATGTTTCTAAATGAAAAAGTCATAATCTAAATAAAAATATGCTTATTTTCATGTTTCTAAATCCAAATTCAAAATCTAATTAAAAATATGCTAATTATCATATTTGTTAATGAAAAAGTCAAAATCTAAGTGAAAAAGACAAAATCTAATTAAAAATACGCTTATTTTCACATTTCTGAATGAAACAGTCAAAATCTAAATAAAAATATGCTTATTCTCATATTTCTCACGAAAAAGTCATAATCTAAATAAAAATATGCTTATTTTCATATTTCTAAATGAAAAATGACAAAATCTAAATGAAAATATGCTTATTCTCATATTTCTAAAAGAAAAATTCAAAATCTAAATTTAAAATATGGTTATTTTCATATTTCAAAAGAAAAATGACAAAATCTAAATAGGAATATGATTATTTTCATATTTCTAAATGAAAAAGATAAAATAAAAATAAAAATATCCTTATTTTCTTTTTTTCTGAATGAAAAAGACAAAATCTAATTAAAAATATGCTTATTTTCATATTTCTTAATGAAGAAGACAAAATATAAATAAAAATATGCTTATTTAAATATTTCTACATGAAAATCACAAAATATAAATAAAAATATGCTTAATTTCATATCTCTAAATGTAAAAGTCAAAATCGAAATAAAAATATGCTTATTTTCATATTTCTAAATGAAAATCACAAAGTCTAAATAGAAATATGCTTATTTTCATATTTCTAAATGAAAAAGACAAAATCTAAATGAAAATACGCTTATTTTCATATTTCTAATTTAAAACGTCAAAATCTAAACAAATTATGCTCATTTTCATATTTCTAAATGAAAAGACATAATCTAAATAAAAATATGCTTATTTTCATATTTCTAAATGAAAAGGACAAAATCTAACTAGAAATATGCTTATTTTCATATTTCTGAATGAAGAAGACAAAATGTACATAAAAATATGCTTAGTTTCATATATCTAAATGAAAATGTCAAAATCTAAATAAAAATATACTTATTTTCATATTTCTAAATGAAAAAGGCAAAATCTAAAAAAATATGCTTATTTTCATACTTATAAATGAATATGCTTATTTTCTAAATGAAAAAGTTAAAATCTATATAAAAATATGCTTAATTTCATGTTTGTAAATCAGAAAGTCAATATCTAAATAAAAATATGCTTATTTTCATTTTTCTAAATGAAATATCAAAATCAATATAAAAATACGCTTATTTTCATATTTCTATTGAAAAAGGCAAAATCTAAACAAAAATATGCTCATTTTCATTTTTTAAAAGGAAAATGACAAAATCTAAATAAAAATATGCTTATTTTCATTTTTCTGAATGAATAAGAAAAAATCTAAATAAAAATATGCTTATGTTCATATTTCTGAATGAAGAAGACAAAATCTAAATAAAAATATGCTTATTTTCATATTTCTAAATGAAAAAGACAAAATGTAATTAGAAATATGCATATTTTCATATTTCTGAATGAAAAAGTAAAAATCAAAATGAAAATATGCTTATTTTCATATTTCTAAATGAAAAAGACAAAATCTAAATAAAAATATGCTTATTTTCATATTTCGAAATGAAAAGACAAAAGCTAAATGAAAATATACTTATTTTCATATTTCTAAGTGAAAAAGACAAAATCTAAATAAAAATATGCTTATTTTCATATTTCTAAATGAAAATTTCAAAATCTTAATGAAAATATTCTTCTTTTCACATTTCTAAATGAAACAGTCAAAATCTAAAAAAAAACATGCTTTTTTCATATTTCTAAAAGAAAACGGCAAAAGCTATATACAAATATGCTTATTTTCATATTTATGAATGAAACATCAAAATCTAAATAAAAATATGATTATTTTCATATTTCTAAATGAAAAAGACAAAATCTAAATAAAAATATGCTTATTTTCATATTTCTAAATGAAAAAGTTAAAATCTAAATAAAAATATGCTTATTTTCATATTTATAAATGAATATCCTTATTTTCTAAATGAAAAAGTGAAAATGTAAAAAAGAATGCTTATTTTCATGTTTGTAAATGAGAAAGTCAAAATCTAAATAAAAATATGCTTGTTTTCATTTTTATAAATGAAATATAAAAATCTAAATAAAAAATATGCTTATTTTCACATTTCTAATGAAAAAGTCAAAATAAAAATAAAAATATGCTTATTTTCATATTTCTAAATGAAAAAGACAAAATCTAAATCAAAATATGCTTATTTTCATATTTCTAAATGAAAAAGTTAAAATCTTAATGGAAATACGCTTATTTTCACATTTCTAAAAGAAAAAGTCAAAACCTATATAAAAATATGCTTATTTTCATATTTCTAAATGAAAAAGTCAAAATCGAAATAAAAATATGCTTATTTGCAAATTTCTAACTGAAAAAGTCAAAATCTAAATAAAAATATGCTTATTTTCATATTTCTAAATGAAAACCTCGAAATCTAAATAAAAATATACTTATTTTCATATTTCTAAATGAAAAAGTCAAAATCTAAATAAAATATGCTTATTTTCATATTTCTACATGAAAATCAGAAAATCTAAATAAAAATATGCTTATTTTCATATTTCTAAATGAAGAAGACAAAATCTAAATAAAAATATGCTTATTTTCATATTTCTAAATGAAGAAGACAAAATCTAAATAAAAATATGCTTATTTTCATATTTCTAAATGAAAATTACTAAATCTAAATAAAAATTTGCTTATTTACATATTTCTAAATGAAAATCACAAAATCTAAATAAAAATATGTTTATTTTCAGATTTCTAAATGAAAATGTCAAAACCTAAATAGAAATATGCTTATTTTTATATTTCTAAATGAAAAAAACAAAAACTAAATAAAAATATGCATATATTCATATTTCTAAATGAAAATGCCAAAATAAAAATAAAAATATGCTTATTTTCATATTTCTAAATGAAAAAGTCAAAATCTTAATGAAAATACGCTCATTTTCACATTTCTAAATGAAAATGTCAAAATCTAAATAAAATTATGCTTATTTTTATGTTTCTAAATGAAAAAGTCATAATCTAAATAAAAATATGCTTATTTTCATGTTTCTAAATCCAAATTCAAAATCTAATTAAAAATATGCTAATTATCATATTTGTTAATGAAAAAGTCAAAATCTAAGTGAAAAAGACAAAATCTAATTTAAAATATGCTTATTTTCATATTTCTAAATGAAAAATCAAAATCTTAATGAAAATACGCTTATTTTCACATTTCTAAATGAAACAGTGAAAATCTAAATAAAAATATGCTTATTCTCATATTTCTCACGAAAATGTCATAATCTAAATAAAAATATGCTTATTTTCATATTTCTAAAAGAAAAATGACAAAATCTAAATGCAAATATGCTTATTTTCATATTTCTAAAAGAAAAATTCAAAATCTAAATTTAAAATATGCTTATTTTCATATTTCAAAAGAAAAATGACAAAATCTAAATAAGAATATGATTATTTTCATATTTCTAAATGAAAAAGACAAAATCTAAATAAAAATATGATTATTTTCTTTTTTCTGAATAAAAAAGACAAAATTTAATTAAAAATATGCTTATTTTCATATTTCTAAATGAAAAAGACAAAATCTATATAAAAATATGCTTAATTTCATGTTTGTAAATCAGAAAGTCAAAATCTAAATAAAAATATGCTTATTTTCATATTTCTAAATGAAATATCAAAATCAATATAAAAATATGCTTATTTTCATATTTCTAATGAAAAAGACAAAATCTAAACAAAAATCTGCTCATTTTCATTTTTCAAAAGAAAAATGACAAAATCTAAATAAAAATATGCTATTTTCATCTTTCTGAATGAAAAAGACAAAATCTAAATAAAAATATACTTATTTTCATATTTCTGAATGAAGAAGACAAAATCTAAATAAAAATATGCTTATTTTTATATTTCTAAATGAAAAAGACAAAATCTGAAAAGAAATATGCTTATTTTCATATTTCTGAATGAAAAAGTAAAAATCTAAATAAAAATATGCTTATTTTCATATTTCTAAATGAAAAAGGCAAAATCCAAATAAAAATGTGGTCATTGTCATATTTATGAATGAATATGCATATTTTGTAAATGAAAAAGTCAAAATCTAAATGAAAATATGCTTAATTTCATGTTTGTAAATGAGAAAGTCAAAATCTAAATAAAATATGCTTATTTTCATTTTTCTAAATGAAATATCAAAATCAAAATCAAAATATGCTTATTTTCATATTTCAAAAGAAAAATGACAAAATCTAAATAAAAAGATGCTTGTATTCATCTTTCTGAATGAAAAGGAAAAAATCTAAATAAAAACATGTTTATTTTCATATATCTAAATGAAGAAGAAAAAATCTAAAAGAATATATGCTTATTTTCATTTTTCAAATTTAAAAGTAAAAATCTAAATAAAAATATGATTATTTTCATATTTCTGATTGAAAAGACAAATTCTAAATAAAATATGCTTATTTTCATATTTCTAAATGAAGACAAAATCTAAATAAAAATATGCTTATTTTCATTTTTCTAAATGAAATGTCAAAATATAAATAAAATAAGCTTATTTACATATTTCTAAAGACAAAGTCAAAATCTAAATGAAAATATGATTATTTTCATATTTCTAAATGAAAAAGACAAAATCTAGATAAAAATATGCATATTTTCATATTTCTAAATGGAAATGTCAAAATCGAAATAAAAATATGCTCATTTTCATATTTCTAAATGAAAAACACAAAATCTAATTAAAAATATGCTAATTTTCATATTTCTAAACGAAAAAGTCAAAATCTTCATGAAAATCCGCTTATTTACATATTTCTAAATGAAAAGTCCAAATCTTAATGTAATTGGCTTATTCTCATATTTCTGAATGTAAAAGGCAAAATCTATATAAAAATATGCTTATTTTCATATTTATAAATGAATATGCTTATTTTCTAAATGAAAAAGTCATAATCTAAATACAAATATGCTTATTTACATGTTTCTCTATGAGAAAGTCAAAATCTAAATTAAAATATGCTTATTTTCATATTTCTAAATGAAAAAGGCAACATCTAAATAAAAATATGCTTATTTTCATATTCATAAATGAATATGCTTATTTTGTAAATGACAAAGGCAAAATCTAAATAAAAATAAGCATACTTTCATGTTTGTAAATGAGAAAATCAAGATCTAAATAAAAACATGCCTATTTTGATATTTCTAAATGAAAAAGACAAAATCTAAATAAAAATATGCATATTTTCATATTTCTAAATGAAGAAGACAAAATCTAAATAAAAATATGCTTATTTTCATAGTTCTATATGAAAAACTCAAAATATAAATAAAAATATGCTTATTTTCATATTTCTAAATGAAAAAGTCAAAATCTTAATGAAAATATGCTTATTTTCATATTTCTAAATGAAAAACATAAAAATCTAATTAAAAATATGCTAATTTTCATATTTCTAAATGAAAACGTTTAAATCTATATAAAAAATATGCTAATTTTCATATTTCTAAATGAAAAAGTCAAAGTCTAAATGAAAAAGCCAATATCTTAATAAAATATGCTTATTTTCTGCTTTCTAAATGAAAACATCAACAACTTAATGAAAATATGCTTATTTCATATTTCTAAAGGAAAAAGTCAAATCCTTAATGAAAATACGCTGATTTTCATATTTCTAAATGAAATACCCAAAATCTACGCAAAAATATGCTTATTTTCATATTTCTAAATGAAATAATCTAAGTCTAAATAAAAATATGCTAATTTTCATATTTGTGAACGAAAATGCCAAAATCTAAATATAAATATGCTTATATTCATATTTCTAAATGAAAAAATCAAATTCTTAATGAAAATACTCTAATTTTCATATTTCTGAATGAAAAACTCAAGATCTAATTAAAAATATGCTTATTTTCATATTTCTAAATGCAAATTCAAAATCTAAATGAAAATATGCTTATTTTCATATTTTTAAATGAAAAAGTCAATATCTAAATAAAGATATGCTTATTTTCATATTTCTAAATGAAAAACTCAAAATATAAATATAAATATGCTTATTTTCATATTTCTGAATGAAAAAATAATGATCTTTGTCAAAATATGCTTATTTTCATATTTCTGAATGAAAAAGTCAAAATCTAAATTAAATTATGCGTATTTCATATTTCTAAAGGAAAATGACAAAATCGAAATAGAAATATGCTTATTCTCATATTTCTAAATGGACAAGTCAAAACCTTAAAGAAATTATGCTCATTTTCATTTGTTTAAATGAAAAAAACAATATCGTAATAAAAATACGCTTCTTTTCACATTTCGAAATGAAGAAGTCAAAATCTAAAGAAAAATATGCTTATTTTCATATTTCTAAATGAAAAACACAAAATCTAATTAAAATATGCTAATTTTCATATTTCTAAATGAAAAAGTCCAAATCTTAATGTAATACGCTTATTTTCATAGTCAATTTCTAAATAAAAATATGGTTATTTTCATTTTCTAAAAAAAAAATCTAATGAAAAATGTACTAATTTTCATATTTCTAATGAAAAAGTCAAAATATAAATAAAAATATGCTTATTTTCATATTACAAAATAAAAATGACAAAATCTAAATAAAAATATGCTTATTTTCATATTTCTAAATGAAAATGTAAAAATCTAATTAAAAATATGCATATTTTCATATTTCTGAATGATAAGACAAAATCTAAATAAAAATATGCTTATTTTCATATTTCTGAATGGAGAAGACATAATCTAAATAAAAACATGCTTATTTTCATTTTTCTAAATGAAATAACAAAATCTAAATAAAAATATGCTTATTTTCATATTTCTAATAAATAAGTCAAAATCTAAATGAAAATATGCTTATTTTCCTATTTCTAAATGAAAAAGACAAAATCTAAGTAATAATATGCATATTTTCATATTTCTAACTGAAAAAGTCAAAATCTAAATAAAAATATGCTTATTTTCATATTTCTAAATGAAAAAGTCAAAATCTTAATGAAAATACGCTTATTTTCACATTTCTGAATGAAAAGTCAAAATCTAAATAAAAATATGCTTATTTTCATATTTCTAAATGAAAAAGTCAAAATCTAAACAAAAATATGTTATTTTCATATTTCTAAATGAAAAAGCCAAGATCTTAATGAAAATATGCTAATTTTCATATTTCTAAATAAAAAAGTCAAAATCATAATGAAAATACGCTTATTTTCATATTTCTAAATGAAAAAAAAATCTAATTAAAAATATGCTAATTTTCATATTTCTAAATGAGAAAGTCTAAATCTATATAAAAAATATGCTAATTTTCATATTTCTGAATGAAAAACACAAAATCTAATTAAAAATATGCTTATTTTCATATTTCTAAATGAAAAAGTCAAAATCTTAATGAAAATATGCTTATTTTCATATTTCTAAACGAAAAACAAAAAATCTAATTAAAAATATGCTAATTTTAATATTTCTAAATGAAAAAGTCCAAATCTATATAAAAAAATATGCTAATTTTCATATTTCTAAATGAAAAAGTCAAAGTCTAAATGAAAAAGACAATATCTTAATAAAAATATGCTTATTTTCTTCTTTCTAAATGAAAATAACAACAACTTAATGAAAATATGCTTATTTTCATATTTCTAAATGAAATACCCAAAATCTACGCAAAAATAATCTTATTTTCATATTTCTAAGTGAAATAATCTAAGTCTAAATAAAAATATGCTAATTTTCATATTTGTGAACGAAAATGCCAAAATCTAAATAAAAATATGCTTATATTCATATTTCTAAATGAAAAAAAATCAAATTCTTAATGAAAATACGCTTATTTTCATATTTCTAAATGCAAAAGTCAAAATCTAAATGAAAATATGCTTATTTTCATATTTTTAAATGAAAAAGTCAATATCTAAATAAAGAAATGCTTATTTTCATATTTCTAAATGAAAAACTCAAAATCTAAATAAAAAATATGCTTATTTTCATATTTCTGAATGAAAAAATAATGAACTTTGTCAAAAGATGCTTATTTTCATATTTCTGAATGAAAAAGTCAAAATCTAAATTAAAATATGCTTATTTTCATATTTCTAAAGGAAAATGACAAAATCGAAAAAAAAATATGCTTATTCTCATATTTCTAAATGGAAAAGTCAAAATCTTAATGAAATTATGCTCATTTTCATTTTTCTAAATGAAAAAAACAATATCGTAATAAAAGTACGCTTCTTTTCACATTTTGAAATGAAGAAGTCAAAATCTAAATAAAAATATGCTTATTTTCATATTTCTAAATAAAAATGGCAAAATCTAAATAAAAATATGCTTATTTTGATATTTCTAAATGAAAAAGTCAGGATCTTAATGAAAATATGCTTATTTTCATATTTCTAAATGAAAAACTCAAAATCTAATTAAAAATATGCTAATTTTCATATTTCTAAATGAAAAAGTCAAAATCTTAATGAAAATACGCTTATTTTCATATTTCTAAATGAAAAAGTCCAAATCTTAATTTAATACGCTTATTTTCCTAGTCAAAATCTAAATAAAAATATGCTTATTTTCATATTTCTAAATGAAAAATCAAAATCTAAATAAAAATATGCTTATTTTCATATTTCTAAATGAAAAAGTCAAAATCTTCGCGAAAATACGCTTATTTTCATATTTCTGAAAGAAAAAGGCAAAATATAAATAAAGACATGCTTATTTTAATATTTCTAAATGAAAAAGTCTAAATCTATATAAAAAATATGCTAATTTTCATATTTCTAAATGAAAAAGTCAAAGTCTAAATGAAAAAGACAATATCTTAATAAAAATATGCTTATTTACTTCTTTCTAAATGAAAAAGTCAAATCCTTAAGGAAAATACGCTGATTTTCCTATGTCTAAATCAAATACCCAAAATGTACGCAAAAATATGCTTATTTTCATATTTCTAAGTGAAATAATCTAAGTCTAAATAAAAATATGCTAATTTTCATATTTGTGAACGAAAATGCCAAAATCTAAATAATAATATGCTTATATTCATATTTCTAAATGAAAAAATCAAATGCTTAATGAAAATACGCTTATTTTCATATTTCTGAATGAAAAACTCAAGATCTAATTAAAAATTTGCTTATTTTCATATTTCTAAATGCAAAAGTCAAAATATAAATTAAAATATGCTTATTTTCATATTTTTAAATGAAAAAGTCAATATCTAAATAAATATATACTTATTTTCATATTTCTAAATGAAAAACTCAAAATATAAATAAAAATATGCTTATTTTCATATTTCTGAATGAAAAAATAATGATCTTTGTCAAAATATGCTTATTTTCATATTTCTGAATGAAAAAGTCAAAATCTAAATTAAAATACGCTTATTTTCATATTTCTAAAGGAAAATGACACAATCGAAATAAAAATATGCTTATTCTCATATTTCTAAATGGAAAAGTCAAAATCTTAATGAAATCATGCTCATTTTCATTTTTCTAAATGAAAAAAACAATATCGTAATAAAAATACGCTTCTTTTCACATTTCGAAATGAAGAAGTCAAAATCTAAATAAAAATATGCTTATTTTCATATTTCTAAATAAAAAAGGCAAGATCTAAATAAAAATATGCTTATTTTGATATTTCTAAATGAAAAAGTCAAGATCTTAATGAAAATATGCTTATTTTCATATTTCTAAATGAAAAACACAAAATCTAATTAAAAATATGCTAATTTTCATATATCTAAATGAAAACGTCCAAATCTTAATGCAATACGCTTATTTTCATAGTCAAAATCTAAATAAAAATATGCTTATTTTCATATTTCTAAATCAAAAACACAAAATCTAATTAAAAATGTAGTAATTTTCATATTTCTAATGAAAAAGTCAAAATCTAAATAAAAATACGCTTATTTTCATATTACAAAATAAAAATGACAAAATCTAAATAAAAATATGCTTATTTTCATATTTCTATATGAAGAAGTCAAAATCTAAATAAAAAAATGCTTATTTTCATATTTCTAAATGAAAAAGTAAAAATCTAAATAAAAATATGCATATTTTCATATTTCTGAATGAAAAGACATAATCTAAATAAAAATATGCTTATTTTCATATTTCTAAATGGAGAAGACATAATCTAAATAAAAACATGCTTATTTTCATTTTTCTAAATGAAATAACAAAATCTAAATAAAAATATGCTTATTTTCATATTTCTAATAAATAAGTCAAAATCTAAATAAAAATATGCTTATTTTCCTATTTCTAATGAAAAAGACAAAATCTAAGTAATAATATGCTTATTTTCATATTTCTAAATGAAAAAGTCAAAATCTTAATTAAAATACGCTTATTTTCACATTTTTGAATGAAAAGTCAAAATCTAAATAAAAATATGCTTATTTTCTTCTTTCTAAATGAAAATATCAACAACTTAATGAAAATATGCTTATTTTCATATTTCTAAATGAAATACCCAAAATCTACGCAAAAATAATCTTATTTTCATATTTCTAAATGAATAAGTCACAATCTAAATAAAAATATGCTTATTTTCATATTTATAAATCAAAAACACAAAATCTAATTAAAAATATACTAATTTTCATATTTCTAAATGAAAAAGTCAAAATCTTCATGAAAATACGCTTATTTTCGTATTTCTAAATGAAAAATTCCAAATCTTAATGTAATACGCTTATTCTCATATTTATGAATGAAAAAAGCAAAATGTATATAAAAATATGCTTATTTTCATATTTATAAATGCATATGCTTATTTTCTAAATGAAAAAGTCAAAATCTAAATACAAATATGCTTATTTTCATGTTTCTAAATGAGAAAGACAAAATCTAAATAAAAATATGCTTATTTACATATTTATGAATGAAAAAGACAAAATCTAAATTAAAATATGCTTATTTTCCTATTTCTAAACGAAAAAGTCAAAATCAAAATCAAAATATGCTTATTTTAATATTTATAAATGAATATGCTTATTTTCTAAATTAAAAAGTCAAAATCAAAATCAAAATATGCTTAATTTCATGTTTGTAAATGAGAAAGTCAAAATCTAAATAATAATATCCTAATATTCATTTTTCTAAATGAAATATCAAAATCAAAATCAAAATATGCTTATTTTCATATTTCTAATGAAAAAGGCAAAATCTAAATAAAAATATGCTTATTTTCATAATACAAAAGGAAAAATGACAAAATCTAAATAAAAATATGCTTATTTTCATATTTCTATATGAAGAAGACAAAATCTAAATGAAAATATGCTTATTTTTACATTTCTAAATGAAATAGTAAAAATCTAAATAAAAATATGCTTACTTTCCTATATCTAAATGAAAAAGACAAAATCTAAGTAATAATATGCGTATTTTCATATTTCTAAATGAAAATGTCAAAACCTAAATAAAAATATGCTTATTTTCAAATTTCTAAATGAAAAAGTCAAAATCTAAATACAAATATGCTTATTTTCATGTTTCTAAATGAGAAAGACAAAATCTAAATTAAAATATGCTTATTTTCCTATTTCTAAATGAAAAAGACAAAATCTAATTACCAATATGCTTATTTTCATATTTCTAAATGAAGAAGACAAAATCTAAATAAAAATATGCTTATTTTCATATTTTTAAATGAAAAAGTCAAAATATAAATAAAAATATGCTTATTTTAATATTTATAGATGAATATGCTTATTTTCTAAATGAAAAATCAAAATCAACATCAAAATATGCTTAAATTCATGTTTGCAAATGAGAAAGTCAAAATCTAAATAATAATATCCTAATTTTCATTTTTCTAAATGAAATATCAAAATCTAAATAAAAATATGCTTATTTTCATATTACAAAAGAAAAATGACAAAATCTAAATAAAAATATCCTTATTTTCATATTTCTATATGAAGAAGACAAAATCTAAATAAAAATATGCTTATTTTCATATTTCTAAATGAAAAACTATAAATCTAAATAAAAATATGTATATTTTCATATTTCTGAATGAAAAGACAAAATCTAAATAAAAATATGCTTATTTTCATATTTCTAAATGAAGAAGACATAATCTAAATAAAAATATGCTTATTTTCATATTTCTAAATGAGAAAGAGAAAATCTAAATAAAAATATGCTTATTTTCATATTTCTAAATCCAAACTCAAAATCTAATTAAAAATATGCTAATTTTCATATTTCTAAATGAAAAAGTCAAAATCTTCATGAAAATACGCTTATTTTCATATTTCAAAATCAAAAAGTCCAAATCTTAATGTAATAGGCTTATTGTCATATTTCTGAATGAAAAAGGCAAAATCTATATACAAATATGCTTATTTTCATATTTATAAATAAATATGCTTATTTTCTAAATGAAAAAGTCAAAATCTAAATAAAAATATGCTTATTTTCATATTTCTAAATGAAAAAGGCAACATCTAAATAAAAATATGCTTATTTTCATATTTATAAATGAATATGCTTATTTTCTAAATGAAAAAGTCAAAATCTAAATAAAAATAAGTTTACTTTCATGTTTGTAAATGAGAAAGTCAAAATCTAAATAAAAATATGCTGATTTTGATATTTCTAAATGAAAAGGACAAAATCTAAATAAAAATATGCATATTTTCATATTTCTAAATGAAAATGTCAAAACCTAAATAAAAATATGCTTATTTTCATATTTCTAAATGAAAAAGTCAAAATCTTAATGAAAATACGCTTATTTTCACATTTCTGAATGAAAACTCAAAATCTAAATAAAAATATGCTTATTTTCATATTTCTAAATGAAAAAGTCAAAATCTAAATAAAAATATGATTATTTTCATATATCTAAATGAAAACGTCAAAATCTTAAAGAAAATACGCTTATTTTCACATTTCTGAATGAAAAAGTCAAAATCTAAATAAAAATATGCTTATTTTCATATTTCTAAATGAAAAAGTCAAAATATAAATAAAAATATGCTTATTTTAATATTTATAAATGAATATGCTTATTTTCGAAATGAAAAATTCAAAATCAAAATAAAAAGTTGCTTAATTTCATGTTTGTAAATGAGAAAGTCAAAATCTAAATAACAATATCCTAATTTTCATTTTTCTAAATGAAATATCAAAATCAAAATCGAAATATGCTTATTTTCATATTTCTAATAAAAAAGTCAAAATCTAAATAAAAATATGATTATTTTCATATTTAAAAAAAAAATGACAAAATCTAAATAAAAATATGCTTATTTTCATATTTCTATATGAAGAAGACAAAATCTAAATAAAAATATGCTTATTTTCATATTTCTAAATGAAAAAGAAAAAATCTAAATAAAAATGTGCATATTTTCATATTTCTGAATGAAAAGACAAAATCTAAATAAAAATATGCTTATTTTCATATTTCTAAATGAAGAAGACATAATCTAAATAAAAATATGCTTATTTCCATTTTTCTAAATGAAATATCAAAATCTAAAGAAAAATATGCTTATTTTCATATTTCTAAATGAGAAAGTCAAATTCTAAATAAAAATATGCTTATTTTGATATTTCTAAATGAAAAGACAAAATCTAAATAAAAATATGCATATTTTCATATTTCTAAATGAAAATGTTAAAATCTAAATAAAAATATGCTTATTTTCATATTTCTAATAAATAAGTCAAAATCTAAATAAAAATATGCTTATTTTCCTATTTCTAAATGAAAAAGACAAAATCTAAGTAATAATATGCATATTTTCATATTTCTAAATGAAAATGTCAAAACCTAAATAAAAATATGCTTATTTTCATATTTCTAAATGAAAAAGTCAAAATCTTAATGAAAATACGCTTATTTTCACATTTCTGAATGAAAAGTCAAAATCTAAATAAAAATATGCTTATTTTCATATTTCTAAATGAAAAAGTCAAAATCTAAACAAAAATATGTTATTTTCATATTTCTAAATGAAAAAGCCAAGATCTTAATGAAAATATGCTAATTTTCATATTTCTAAATAAAAAAGTCAAAATCATAATGAAAATACGCTTATTTTCATATTTCTAAATGAAAAAAAAATCTAATTAAAAATATGCTAATTTTCATATTTCTAAATGAAAAAGTCTAAATCTATATAAAAAATATGCTAATTTTCATATTTCTGAATGAAAAACACAAAATCTAATTAAAAATATGCTTATTTTCATATTTCTAAATGAAAAAGTCAAAATCTTAATGAAAATATGCTGATTTTCATATTTCTAAACGAAAAACAAAAAATCTAATTAAAAATATGCTAATTTTAATATTTCTAAATGAAAAAGTCCAAATCTATATAAAAAAATATGCTAATTTTCATATTTCTAAATGAAAAAGTCAAAGTCTAAATGAAAAAGACAATATCTTAATAAAAATATGCTTATTTTCTTCTTTCTAAATGAAAATATCAACAACTTAATGAAAATATGCTTATTTTCATATTTCTAAATGAAATACCCAAAATCTACGCAAAAATAATCTTATTTTCATATTTCTAAGTGAAATAATCTAACTCTAAATAAAAATATGCTAATTTTCATATTTGTGAACGAAAATGCCAAAATCTAAATAAAAATATGCTTATATTCATATTTCTAAATGAAAAAAATCAAATTCTTAATGAAAATACGCTTATTTTCATATTTCTAAATGCAAAAGTCAAAATCTAAATGAAAATATGCTTATTTTCATATTTTTAAATGAAAAAGTCAATATCTAAATAAAGAAATGCTTATTTTCATATTTCAAATGAAAAACTCAAAATCTAAATAAAAAATATGCTTATTTTCATATTTCTGAATGAAAAAATAATGAACTTTGTCAAAAGATGCTTATTTTCATATTTCTGAATGAAAAAGTCAAAATCTAAATTAAAATATGCTTATTTTCATATTTCTAAAGGAAAATGACAAAATCGAAATAAAAATATGCTTATTCTCATATTTCTAAATGGAAAAGTCAAAATCTTAATGAAATTATGCTCATTTTCATTTTTCTAAATGAAAAAAACAATATCGTAATAAAAGTACGCTTCTTTTCACATTTCGAAATGAAGAAGTCAAAATCTAAATAAAAATATGCTTATTTTCATATTTCTAAATAAAAATGGCAAAATCTAAATAAAAATATGCTTATTTTGATATTTCTAAATGAAAAAGTCAGGATCTTAATGAAAATATGCTTATTTTCATATTTCTAAATGAAAAACTCAAAATCTAATTAAAAATATGCTAATTTTCATATTTCTAAATGAAAAAGTCAAAATCTTAATGAAAATACGCTTATTTTCATATTTCTAAATGAAAAAGTCCAAATCTTAATTTAATACGCTTATTTTCCTAGTCAAAATCTAAATAAAAATATGCTTATTTTCATATTTCTAAATCAAAAACACAAAATCTAATTAAAAATATACTAATTTTCATATTTCTAAATGAAAATGTCAAAATCTTCATGAAAATTCGCTTATTTTCATATTTCTGAAAGAGAAAGGCAAAATATAAATAAAAATATGCTTATTTTCATATTTCTAAATGAAAAATCAAAATCTAAATAAAAATATGCTTATTTTCATATTTCTAAATGAAAAATCAAAATCTAAATAAAAATATGCTTATTTTCATATTTCTAAATGAAAAAGTCAAAATCTTCGTGAAAATACGCTTATTTTCATATTTCTGAAAAAAAAAGGCAAAATATAAATAAAGACATGCTTATTTTAATATTTCTAAATGAAAAAGTCTAAATCTATATAAAAAATATGCTAATTTTCATATTTCTAAATGAAAAAGTCAAAGTCTAAATGAAAAAGACAATATCTTAATAAAAATATGCTTATTTACTTCTTTCTAAATGAAAAAGTCAAATCCTTAAGGAAAATACGCTGATTTTCCTATGTCTAAATCAAATACCCAAAATGTACGCAAAAATATGCTTATTTTCATATTTCTAAGTGAAATAATCTAAGTCTAAATAAAAATATGCTAATTTTCATATTTGTGAACGAAAATGCCAAAATCTAAATAATAATATGCTTATATTCATATTTCTAAATGAAAAAATCAAATGCTTAATGAAAATACGCTTATTTTCATATTTCTGAATGAAAAACTCAAGATCTAATTAAAAATTTGCTTATTTTCATATTTCTAAATGCAAAAGTCAAAATATAAATTAAAATATGCTTATTTTCATATTTTTAAATGAAAAAGTCAATAAATCTAAATAAAAATATATGCTTATTTTCATATTTCTAAATGAAAAACTCAAAATATAAATAAAAATATGCTTATTTTCATATTTCTGAATGAAAAAATAATGATCTTTGTCAAAATATGCTTATTTTCATATTTCTGAATGAAAAAGTCAAAATCTTAAATTAAAATACGCTTATTTTCATATTTCTAAAGGAAAATGACACAATCGAAATAAAAATATGCTTATTCTCATATTTCTAAATGGAAAAGTCAAAAGCTTAATGAAATTATGCTCATTTTCATTTTCCTAAATGAAAAAAACAATATCGTAATAAAAATACGCTTCTTTTCACATTTCGAAATGAAGAAGTCAAAATCTAAATAAAAATATGCTTATTTTCATATTTCTAAATAAAAAAGGCAAGATCTAAATAAAAATATGCTTATTTTGATATTTCTAAATGAAAAAGTCAAGATCTAATTAAAAATATGCTAATTTTCATATATCTAAATGAAAACGTCCAAATCTTAATGCAATACGCTTATTTTCATAGTCAAAATCTAAATAAAAATATGCTTATTTTCATATTTCTAAATCAAAAACACAAAATCTAATTAAAAATGTAGTAATTTTCATATTTCTAATGAAAAAGTCAAAATCTAAATAAAAATACGCTTATTTTCATATTACAAAATAAAAATGACAAAATCTAAATAAAAATATGCTTATTTTCATATTTCTATAAATGAAGAAAGTCAAAATCTAAATAAAAAAATGCTTATTTTCATATTTCTAAATGAAAAAGTAAAAATCTAAATAAAAATATGCATATTTTCATATTTCTGAATGAAAAGACATAATCTAAATAAAAATATGCTTATTTTCATATTTCTAAATGGAGAAGACATAATCTAAATAAAAACATGCTTATTTTCCATTTTTCTAAATGAAATAACAAAATCTAAATAAAAATATGCTTATTTTCATATTTCTAATAAATAAGTCAAAATCTAAATAAAAATATGCTTATTTTCCTATTTCTAAATGAAAAAGACAAAATCTAAGTAATAATATGCTTATTTTCATATTTCTAAATGAAAAAGTCAAAATCTTAATTAAAATACGCTTATTTTCACATTTTTGAATGAAAAGTCAAAATCTAAATAAAAATATGCTTATTTTCATATTTCTAAATGAAAAAGTCAAAATCTAATTAAAAATATGCTTATTTTCACATTTCTGAATGAAAAGTCAAAATCTAAATAAAAATATGCTTATTTTCATATTTCTAAATGAATAAGTCACAATCTAAATAAAAATATGCTTATTTTCATATTTATAAATCAAAAACACAAAATCTAATTAAAAATATACTAATTTTCATATTTCTAAATGAAAAAGTCAAAATCTTCATGAAAATACGCTTATTTTCGTATTTCTAAATGAAAAATTCCAAATCTTAATGTAATAAGCTTATTCTCATATTTATGAATGAAAAAAGCAAAATGTATATAAAAATATGCTTATTTTCATATTTATAAATGCATATGCTTATTTTCTAAATGAAAAAGTCAAAATCTAAATACAAATATGCTTATTTTCATGTTTCTAAATGAGAAAGACAAAATCTAAATAAAAATATGCTTATTTACATATTTATGAATGAAAAAGACAAAATCTAAATTAAAATATGCTTATTTTCCTATTTCTAAACGAAAAAGTCAAAATCAAAATCAAAATATGCTTATTTTAATATTTATAAATGAATATGCTTATTTTCTAAATTAAAAAGTCAAAATCAAAATCAAAATATGCTTAATTTCATGTTTGTAAATGAGAAAGTCAAAATCTAAATAATAATATCCTAATATTCATTTTTCTAAATGAAATATCAAAATCAAAATCAAAATATGCTTATTTGCATATTTCTAATGAAAAAGGCAAAATCTAAATAAAAATATGCTTATTTTCATAATACAAAAGAAAAATGACAAAATCTAAATAAAAATATGCTTATTTTCATATTTCTGAATGAAAAAGTCAAAATCTAAATTAAAATATGCTTATTTTCATATTTCTAAAGGAAAATGACAAAATCGAAATAAAAATATGCTTATTCTCATATTTCTAAATGGAAAAGTCAAAATCTTAATGAAATTATGCTCATTTTCATTTTTCTAAATGAAAAAAACAATATCGTAATAAAAGTACGCTTCTTTTCACATTTCGAAATGAAGAAGTCAAAATCTAAATAAAAATATGCTTATTTTCATATTTCTAAATAAAAATGGCAAAATCTAAATAAAAATATGCTTATTTTGATATTTCTAAATGAAAAAGTCAGGATCTTAATGAAAATATGCTTATTTTCATATTTCTAAATGAAAAACTCAAAATCTAATTAAAAATATGCTAATTTTCATATTTCTAAATGAAAAAGTCAAAATCTTAATGAAAATACGCTTATTTTCATATTTCTAAATGAAAAAGTCCAAATCTTAATTTAATACGCTTATTTTCCTAGTCAAAATCTAAATAAAAATATGCTTATTTTCATATTTCTAAATCAAAAACACAAAATCTAATTAAAAATATACTAATTTTCATATTTCTAAATGAAAATGTCAAAATCTTCATGAAAATTCGCTTATTTTCATATTTCTGAAAGAGAAAGGCAAAATATAAATAAAAATATGCTTATTTTCATATTTCTAAATGAAAAATCAAAATCTAAATAAAAATATGCTTATTTTCATATTTCTAAATGAAAAATCAAAATCTAAATAAAAATATGCTTATTTTCATATTTCTAAATGAAAAAGTCAAAATCTTCGTGAAAATACGCTTATTTTCATATTTCTGAAAAAAAAAGGCAAAATATAAATAAAGACATGCTTATTTTAATATTTCTAAATGAAAAAGTCTAAATCTATATAAAAAATATGCTAATTTTCATATTTCTAAATGAAAAAGTCAAAGTCTAAATGAAAAAGACAATATCTTAATAAAAATATGCTTATTTACTTCTTTCTAAATGAAAAAGTCAAATCCTTAAGGAAAATACGCTGATTTTCCTATGTCTAAATCAAATACCCAAAATGTACGCAAAAATATGCTTATTTTCATATTTCTAAGTGAAATAATCTAAGTCTAAATAAAAATATGCTAATTTTCATATTTGTGAACGAAAATGCCAAAATCTAAATAATAATATGCTTATATTCATATTTCTAAATGAAAAAATCAAATGCTTAATGAAAATACGCTTATTTTCATATTTCTGAATGAAAAACTCAAGATCTAATTAAAAATTTGCTTATTTTCATATTTCTAAATGCAAAAGTCAAAATATAAATTAAAATATGCTTATTTTCATATTTTTAAATGAAAAAGTCAATATCTAAATAAATATATGCTTATTTTCATATTTCTAAATGAAAAACTCAAAATATAAATAAAAATATGCTTATTTTCATATTTCTGAATGAAAAAATAATGATCTTTGTCAAAATATGCTTATTTTCATATTTCTGAATGAAAAAGTCAAAATCTAAATTAAAATACGCTTATTTTCATATTTCTAAAGGAAAATGACACAATCGAAATAAAAATATGCTTATTCTCATATTTCTAAATGGAAAAGTCAAAAGCTTAATGAAATTATGCTCATTTTCATTTTCCTAAATGAAAAAAACAATATCGTAATAAAAATACGCTTCTTTTCACATTTCGAAATGAAGAAGTCAAAATCTAAATAAAAATATGCTTATTTTCATATTTCTAAATAAAAAAGGCAAGATCTAAATAAAAATATGCTTATTTTGATATTTCTAAATGAAAAAGTCAAGATCTAATTAAAAATATGCTAATTTTCATATATCTAAATGAAAACGTCCAAATCTTAATGCAATACGCTTATTTTCATAGTCAAAATCTAAATAAAAATATGCTTATTTTCATATTTCTAAATCAAAAACACAAAATCTAATTAAAAATGTAGTAATTTTCATATTTCTAATGAAAAAGTCAAAATCTAAATAAAAATACGCTTATTTTCATATTACAAAATAAAAATGACAAAATCTAAATAAAAATATGCTTATTTTCATATTTCTATATGAAGAAGTCAAAATCTAAATAAAAAAATGCTTATTTTCATATTTCTAAATGAAAAAGTAAAAATCTAAATAAAAATATGCATATTTTCATATTTCTGAATGAAAAGACATAATCTAAATAAAAATATGCTTATTTTCATATTTCTAAATGGAGAAGACATAATCTAAATAAAAACATGCTTATTTTCATTTTTCTAAATGAAATAACAAAATCTAAATAAAAATATGCTTATTTTCATATTTCTAATAAACAAGTCAAAATCTAAATAAAAATATGCTTATTTTCCTATTTCTAATGAAAAAGACAAAATCTAAGTAATAATATGCTTATTTTCATATTTCTAAATGAAAAAGTCAAAATCTTAATTAAAATACGCTTATTTTCACATTTTTGAATGAAAAGTCAAAATCTAAATAAAAATATGCTTATTTTCATATTTCTAAATGAAAAAGTCAAAATCTAATTAAAAATATGCTTATTTTCACATTTCTGAATGAAAAGTCAAAATCTAAATAAAAATATGCTTATTTTCATATTTCTAAATGAATAAGTCACAATCTAAATAAAAATATGCTTATTTTCATATTTATAAATCAAAAACACAAAATCTAATTAAAAATATACTAATTTTCATATTTCTAAATGAAAAAGTCAAAATCTTCATAAAAATACGCTTATTTTCGTATTTCTAAATGAAAAATTCCAAATCTTAATGTAATAAGCTTATTCTCATATTTATGAATGAAAAAAGCAAAATGTATATAAAAATATGCTTATTTTCATATTTATAAATGCATATGCTTATTTTCTAAATGAAAAAGTCAAAATCTAAATACAAATATGCTTATTTTCATGTTTCTAAATGAGAAAGACAAAATCTAAATAAAAATATGCTTATTTACATATTTATGAATGAAAAAGACAAAATCTAAATTAAAATATGCTTATTTTCCTATTTCTAAACGAAAAAGTCAAAATCAAAATCAAAATATGCTTATTTTAATATTTATAAATGAATATGCTTATTTTCTAAATTAAAAAGTCAAAATCAAAATCAAAATATGCTTAATTTCATGTTTGTAAATGAGAAAGTCAAAATCTAAATAATAATATCCTAATATTCATTTTTCTAAATGAAATATCAAAATCAAAATCAAAATATGCTTATTTGCATATTTCTAATGAAAAAGGCAAAATCTAAATAAAAATATGCTTATTTTCATAATACAAAAGAAAAATGACAAAATCTAAATAAAAATATGCTTATTTTCATATTTCTGAATGAAAAAGTCAAAATCTAAATTAAAATATGCTTATTTTCATATTTCTAAAGGAAAATGACAAAATCGAAATAAAAATATGCTTATTCTCATATTTCTAAATGGAAAAGTCAAAATCTTAATGAAATTATGCTCATTTTCATTTTTCTAAATGAAAAAAACAATATCGTAATAAAAGTACGCTTCTTTTCACATTTCGAAATGAAGAAGTCAAAATCTAAATAAAAATATGCTTATTTTCATATTTCTAAATAAAAATGGCAAAATCTAAATAAAAATATGCTTATTTTGATATTTCTAAATGAAAAAGTCAGGATCTTAATGAAAATATGCTTATTTTCATATTTCTAAATGAAAAACTCAAAATCTAATTAAAAATATGCTAATTTTCATATTTCTAAATGAAAAAGTCAAAATCTTAATGAAAATACGCTTATTTTCATATTTCTAAATGAAAAAGTCCAAATCTTAATTTAATACGCTTATTTTCCTAGTCAAAATCTAAATAAAAATATGCTTATTTTCATATTTCTAAATCAAAAACACAAAATCTAATTAAAAATATACTAATTTTCATATTTCTAAATGAAAATGTCAAAATCTTCATGAAAATTCGCTTATTTTCAT
The DNA here is from genome assembly GCA_037127315.1 of Ascarosepion bandense. Classification (NCBI taxonomy): domain Eukaryota; kingdom Metazoa; phylum Mollusca; class Cephalopoda; order Sepiida; family Sepiidae; genus Ascarosepion; species Ascarosepion bandense. The sequence continues at coordinate 2,147,659 of JBBBDQ010001097.1, forward strand.
ATTTCTGAAAGAGAAAGGCAAAATATAAATAAAAATATGCTTATTTTCATATTTCTAAATGAAAAATCAAAATCTAAATAAAAATATGCTTATTTTCATATTTCTAAATGAAAAATCAAAATCTAAATAAAAATATGCTTATTTTCATATTTCTAAATGAAAAAGTCAAAATCTTCGCGAAAATACGCTTATTTTCATATTTCTGAAAAAAAAAGGCAAAATATAAATAAAGACATGCTTATTTTAATATTTCTAAATGAAAAAGTCTAAATCTATATAAAAAATATGCTAATTTTCATATTTCTAAATGAAAAAGTCAAAGTCTAAATGAAAAAGACAATATCTTAATAAAAATATGCTTATTTACTTCTTTCTAAATGAAAAAGTCAAATCCTTAAGGAAAATACGCTGATTTTCCTATGTCTAAATCAAATACCCAAAATGTACGCAAAAATATGCTTATTTTCATATTTCTAAGTGAAATAATCTAAGTCTAAATAAAAATATGCTAATTTTCATATTTGTGAACGAAAATGCCAAAATCTAAATAATAATATGCTTATATTCATATTTCTAAATGAAAAAATCAAATGCTTAATGAAAATACGCTTATTTTCATATTTCTGAATGAAAAACTCAAGATCTAATTAAAAATTTGCTTATTTTCATATTTCTAAATGCAAAAGTCAAAATATAAATTAAAATATGCTTATTTTCATATTTTTAAATGAAAAAGTCAATATCTAAATAAATATATGCTTATTTTCATATTTCTAAATGAAAAACTCAAAATATAAATAAAAATATGCTTATTTTCATATTTCTGAATGAAAAAATAATGATCTTTGTCAAAATATGCTTATTTTCATATTTCTGAATGAAAAAGTCAAAATCTAAATTAAAATACGCTTATTTTCATATTTCTAAAGGAAAATGACACAATCGAAATAAAAATATGCTTATTCTCATATTTCTAAATGGAAAAGTCAAAAGCTTAATGAAATTATGCTCATTTTCATTTTCCTAAATGAAAAAAACAATATCGTAATAAAAATACGCTTCTTTTCACATTTCGAAATGAAGAAGTCAAAATCTAAATAAAAATATGCTTATTTTCATATTTCTAAATAAAAAAGGCAAGATCTAAATAAAAATATGCTTATTTTGATATTTCTAAATGAAAAAGTCAAGATCTAATTAAAAATATGCTAATTTTCATATATCTAAATGAAAACGTCCAAATCTTAATGCAATACGCTTATTTTCATAGTCAAAATCTAAATAAAAATATGCTTATTTTCATATTTCTAAATCAAAAACACAAAATCTAATTAAAAATGTAGTAATTTTCATATTTCTAATGAAAAAGTCAAAATCTAAATAAAAATACGCTTATTTTCATATTACAAAATAAAAATGACAAAATCTAAATAAAAATATGCTTATTTTCATATTTCTATATGAAGAAGTCAAAATCTAAATAAAAAAATGCTTATTTTCATATTTCTAAATGAAAAAGTAAAAATCTAAATAAAAATATGCATATTTTCATATTTCTGAATGAAAAGACATAATCTAAATAAAAATATGCTTATTTTCATATTTCTAAATGGAGAAGACATAATCTAAATAAAAACATGCTTATTTTCATTTTTCTAAATGAAATAACAAAATCTAAATAAAAATATGCTTATTTTCATATTTCTAATAAACAAGTCAAAATCTAAATAAAAATATGCTTATTTTCCTATTTCTAATGAAAAAGACAAAATCTAAGTAATAATATGCTTATTTTCATATTTCTAAATGAAAAAGTCAAAATCTTAATTAAAATACGCTTATTTTCACATTTTTGAATGAAAAGTCAAAATCTAAATAAAAATATGCTTATTTTCATATTTCTAAATGAAAAAGTCAAAATCTAATTAAAAATATGCTTATTTTCACATTTCTGAATGAAAAGTCAAAATCTAAATAAAAATATGCTTATTTTCATATTTCTAAATGAATAAGTCACAATCTAAATAAAAATATGCTTATTTTCATATTTATAAATCAAAAACACAAAATCTAATTAAAAATATACTAATTTTCATATTTTTAAATGAAAAAGTCAAAATCTTCATGAAAATACGCTTATTTTCGTATTTCTAAATGAAAAATTCCAAATCTTAATGTAATAAGCTTATTCTCATATTTATGAATGAAAAAAGCAAAATGTATATAAAAATATGCTTATTTTCATATTTATAAATGCATATGCTTATTTTCTAAATGAAAAAGTCAAAATCTAAATACAAATATGCTTATTTTCATGTTTCTAAATGAGAAAGACAAAATCTAAATAAAAATATGCTTATTTACATATTTATGAATGAAAAAGACAAAATCTAAATTAAAATATGCTTATTTTCCTATTTCTAAACGAAAAAGTCAAAATCAAAATCAAAATATGCTTATTTTAATATTTATAAATGAATATGCTTATTTTCTAAATTAAAAAGTCAAAATCAAAATCAAAATATGCTTAATTTCATGTTTGTAAATGAGAAAGTCAAAATCTAAATAATAATATCCTAATATTCATTTTTCTAAATGAAATATCAAAATCAAAATCAAAATATGCTTATTTGCATATTTCTAATGAAAAAGGCAAAATCTAAATAAAAATATGCTTATTTTCATAATACAAAAGAAAAATGACAAAATCTAAATAAAAATATGCTTATTTTCATATTTCTGAATGAAAAAGTCAAAATCTAAATTAAAATATGCTTATTTTCATATTTCTAAAGGAAAATGACAAAATCGAAATAAAAATATGCTTATTCTCATATTTCTAAATGGAAAAGTCAAAATCTTAATGAAATTATGCTCATTTTCATTTTTCTAAATGAAAAAAACAATATCGTAATAAAAGTACGCTTCTTTTCACATTTCGAAATGAAGAAGTCAAAATCTAAATAAAAATATGCTTATTTTCATATTTCTAAATAAAAATGGCAAAATCTAAATAAAAATATGCTTATTTTGATATTTCTAAATGAAAAAGTCAGGATCTTAATGAAAATATGCTTATTTTCATATTTCTAAATGAAAAACTCAAAATCTAATTAAAAATATGCTAATTTTCATATTTCTAAATGAAAAAGTCAAAATCTTAATGAAAATACGCTTATTTTCATATTTCTAAATGAAAAAGTCCAAATCTTAATTTAATACGCTTATTTTCCTAGTCAAAATCTAAATAAAAATATGCTTATTTTCATATTTCTAAATCAAAAACACAAAATCTAATTAAAAATATACTAATTTTCATATTTCTAAATGAAAATGTCAAAATCTTCATGAAAATTCGCTTATTTTCATATTTCTGAAAAGAGAAAGGCAAAATATAAATAAAAATATGCTTATTTTCATATTTCTAAATGAAAAATCAAAATCTAAATAAAAATATGCTTATTTTCATATTTCTAAATGAAAAATCAAAATCTAAATAAAAATATGCTTATTTTCATATTTCTAAATGAAAAAGTCAAAATCTTTGTGAAAATACGCTTATTTTCATATTTCTGAAAAAAAAAGGCAAAATATAAATAAAGACATGCTTATTTTAATATTTCTAAATGAAAAAGGCAACATCTAAATAAAAATATGCTTATTTTCATATTTATAAATGAATATGCTTATTTTCTAAATGAAAAAGGCAAAATCTAAATAAAAATATGCTTATTTTCATATTACAAAAGAAAAATGACAAAATCTAAATAAAAATATGCTTATTTTCATATTTCTATATGAAGAAGACAAAATCTAAATGAAAATATGCTTATTTTTACATTTCTAAATGAAATAGTAAAAATCTAAATAAAAATATGCTTACTTTCCTATATCTAAATGAAAAAGACAAAATCTAAGTAATAATATGCATATTTTCATATTTCTAAATGAAAATGTCAAAACCTAAATAAAAATATGCTTATTTTCAAATTTCTAAATGAAAAAGT